>RYFJ01003853.1:0-17021 GCA_003991445.1 Oryza meyeriana var. granulata
ACCCACAACCCCCACCCAGGTATTCACTTGAAAGTACATCAACAAACTCCTACAAAAGTTAGCAATTGCACATGAAAAAATGGAGGCAAATCCTCAAGTGTAAGAAAGAGCTTTGCAAAATCAAGCATAGCAAATAGACTCATGCAAAACTCAGAAAAGTTTCAGATTTGTAGCAACATGGAAAGCACTTTCAACCTAAGTGTATCGTTCCTAGCATGTGGTCCATTTTCCTCCTTCTTTGGCAAGAAAAACGTCTTTAACTACTTGCTGATTTCAGACTTAACGCTTCAATTTAATCTCCTCTCATTTCAGCAATCTAGATCATCTTTCAATTCAGCAGAATAATAGAGCAACTCCTCTTCTTACCATTGTGTGAAGGTAGTGTTAGCTCTACCACGTGCAACAACATCTCTATCATATTCCAAGCCTACCCAACAACAAAGCATGCTTGCAGGCACAACATCAAAATTTGCACTATCATGGTAATTTCCAACGGAAAATTACACCCTCACAACTTTGCTTACCTTTAACTTACCATAAGAGTTGAACCATTGGATGTAGTAAGGCCGTGGATGTGGTTGTGTAGGCAAACCAAGCTTCTCAACCAAATCAGAACTAGCAAGATTGCTACAGCTCCCACTATCAATGACAACACGGCATGCCTTATTATTGATCACAAATCTGGATTGGAACAAGTTATGGCACTAATTTTGCTCCGCCATCTCCATTTGAGCACTTAGCACCCGTTGTGGTACAACACTCAAATACTTGCTTGTATTAGTAGCACCTATTTGCTCCACACCGTCATCGCTGTGGTCTTCATCTCCCATTTGGTTAGTGGCATCTACTAATTCTTCTGTCAACATCATTGGCACTAGTGTAAGCCACCATCATCTGTAGCAATGAGAACTCTCTGGTTCGGGCAATCACGTTGCACATGCCCCATCCGCACTTGAAGCATTGGATATCTCTTGTTCGCCCTGTGGAAACGACCAATGATGCACTTTTTGTGGGTGCCTGCGAACGAACAGATTTACTCACCTCGATAGCACGGGAAGTTGGCGCCGATGCCTCTGATCACGCCCGATTGGTGGGGGGTGTAGAAGTCCGGACAGTGGTGGGGGTACTTTTTCCGGGCCCAAAGGGAGACCTCGATGTAGACGTGATGCCCCAATTGTTCCTTTTCATTGGTTGCCTTCCCTACAATTCCTGTTCAGCTAACATAGCTAGATGGAACAACTGGTTAATAGAATTGTATTCTTTATAGGCAATTATGTTCTGAATTTCACGTCTCAATCCCCCATAGAACCGAGCCATCTTATCCTCCTCATCCTCCTGTACCTCACAACGCAACATGCCTATTTGTATTTCCTGAAAGTATTCTTCTATAGACTTATCACCTTGGTCTAAGCATTGCAACTTTTTTCGTAAATCTCATTTGAAGGATGGAGGAATAAATCTACCCCGCATAGCTCGCTTTAGTCTATCCCATGTGTTAGGTTCTAGGCCAGATTTAACTAGCTCACTCCACCAAATAATAGCAAAGTTCTTGAACTCACTAGTTGCTTGCCTAACCCTATGAATTTCAGGAACTAGATGGGAATTAAATTTCTACTCTACTGTCATCTCCCAATCTAAATAAGCCTCAGGGTCATATTTTCCAGAAAAGGAAGGCAAGGTAAAATTGACTTTAGCAAAAGGATCATCATTACCTCGCCCTGCGGCAGTTACCTCCCATACCTTTTTTGGGTGAATCGCAGTCGTTGTCGTAGGCGCTCATCACGAAATGCAGCGCATGCGTCACTACTGTCGGCTTCCTCTTCTTCATTACCTCCGTCATCATCAACAAGTGGTGGTGGGTGACGGTTTGCTGCCAACTGCTTGATGCTGTTAGTGAGGGTGGTAATGCTCCCCACTATAGCCTGGAGCTCTTCCCGCATTGGCATTTCATGCAGCTATATTTTCCTCAATCTTCTGATCCAACTTAGTGATCTCCTCTTTTGAAGCACAATCAGCGAAATCATTCACCTCACCTGCCATGGTTAGTAGAAAATAGGAAACAAACAGCACAAAATTATGATCCCTATCAACTACTAGGCGCTAGAACAACTCTCAAGTGTCTTACCTTGCTCTTACAAAAATCTTACCAATTGAAGCAGGCGAAGCAGGCGGTACGACTCGGAGAGGTGGGATGTTTGAGGCAAGGGTGCGATTGTGAGGATCAACCTGTACTGACCAGAAGTGTGTGGATCTCGAAAGGCTCAAAAGTATGGTAGCAAGGATTAGCAAAAATTAATAACAGAATAGCAAAGCTGAATAAGTGTCCCAAATACTTGTAGCAGTCGTTGGCCGAGACACGTTCCTAGAACCAGCCTAACAAGCGAGAGTAAGAAACAAAGGACTTAGGACAACTCTCTCTCACCAAGTATCTCTAATATCTCGAAAGATCAGCAAGACTGCTCACTGAAAACAGCTCTCTCTCAGCAAGTCTGCACACTTCTTTTGTTCCCTTTTGCTTATCACTTTCTTTTTTTTACTTGATCTCTTTTTTTCTTTTTTTGATATATTTTTTTCCTCAACTAGGAACTCAAAAACAGCAAAACCTCAGGAAGGAGCAGCTCAAGCCGATGTAAGATGTGGCTTGGAGAGATTTGTGAGCGTGCTTTAAAACTCGTGCTGGAACTTCGAGACTCGAAAACTCAGTCTTGCAGGCCAAATTTTGCTATTTTAGATCAGCCAAACCCAACAAAGTTAGGGAGAAGCAGATGTAAAATTTTCTATAGATGTCCACAGATATAAAATTTGCCTGATTTCGAGTCCATATGCAGAAGTTATGGCTATTTTAAGAAAGGTAGCGTGAATTAGGGTTTCATGGCTCAACCCTGTTGCTCCGACTAGAGTATAAGTGCCAATAGGTCAAGCGGGGCTGACAAGGAGGCTAGCGATGCAGGGCGATTGACACAAGGTGGCTTGCGACCTATCTAAAAAGGCTTGTGAAAGCGGGTTAAAAGCTCAAGGCGGCTTGCAGTCGAAACCGAGTAGAACTCTATCTCTCAAGGCAGGCTCTCGCGCAACGCAACTGATGGAGCTAGAACCACGAACACAACTCTAAACCAATGACCACTAACTTGACCTAGGACACAGACTCAACAAAGCAAAACACAGTGCTGTTGGGAACTCCAAATCGATATAAATTACTCATGATGAAGTCTCTTGCCCTTGTCGCTGTTATGGTAGCAATGGTTTTTGCCTCGATCCACTTTGTGAATTTGTCCACTGCGACGAACAAGTGTGTGAACCCTCCTGGCATTTTTTTGAACGGCCCGACCATGTCAAGCCCCCAAACTGCAAAGGACCAAGAGATTGGAATTGTTTGTAGTTCTTGAGTTGGAAGATGTGTTTGCTGGGTGAAGAACTGGCATCCCTCTCATGTCTGAACTATGTCTTTAGCATCTATAACTGTAGTCGGCCAGAAGAAACCTTGTCTGTAAGCCTTTCCAATTAACGTCCTTGATGCAGCGTGGTTGCCATAGATTCCCAAGTGGATGGACTGCAGTATCTGCTTGCCCTCCTCAGGAGTGATGCAGCGCATAAGGACTCCGGATGGGCTTCTTCAATAAAGGTCTTCACCGACTACAAGGAAACTTTTGCTTCGACGTTTGATCTGTTCGGCCTCATTGCGATTTCTGGGAGCTCGTCTTCCAGGAGAAACCTGATGATTGGAGTCCACCAATCTTGAGAGATGATTAGTACTTCATTTGTTGCGAGGGTAGGTTTAGCCCCCGACTGCTCAAGTACTAGTGTTTTCTTGACTGATGGCTCTAATAGTTGCTCGACAAAGATTCTAGTCGGGACCACCACTCGTTTGGATCCCATGTTAGCTAACTCGTTTGCAGCTTCGTTATATTGGCGCAGCACATGTGTGACCTCTAGCCCGTCAAACTTGTTTTCCAGCTTTCGTACTTCCTCACAATATGCCGCCATGTTGTCGTCTAGACACATCCAGTCTTTCATGACCTAGTTGACCACGAGTTGAGAATCCCTGCATAATACTAGTTGGCGGATGCTGAGTGATATGGTGATGCAAAGCCCGTGGATGAGTGCTTCGTACTTGGCGATGTTGTGAGATGCTAGAAAGTGAATCTGGAGGACGTATTTCAGTTTTTCTCCGGTGGGTGATGTCAGGACGATGCCAGCCCCTGCTCCGCCAATCCGTAGAGAACCGTCGAAGTACATCATCCAGTATTCTAACTTGTCCATTTGTGTAGCCGTCTGAACCTCCGTCCACTCGGCTACGAAGTTGGCCAGAGCCTATGACTTGATTGTTGTCCGAGGTTGAAAGATAATGTCAAACGCCATCAGCTCGAGCGCCCATTTAGCAATTCTGCCAGTGGCCTCGCGGTTGTGTAGGACATCCCCGAGTGGGTACGATGTGACAATTGTGACTTGATACGACCGGAAATAGTGCACCAACTTCCAGACAATTATGAGTAAACCATAGAGTAGCTTCTAGATTTAGGAATATCTTATCTTGGAGTCAGCTAGGACTTCGCTGACGAAGTAAACTGGCCTCTGCACTCATTGTATATGCCCAGGCTCTACCCACTCCACGACCAACACCGTGTTGACTACCTGAGTAGTTGCCACCAGATATAACATAAGTGGTTCCTGAGGCATAGGTGATGACAATACCGGTGGTGACGTCAGAAACTTCTTGAAGTCTTTGAAGGCTTGTTGGGCTTTGTCGATGTTTTATATCAGCAATAATAATATGAGGCTACTCGTGAGACCTAAACTTGATGGACTACAAAGGAACACAAACAAGTTATACTGGTTCAGGCCCTTGAGATGAGGTAATACCCTACATCCAGTTGTGGTGTATGGCCTTTAAGGTTTCTCTGGTGAAATTTTTCTTCTTCTACCCTCATAGGCCCCTTATATACTGGGGGATAGGGTTACATGGTAGGAATCCCAGTTGGACTCCGACCAAGGGATTTCCTTCTAGAAATACAGCGTGCCCGACTAGGACTATATCCTTTCTTGTCATACAAGGTTATGTATGCCGAGTCCTATTGTATCCCTAATTACAAGGCTAGGCCCATCATCTGTCTGAGTGGCCCAAACACTTCTCACGAGGTACCTAGGGGCCCATGGCCTCCACAGGCTTCGGGTGTCCATTGAAAGTTGTTGGCTTTCTTGAGTAATTTGAAAAAGAGCATGCCCCGTTCACCGAGTCGTGAAACAAATCGGCTGAGTACCACCATGCAGCCAGTCAGCTTCTGCACGTCCTTCTGGCTAGTCGGGGGTGCCATGTTCATGATAGCGTTGACTTTCTCTGGATTAGCCTTGCTGCCTTGGTGTGATATGTTGAAGCTGAGTAATTTTCCCGAAGCTACTCCGAAGATGCACTTTTCCAGGTTCAACTTCATCTTGAATCTCTGAAGGCTTTCAAAAGTTTCCTCTAAGTCGGCGCTGAGGGCTTCCTTGATTTTGGTCTTGATTACCACATCATCGACATACGCCTCCATATTGTGCCCGAGTTGAGTGTGAAGACACCGCTGGATAGTATGTTGATACGTTGCACCAACGTTTTTCAACTTGAATGGCATAGTGACAGAGCAGTATGCTCCAAATGGCGTGATGAAATAAGTCTTTAGGCAGTCCTCCTCCTTTAGACTGATCTGATGATATCCCGAGTAACATTTGAGAAAACTGAGTAACTCGCACTCCACAGTGGAATCGACCACCTGATCTATCCTAGGTAGGCCAAATGGATCCTTGGGGCACGCTTTGTTCAAGTCGGTGTAGTCGACACACATACGCCATCTACCGTTCTTCTTCCAGACCAGAACTAGGTTAGCTAGCCAATCTGGGTGGTAGACCTCTTTGATGAACCTGGCTGCAAGGAGTTTGGTAATCTCCTCCCGAATAGCATCTTTGCGGTCTTGTGCGAAGCGCCGCAGCCATTGTTTGACTAGTTTGGCGTCCGGCTTGACGTTGAGGGAATGCTCGATCACCTCTCTTGGTCATCCTCGTTTGCAGTTGTCGTGGCCAATCAGATGTTATTCCGCCCAACTGCCGCTTCTTGAGATTGGGCCAGCTCACAGCTCTCCTTGTCGTAGGTGAAGGCTTGCTTGACATTGCTGCACAGGGAGAGTACTCCTGCTGGTCCTAGCATCTTGAGCACCATGTATGTGTAATGAGGCACTGCCATGAATTTGGCTAGTGCTGGCCATCCGAGTATGGCATGATACGCGGTCTCAAAGTCGGCAACCTCGAAGCAAATATTCTCAGTGCGGAAATTCTCCCGCGTGCCAAAGGTGACTGACAGAGTTATCTGTCCGAGTGGAGTGGAAGAGAGGCCAAGGATTACCCTGTGGAAGGGTGTTGTACTTAGCCGCAGCTCGGATCGAGGAATCTTTATCTCGTCAAGCGTCTTGGCGAACAATATGTTGAGAGCGCTTTCTCCATTGATGAGAACCTTCTTCAGCTTGATACTTCTAATGACCGGATCAGGGACAAGTGGATAACACCCTGGGTGCGTGACTCGGTCGGGGTGATCTGCGCTGTCAAATGTGATTGCCGTCTCTGACCATCGCAGATATTGGGGGGCGTCTACTGAGACCGAGTTAACTTCTCTAGTTGTTAGCTTCTGTTTTCTCTTGGACTCATAGGCAGACGGCCCTCTGAAGATGTGGTTGAGCTCAGCCTGGAGATCTTGGTAGTCACCGGCTGCGCCCATGTCTAGCTTGTCCTTGTCTTTGTTGTTACCAGACGTTGATGTCTGCTTGGAAGCGAACTTCTTAAGCATGAAGCAATCCTTAGCTGCATGTTTTCTCTTAGGGTGGAAAGGGCATGGCCCGTTCATGACTTTCTGGTAGTCATCTATTGTCGGTGCCATGGGCCCCGGGTACCTCATGAGAAGCTATTGGGCCACTCGGACAGCGGATGAGCCTAACCTTGTAATTAGGGATACAATAGGACTCGGCATACATAACCCTGTACGACAGGGAAGGATATAGTCTTAGTCGGGTACATTGTATTCCTAGAAGGAAATCCCTTGGTCGGAGTCCGACTGGGATTCCTACTCTGTAACCCTGTCCCCTGGTATATAAGGGGAGGCAGGGCACCCCCTGAGGGCAGGATCACCAAGATCACCACAATCAGAATCATACAACCTCAAAGGCAATACACAACAACTGGATGTAGGGTATTACCTCATCTCAAGGGCCTGAACCGATATAAATCGCTTGTGTCCCTTTGCAATCCATTGAGTTTCAGTCCGACGAGTAGCCATATATATTTATTACCGATGCAAAACATCGACAGTTGGCGTGCCAGGTAGGGGCTTCGTCGAGATCATCTTCATCAAGCCTGATGGATCCAATCAAGGGAGTCGACGGCATCAACTTCTTCCCCAGGGAAACAATCACCTTTGGGAGCCTCAACTTCATCGTTGACAAATTGGGCAACCTCACCCTGTCCGACTCGGACCCGATCCGATCGGCCAGGGACCAAGCCGACTCCGCGCCAGTCGGCCCACGCAATGCCACGGCAACCCTCGTAGACTTGCTGCGGCAATCCTCAACATTCCCGGGTCTTGGGACAACTCTTTCTTTCGGTGTTCAACTCGGACTTGGCCTTGAGCCGGCTAAGATCGGGCTAAGGAAGAAGGAGATCATCAATCTTCCGTTCAGACTCTACAACGCCACGGACAACTGCAACCAACATCAGATGCGACAGACCTGATCCCCTAGGGTTCAACTTGGACACGGCCCAGAGCCGCTCGAGATTGGACCTAGGGAGGTTGTGTTGACGCCGAAAACCCGCCGGGGGCCGTCCGGCGTCTGGGTGACACGCGAAGGCCTGGGAGATTTGCTTCACTCCAGTGCAGGTCCTAAAGTTTGAGGTTCGTAGGCGTGCCAGTCAATTTGACCCTGTAATTGACAAGGAGGAAAATGTTAGATCAATGAGCCAATCGGCTGGAAGCCAATCTAGACTCGTTTCATCAGCCGATGGCCGATGCGCACTGTAGCACTTATACATCGGCTTAAGGCCGATGACGGCAAGAACAATAACGTGATAATAAACAAATATAGTGCTAGCCGATCATCAAAGGGATACTTAAAAACCGGCTATAAACTTGATAAAATAAGCAAGTATAATACATAAATAAATCAAATAGATCCTAGCCGATCATGGTCTAGTGTTACTGGTGTTGCTATGAAGATGTGCCTGCACCCGGACCCTTGCTTATATCGGCTCCCGGGATCTTCGTCCGCTGTCCAGACCCATACACTGGTCCTTACCCGGGCTCATGCCCGGGCCCTCATCTGGGGTCGTGCTCGGGAACCTGCTTGTACTTGTACTTGGATCGGCAGAATAAACCCATCGTCTAGCCCTTAGCCGATTGCAACAATAATACAGGCAAGAACATATAATAAAGTATGCAATAACGTAAATGATAAATAATTGATAAGCTAGCCGACTACTGAATGGAGCGAGTATAGGATAAGACAATGAATAAATGTAGTCGGCTTTAACAGATAACTTATCGGCTAAGCACTCCGATAACACCATCGCACAACACCATCGGCTCATCAAGAGTAAAGCTATTATCGTCAGTCTAATAGATCGGACCCAACCGTTGCAGCACAGACCGACAATGATAACAATGCCTCAATGGGCCGATAAATATAATGCGATCATGATGAAGATAACTTATCGGCTATGCACTCCGATAAGACGCCTGTGCACAAAGCATCGGCCTAGCAGGACCGACTTATCACTAGCAGTTCAGTAGGTCGGACCTAACCGATGCAACACGAACTGATGATAAATCGCTCCCAGTAAGTCGATACAATCTATGCACGCGTGATGTGATATACCTAATCAATCTATGAGATCAAACTGAACTGATGCAGCCATAGATAAAGTAAATATATCGTGGTAAGCCGACTACCATAAACCGACTAGAATATCGGACCTAACCGAGGAAGTCCTAGCCGATTGGTAGCCGGGGTGACGAGACTTACCCTCTCGCAGGAGTTCGGACCTAACCGATGCAGCCCGGCTCGAGAAGCAGGATCCCGTCGAAAGGGTGGCGATGCGCCGAATTTTGTATTGATCTGTAGTTGATAATTTACAAGGTCCCCGGGCATACGTATATATACCCCGAGTTACATGAGTCCTTATAGGACACGATATATGATTTCCTATCTATAATAGAAAACGCTAACTAATCCTGACCGGACACGAGGTCAGGTTCCCTAAAAAAATAAATCTTTTCCTAATAAACATAGTAATTAACTGCCACGCGCGGTCTTCACGGCTCTTTCTCGGACTCAGCCTGCTCCTTGAACCAATTTCTGTTAATCGACTGCAATCGTTCCCTTGACCGAATCTGATACAAGGCCTTACCAAATTTTGGCGTTAACACATGCCCCCCAATTTCGGAGTTCTCCAATAGGACTTCGAAATTCTTTCACTTTGGACCTCCAGATTTCTCCCATACCGAGGCGGCCCAAGATAGCCCACTTGCCATAAATGTTTGAAACAGTGCCAACGGCCTCGATTCCCGCTCGGCTGTCATACCTCTATAAAAACGCTTCGTCTTCTTGCCTTTTTTGTGCTTTCACATCACCAGAGCACCACCCCTTCATCTTCCACATCCTCACCAAGCTCTAGCGAATCCAGACGAATCATTGCAACCTTTCTCTCCGGCCGTCGATCCCTGCAACCTCTCCTATTTCCGCGATGGCATCGGCATCTGCAGTTCCTGAGGTAATCTTCTCATCCGATTATTTTCCCCCAATCTGCAATCTATACGAACCCGATCTGCTATGTTCTTCACCTGTTCTTCGTCGTGTTCTTGCTTACTGTAGCATCTTAGAGCCCAGATCTTGATTCCGGCCGCCGATTACCCCTGCTTTTTCTATCATGGCCCTATGGGCAGCGAAGATCCCACCGATTTCATCGTCGCCGAAACCCAACGCGTTCCCTTCAAGAACTCGACTATGTTGGTCAGTGACTGGACCAACAACTTCAGATCATGGCCGAGTAAGCTGTCCGGGTGGAGAGATTGGTACCTCAGGGTATCGGCTGTAAAGAGGACCTATTGGGAAGAATCTCACATCGGCCACTGCATCAATCTCTCCCTGGCTGACATGGAAAGGAACGAGTCCCTACTTGCATCGGCCTCATACTACTGGTCTGATGCTCTCAATGCTTTCATGTTCGGGCATGGGCCGATGACCCCCACTTTGCTGGACGTGACCATGCTCACCTGCCTGGATACGACAAGCTACATCAACCCCTTCAAACTCCGGTTCAAGCCTGCTCATCGGCTTCAAACAAAAAACATCGGCGGCTGGTCCAGGTATATATCTCTCCACAACAAAGAAACTGGACCGGTTGATGATCGGGAGCATGTCGCTTTTCTGAACTTGTGGTTGGAACGGTTCGTCTTTGGTGGTGCAACCCTCGGCCCGACGACCAATATGCAATGCCTGGCAGAGTGCTTGGCCGATAGGAAACAAATTCCGTTGGGGCACTATCTCCTTGGCGCCACCTACCATCAGGTGGCAACTAAGCTATCGGCTGGCCAGCCCGTCGGCCACATTGGGGGCCCTTGGTGGTTTGTTCAGCTCTGGCTCAATATTTATACCTCCAAGGCTATCCCAGAAACCTCTCTCCTCAAGCAATCCTTCCCGGCCGATTACCCAGAAGATCAAGACCCTGTTTACCGCCGATGCATCTCTATGGGCGAAGCTGCATCGGCCCTTTCTGGCGGCAAGATAACCCCCGCTGAAGTTAGTCAGTGGTTCAAGGGGTTTTATTACGGCTTCACCAGGGATGCCACTCTTTGGTTTGCGTACAATGACGCATCATCATTCGAGATGCCCTCCAACTTTGATCCACTCAAAGCTCTGAATGATGATCAGTCTAAAGCCATATTCCTATCGGCTATCAGTCCTTGTCTGCTGCCAACCGGCTTTTCTCTGGGCCGAACTCAGCCATCGTATGAGTTCTATCACCCATCAGTCGGCTCTCGCCAATTTGGCCTTGGTCAGCTCCCGATAGGCCTATTCTTCATCGACAAACTCCAAGCCCGAGGCACAGTCAGCAGCGCCCTGGAATATGATCGGCTGCGGTCTTTGACAGACTCCCTCCTGCTAGGCGCCGCCACCGAAGTGTTCATCTGCACTGCCAACACCAAGTTCTTTGTCCGATGGTGGTCAGAATGGAAGAAACATCTGTTCTGCTTAGCACCTGCCTGTTACTGTTCCCGTCTGGACGCCGACTATGTTGAATCCGAAGACGAGGTAACACCCGCAAGCTTTAATCGCCTTCTTCAACCAACTCTCACCCCTAATTTTGCAGGCCACCAGCGTCGAACCCCCAAGAACAAGCAACAGCGGTCGGCTGATCCAGTATCAACCTCCATCGGCCACCCCAAACTTAGGGCGTGATGCTCCATCTCCATCGGCTCTTCTCAAGGCACCTCGGCCGATGGGCCAAAAACGTAAGAAGTTAGCGCATCGCCCCTCCTCAAAGAAACAGAAGACCGATGCCGATGTTGCTGCCACGACGCCATCTTCTCCCCAGACCACATCGGCTCCTTCGTCCCCTCAGGTATGCGCCAAGCCTTATTATTATTATCATCCACTTCCTTATTTTATCTTACCAAATCCTTTTTCAGCTTGAACCATCGGCTCCAGAACCTCACCATCCCTCTGACGTCCCTCCAAGCGTTGAGCCGATGACTTCTCCAGCTGCTCCCCTCTCAGCACCAAGTCCTCTGGTTGCTGATGATACTGTCCCTACTCCATCGGTTGACATCGGCCCCCTCGAAGAACAGCCCATTCATCCCCCTGAAGCCGATGTCGCGCAAGCTACCGATGTCCTTCCTCAGGTAACTCTTTTATGTCCATACTCCGCTCTTAACTTTTTACTGATTCCTTTACCGATACCAATTTTGCAGTCCTTAGCCGATCTGTTCTCCTTTGACATCGGCAAATACCTAGAAGTAGAAGAATCCACAGCCACCAGCGCAACAACCAAACCATCCTTCCCAGCCGACGTACGCGAATATCTGACGAGCATCCTCAGTCGGCTGGAAAACCCAATTGACGCGCTAGCGGAAGATTGCGGGCCAATCCGGGCAAGATTCGCAGAAATTGAACACCATCTGCCCGAAGAACTTGTCGACGCACTAACTCCCGCAGCATATCTGGAATCCCATAGATTCAAACTCATCAAGCTTAGACAGCGCATAGCCGACCGCGCTGACCAACAGAAGACTACCGAAGACATCCAAGCCGATCGGCTATTAGCCCAAGCAGAGAAGAAAAAGCTTGATGACATGGCCGCTGCCCCCCAAGAGCTCCAACCTAAGTTAGACCAGCTGAAGAAAAAGGAGGCCGATTTACTGGCAGAACTTGAAAAAGTTCGCAAAGACCTCACAGCAACAGAATCCCAACTAATCGGCCTACCGCAAGCTGTCCAGGACCAAGAGGCCAAGGTTACAGCGATAGTACGTCAAGTCATTCATCGGCGCAAGAATCTGAAGACTATCCCGGGCTCTGATGAAGATGACATCCGTGCTATCAATGAGATTGATCAGATCCGCCTGCGCGCAATTGAAGTGATCCAAAAATTCTTGTAAATCTTAAACCTTTGTAACTGACGATTTTCTGGAACATGCCGACCATCCTTCTGCTGTCATATAATCTGATCGGCTCTGCTACTTATCTCTTTCAGTCTTGATAATTTTTTCTGCTTGTTTTGATCTAAAGGCGATATCAATTGATATCGGCTGTCTTTAGGCGATGTGGAAAAACACCGGCTTTCCGAATTACTTAGAAATCGGTCATACTTAACCGATTTAGGAATCAATCCACACGCTAGGGTAGTACTTCTTGAGGTATTTTCCGTTAAGCGCTTTAGCAAATTCTATCCCATTGAGATCTTCTAACATATAAGCATTACCAGGCACACAACGATTAATCCGATAGGGCCCTTCCCAATTAGGCGACCACTTCCCAAACTTATTATCTCTGGACCCGATCAGCAAAATCAACTTTCACACAAGATCTCCCTCAGCAAACGACTTATTCACCACCTTTTTGTTGTAATGCCGAGCTGCCCTAGCCTTATTTTCCTTGATCCTTTCCAACGCTCTTAACCGATTCTGAGCCAAATCTTCAAGTTCATCTGTCATCAAATTATAATAATCATCGGCTGTCAACTGATTCTGCAAAGAAATTCTCCTAGAGCCGATGTTAGTCTCCCATGGTAAAACTGCCTCATGTCCATATACCAACTGATACGGCGGCACCCGAGTAGATCCGTGGCATGCCATCCGATAGGCCCATAGTGAATCGGCTAATGTAGTATGCCATCGCCGTGGCTGCTCGTCAATCTTCCGCTTAATTAACTTGATCAAACTCTTGTTAGAAGCTTCTGCTTGTCCATTGGCCTGAGCGTAATAAGGCGACGAATTTAATAGCTTGATTCCCATACTGGCAGCAAATTGTTGAAACTCATCAGACACAAAGATGGACCCCTGATCAGTAGTTATCGTCTGAGGAATCCCAAACCGATAAATAATATGCTCCTTTACAAACTCGACCGCTTCTTTAGACGTAACTTTCTTCAAAGGAATCGCTTCCACCCACTTGGTAAAATAATCTGTCGCCGCCAATATAAACTTATGTCCCTTACTTGATGGAGGAAAAATCTGGCCGATCATATCAATTCCCCAACCTCTGAACGGCCACGGTTTGATGATAGGATTCATAGCCGATGCTGGTGCCCGCTGTATATTTCCAAACTTCTGACAATCTTGACATCCTTTATAATACCTAAAGCAATCTTCCAGCATTGTCGGCCAAAAATACCCTACTCTTCTCAACAACCACTTCATCTTATGAGCCGATTGATGAGTCCCACAGATGCCTTCATGCACTTCACACATAACCACTTTGGCTTCCTCCAAATCCAGGCATCTAAGCAGAACTCCCTCAAACGTCCGATAATACAACTCCCCATCAAGTAGCACATACTTAGTAGCTTTATACCGAATCTTCCTGGAAACGGACTGCGACGGGTTTCGCAAGTAATCAATTATCTCCTGTCTCCAGTCATCGGCCTTGTTCTGGACATCAATATCGGCTACCTCCATCTCAACCTGCCTATTCAGCCGATATCCTGAAGCAATCTGTGCAAGATCATTGGCTTCTAAATTCTGCTCCCTGGGAATATGATCTATTGACACCATCTTGAAATCTTTCAATAAATCCATACATTCTTCATAATATGACCTCAAAACATCATCTTTGCACTCATATTCTCCAGATAACTGCTTGATCACCAACAAAGAATCGCCAATAACCTCTACGATATCGGCTCCTACTTCCTTCAAGAGTTGAAGCCCTTTCAGCACCGCCTCGTACTCTGCTTGATTATTAGTCCGATAAGGCTTAATCGTAAAAGCAAACTCAAAACTTGCCCCCCGAGGCGATACAATAACTAAACCGATACCAGATCCGTGCCTGCAAACCGATCCATCAAAAAATAAAGTCCATGGGATCGGCTCCGCATAATCTTCGTGAGACCCTCTGTGCTGTACAATGAAATCGGCCACTGCTTGTCCCTTAATCGCCTTAGCCGATTCATACCTCAAGTCAAACTCTGTCAAGGCAAAAATCCACTTGCCAACTCGCCCTTTCAAGACTGGAGCCGACAACATATATTTGACCACATCGGCCTGGCAAACTACTGTACACTCAGCCGATAGGATGTAATGCCTCAACTTTGTACACGAGAAATATAAACATAAGCATAACTTCTCCACCGCAGGATATCTCGTCTCAGCATCCAGAAAGTCTCCTACTTAGATAGAACACAACTCGCTCTTTGCCTTCAAATTCTTGGATCAAAACAGAGCCGATGGAATTCTCATCGGCGACAAGTATAACCTGAACGGCACTCCTTTCTGCGGCGGAATCTAAAACATTGGTGGGGAACTAAGATAATTCCTTGATCTCGATCGAACGCCTTCTGCTGCTGCTTTGCCCCCACACAAATCTCACTTGATCGGCCTTCAACTTTAAATAACTGTGAAAGACTCAATTTCCTCCCTGAATAAATTCGATATAAATCTCCTCGTGTACAAAATTATCTTGCCGATCAATGATTGCAACTCCGTGCTTATCACTTGGTGGCTCTGTAGTCTTAATGGCTCTGATGCTTCGCTGACTAACTTCAATCCCTCGCTCATGAACCATTAAAACCCAAAAATTGCCACAGCCGAGCACACCAAAAGCACCACTTAGTTGGGATTCATCCCTAGTCCGTACCTGCCGTGCGCTGCTCTCCGCACTTTCGCAGTCTTTTCCCACTTTTAGACTTAACCACCACTTCCTCAAGCTAAATCTCAACCAACCCAAAAGTGAGATCATGAAATATTAAATGTATCGCTCTCTATCAGATGGCACCGGCACTTTCAATCCAAAAGTCATTACTACCCACTCATAAACAAGCCGATAGGCTCCTGGACACCGAAACGCAGTCGTTAGGTTATGCTTCCGCAGCCCATAAAATTTGAATTATATCCGCATACCGTCCATGAAAGGTGATAATCTTGTGCCTAAGCTGCATCCACCAACCAAACGCTATAGGCATGGGTATTCATCCTTGGGAGGAGCTTTTATTGCAGATCCCGGAAACATACTATTCTCAAGTTTCCGTTCTTCTTTTCCAGGACAGTATATTAGTAAACCCACTCAGCACATCGGCATGGCCCCTTAGGAAATTGGCCCGTGCATAGAACCTTATGAGCGGCTGCCTTGATCGGCTCATATCGAACCTCTGCTTTTGAATCTCTTGTAGCTGCTTGATGACCGATATCTGGTTTAATGGCAGCCGATGGTCAAACAATTCTCTGTCGGTTAATCTGGATTCTCATGGTACTCCCAGGCCGAAACAATCCCGATAACTCCTTAACAGTGGATCAATTCTCTCGAGTTCAGGACTAGTTTTCGCTTATGTACTCGCCTTGGCTTATCTGCGCGGTGGTCCTATGTCAATTTCCTCCACCATCGGCCGACCGTAAAATTCCTTGCCCGAATGTCGCCCTGCAATGGCTTCAATGGAGCCCATCAGAGTAACAATTCAGGACCACTTGCTCTGGATCGGTTGTACCCCTGCTTATGTGACCTTAAGTAGTCTCCTTCCATACTTCGCAAAGCAATCAAACACCATCGCTTCCCGACTGGAGTCGGTCATTGCCAATGTTTGGTTACCGAATCTGCTAAGACCACTTCACTTGATCTCCTGCCACTTATCAAACATTGTGCATTGTCGAAGGCACGCAACCGTTCATGTGATCCAGTCCCTGCCCGAGAAAGCAAAATATACGACCCTTTCTGTCGATACAAAAAACGTAGTGGTCATGTCTTATTTCCCACTGGTCAACTCCACGTTCAAATACGCGCTTGCTTTGTATGACTTCCCACTGAAGTCTTTTAACACCATATTGTCTTGATCAATCTTCAGCAATCTTCCCAGTCTTCGGAAAGGTGGCATGAGGCATGAGATAACTGCTGCTCCCACGCATCAACCAACATCTTTGTCATCGCTTTTTTTTCCATCACATTAGCCCTTGTATAACAACGGTTTTAGTGCCGATGCTCTGACTTTCAGGCTTATCAAATATAGCCTAATAGGTTGCAACCACCAGTTGAGCAAAAATCTCCTCATCGCCTTCTTCATCTGATGGAAAATGCTTATCATTCCTAGGTAAAAAAGAACACCATATTTGCTGGGCCGATTGATCAGGCTTCATCGTCCTTTCTCTTCACCGCCCACAACCGTTAGTTTTGGTCTTGTGACGATGCTCGGCCTCTTCCTGATCCCTACCCTGTTCTTCTGTTGCTCTCGGTTCGTATCGCTGGGCCCTCCTTTTGATTTTTCGTGAATATCCCACTTTAGGCACCTGAGGATTTGACTTGTTTCTC
>RYFJ01003854.1:0-41434 GCA_003991445.1 Oryza meyeriana var. granulata
GACACACCTGATAGATGAAGACTAAAATTGCTAAATCAATGCTCCTCAAATGGTGTATACCACTAATGCGATGACCGTCCACCAGCTGCCCTGCCCTTTACTAAGTGAGCTTAATAGACAAGAACTTGCAACAACCAGAATATATATATTAATCTGGAATGCCATTCAGGCCCTATCAGAATATCAGACATCCCTTCCATGGATACAACTCCTCACCACAAGACCACTTACTCGAGCTTGGACTCGCAACTTAATACAGGTAATTCTTCTATTTCATATATTAAGAATAGTCCGCCTACCTAAGGCAAATATAATTTATTAGAATCCGAAGGACCAATCAAGCAAAATTCGAGATGACTCGTTCCGAATCAATTCGTAATAGCCGATGCACCAAGTTCAACGCAAACTCCTCATACGGGACTCCGTTTGTTTCTTTAACTTCATGGAAAGCTCTATGAAGTCTACTTTCCAACGATCCACCTCATCTTCAAATTCCATCCGAGCTAGCCCAATCATAAAACAATCACATAGTCCTAGTTCGAGTCAACGTGCTGCGCCATCCCCACTTGGCCCCATGCCTTGTAACCCTAGCGGACGTCCTCCCTGTTATCCCTATTTTAAGAGCTGCCGCCTCCGACTTTTACGACTTGATTTCGGTTGAGTTAGGTTAGCCCTGTGCAAACTTTTTCATCAGTTGCGGCACACCATCTCAGACAGCTTCGTGATCCAAACTTGTTTCGCAATACAATTTATGCTTCATTCATATTCCAATACAGATTGCCTACGTCCTATTCTTCTAGTTCTTCATTGCTCCGGATTGAAGCCTCATGTTCAGTTTATCGCCCCCAGCGGATCAATAACATCTCGGTTGTTCAACGATTCTAAGCCAAAGCACGTCTCTCGTGCGTTTGGCGGATTGCCAGTTCTCTCCACCCACCAAATCGATGTATCAACTAATCGAAAGATCGCACCTCATCTCCATCAGAATCGAACAAACCAATTACCAAATCACCTATCATCCCGCAAACCAATAAAAAGATCATTAAAAGCTACTTATTAAAACATTATAAAGTTATGATCCCACCAAGATTTATCGCCGGTCGCTAATACCATACGAATCATAGAGAAGCATTGCCCATCACTCCTGCAATGCCTGAAGTATGAATATAGGATACATATCCCCTTGGGTTATAATAACCATCGAACTAGGATTTGTCATTTATTTTCGTTTTGAACACTTCAAGCCTTATTCAAAGAGGGCTCAGGCTTGCTTCAAAAATCTCCTTTGCCTTACTTCAAACCGGGCTTTGACCATGTTCTCCCCGAAACATTTCAGTACATATGCGCAACGATTCCCACATATATATCGATTCAGAAGGCGATCGGGTGTTTCACTCGCACCGTCAGTTGCCTGGTTTTCCTATGTGATATAAACAAAGAAGAAATGAAAAGTAGAAAATCTACATAAGCTTCCGTGCTTGTTTCGTGAAGTATGTCTTGTTTTTCGTGAAAACCAACGCACCCAACAATCTCTCCATATAGAAGCAAGACTTTGTTGCCTATGTATGAGACTTGAGTTCAATGGATATGAAGGATAGAAAAATCTAGTATTTGTACTACTTACCCATTCGTGATTCAGTGTTTCCATTCCCCAGTATCGTCAATCCAGTCAAATATGTGGCACCTCAGAGCGACATCGAAACGCGTGCCATACATTTGGAGAGAACGGATTGAGTCCTAGAGCTGATCTCAATCAAGTATCGACCATAAACGCTATTTTAAAGCGCCACAATCTTCAGGAATATATAATTTAGCAAAAACAGCTATGAAGTGCCCATTTTTTCGGATTTGCACCTATTATGTATCTATTTAGATTATCAGCCGCTATTCTTGGATTCCACCTCGCTGATTTTACCTTTTCCATTTGCTCCAATATAACTATCCAGAAAAAATTTCGCCTACGAATTGTTCCGTCCTCTATGATCCAGAAGTTACGTTCATTACGATTATCCGGTCCTATTTTATTATTTCCGATTGGGAATCACCTTCTTTCCTTGGCAATTACTCCTAACAAATTATCATTGATCTTGTCCATTATGCCTTTTATTGATTTACGATGGATCTCTCTATGAATGAAAAGGTGCTCGGGATGGAGTAACCACTAGTAAAGGCAAAAGAGGGAAAAAACATAGCGGAAGGAAGGGATACCGACAAAAACAATTGATGTCATTAGAGAAGAAAAACAACGCACAACCTTACTCAGCTCCCATCAATCCCGAAGCAAGGAGTATAGCCTGCTGTTTCGACCGCAGACACCGAAAAACCTATTCAAGCTTCTACATAAGATAGCAAAAGTACTATGAGCAATCGACACCCCCCCCCCCCCCCCCCCCCCCCCCCCCCCCCCCCTATATATTTTTCTCACATTCCAGCGAAGTCATAATTCGCAGGAACATTCTATAAGTCTTAGTCAGAGATGTTAGTGAAAGATCGCCACGTTAAATATCTATTCCGAGATCAAGAATTTACTGACTTAGAAAAATCTAAAATGGTGCACAAAGACCAAAATCAAATAATGAAAACCTCGGAAACTTTTTTATTTGGGGGTCATACTGAAGCTGCTAGTCCCTTTCCCTTATTACTTACATTTCTCTGCTATTCTCGCTTAGAAGCCTGACTTACCTACTTACCGCCTTCCGAAACTCGCTTAAAAGTATATACTCTATGAGATAGTTTTTTCTAAACTCTCTTCGTCTGGCATTTCTTAAGTCTTTATTATCTCGTCCCCAGTGCTACCAAAGTTCCTCTAATTCCTCACCAATTCCCTTACAACTATATAAGCTTCTTCAAAGCATATCTTTCTAGGATGTGTTTGTTGGATGATTGTGTGATTTTATCCCATTTTTTGTTGTTTTTGATGTGTCTGTAATGACCCACAGGAATATCCTTCAATATTCAGACCATCGATCCGCCAAACGCGCACCGCGCCGACCCCAGCTCCGGGCGAGCGTCACCCGGTACCGATGGCTGACGCGTCGGAGCCGGAGCGCGCGACCGATGGGCGACGAGCTCGGAGCAAGACGAAGCTCGAGGCGAGGAAGCTCGGACCGCACGGGGACGCGACGAGCTCAGGGAGAGAGATCGGGGCGCAGCGGGTGACGATGGGTGATCGGATGGCTCGGAGGTGCTCGAGCGACGGCTGCGATCGGTTAGCTCGGGAGGCTTTCGGGAGCGCAGGAGCGGGCACACTCGGAGCGCGCGTTAGCGGAGCTTCTGGCGACGGAGCTCGGAGTCTTCCTGATGCGTGAGGTTGCACGGAGCGGTTTCGATCGCGGCGATTTAGTCGGTATGTCTCGGGAGGCCGGGTGGCGTGTTCTTGGTCGAGTGGCGTGTACGGACGCTTCGATTGATCGCTCGGGAGCGGGCGACGGATGCTCGAGCTCGGAGGCCGGAGGTGCACGTTTGTTGTTTTTTACGAGCGGGTCGACGTTTTGTCCGGGACCGTCCGGACATAGGTGGGAGCGTATTGGTCCGACTTTTCCTTCGTGCCTTTTGTCTTTTGTCGTCCCCCGCCCCACTCTAATCCTCTCTACCAAACAAAAACAGAACCACCCCATTTCTCAAACCAAACAAACAACTAGAGCCATCCCATTCCAAAAAAAAGGATGGTCTAACCTATCCTACCTCATCCCCTAAACAAACACATCCTAGATGTATATTGACGATCTCAGACAGATGGATCTATATGAATCGTATGATGAAGTACCACATGTAGTGGATATATAGGAAAGGAAATCCAAATCTGCCGAATCGCTCATGTTATGATCTTCTACATCCTAGGTCTTTCGCGTTCCGTATCTCGCTCATGTAGCATTCAATCGAATGACTCTATAAATTACGTCGATTACTTCTAACATATTATGGTAACGTAGGAGACATCCCATATTTTCCGCCCAGGGGCTTAATTACCACTGCTTAGCTTTCAATTCGCCTCTGACCATCAATTAAATGTGAATAACCCGTCCTCCTCTCTTTGAAACAATAAAGGGGCGCTTCCGTTCTGTGTGTGCTTCAAAACAATTTTGTCCTTCTCCATATTACCAATCTCTAGAGTCAAATAATTTCTATGAGGAACTACTGAACTCAATCACTTGCTGCCGTTACTCAACAGTTTTCTGTTGAGGTCTATCCCGTAGAGGTATCAAATTGATCAGTGATCGATTTCTAGTTTCGTCGTAAACCTAATTTTACTTCCAATTACGTAAATCAATAGTTCAAACCGCACTCAAAGTAGGCATTTCCATTGATATAGAATTTTGTACCAGAAACAATAGTATCTCCATTATAGCCCCTCTGGGATGTAAAATATATCCCTTCTCACCATCCCATAGTATATGAGACAAATGTACGCATTTCGATTAGGGTCGTATCCTATGTTATATTCTACCAGATATCTTTTTGATTCCGTCGAAAATCGATTTTACGGTATAGGAGCTTATGACCTCCCTCTATGCCTTGCAGTAATGATTCCTCTGAATTACGACCTTTACCACAACGTGCCGTCCATGGATCAAATTATTTCGTGGACTGGATTTCACTTGCCTATCTATGGTTCCCTTGCGTGTGATCGGGATAGGTGTTTTGTATAAATGTTTCGCCGTATTATTAAGTATTTTCCTTTAGTTTTTTCTCTATCTAGAAGTGGAATAGAATAACCCGGTTGAAAGGGTAATGATCATACGTCTGTAATGCATTGTATGTCCCAGAATAGGGCCCATTCTTCTACCCTTTCCAGGTAGTCGATGGCTATTCACAGCGTACTACCTTAACACCAAAGAAGAGTTCGACCCAATGCTTTATTTCTGTCTTAGGAATCCCGATTCGACATTAAAAGTTATATTGATTCTTTCCCAATAAACGAAGACTTTTTTCTGTAAATACTACGTATTTGATTCCATCCATAAATCGACTTTGCCTTCTATGCTCTGAGTTCCAGTATCGATAAGAATTCGAGTTCTTATTGTTCTTATGTTATGGTATGAATATACCATACCAATCGTTATGTATGGATGATGGATGAGATTCCATGGATAGAGAGCCAGTTCAATAGACTTATGGAACGTTCCGGTTCGCGTGCATCCAGCAGGAATTGAACCCGCAAATTTACCAATTATGAGTTGGGCGCTTTAACCATCAGCCATGGATGCTTAACAGGATCATCGTACATCGTAAAAACCAATTTTCATATAGAAAGACATATCATAGAAAAATGAAATCGAAAATATTCGGAGATGGCAAATATTCGGAGATGACTATGAAACACCTCTCTGGATCCTCGAATTGAAAGAGAGATTGAGAGGGATCAAGAATCCTAATTCTCGCTATTTGGAATGATCCAATTCTATTGAGTCTGACTCATAGTGATCATTCTCTTTAGCAAAGAATGACCTTGGTTATCAAAGGATGAACAACCGGGATCCATTTACTTATGATACCTAGTTGACATTGATAACAAGGATCTATGAATTATGAGTTTAATAGATCCTCTTTAGCAGAAAGACGTATATTCCTTGCTCATCTCTTATTCCCAAACTTCGTATAGGGCTAATCGTT
This sequence comes from Oryza meyeriana var. granulata, assembly GCA_003991445.1. Classification (NCBI taxonomy): domain Eukaryota; kingdom Viridiplantae; phylum Streptophyta; class Magnoliopsida; order Poales; family Poaceae; genus Oryza; species Oryza meyeriana. Next base: position 5,614 of record RYFJ01003854.1, read on the forward strand.
TTCATTTACCATCTCAGGAATCCTTTTCGTTCCGCTTAGCCCTATCGGGTATTTTAGTGATAGTTCTATAGAACTGGACGATCCTATTTGGTCAAATACTACGAAAATTCCTATTTTCTTTTCATTAAGGTACGAGGGCTTCTTATTCCACAAGAAAAGAACGAAAGCACCTTTTCATTCTTTCATATACTGGGGGTTTTTACTTGGAAAAAGACAATGTTCCATACTAAAGGATTCGGGTCCATAACCACGAGTTCCAGTGCACTAGATCTTGTAGCACTTAGCAACGAGGCCGTATGAATAGACATATAGAATTTTTGGTCGGGAAATTCGAATGAATCATTGAGGAAAAAAGGAGCAAAGAATGACAAAAGACGAGACTCTACTAGTCTTCACTCTTGTGGTTTCCTCGGTTTCTGTTTTCTTATTCGGGATCTTGCTTTTCATGGTTCTCATCTCTACAACTCACGATTTTCGTGAGAGAACCAAATCCAAGTTAGTGAAGATCATGATTTGGGCTGGCATAGTAGTGATTACCTTTGCAATTGCGGTTCGAATCTATCTGATCTTTATCTTTTTGCTCAAAGAACGAATAAAACCCCTTGTCGAAGCCCTTTATGATAAGCTTCCCTAGATCTGGAAAGTTTCTCTTTCACGGTATTGGGATCGTTTGATCGATTTCCTTGATCGCTACTTATGGGCGTGCGCTCAAAGGATACAAACAGGGATTCGCAAACAAAAAGGGGAATTCGTAGTCACTTTTTCCTGTCACGTAAAAAAAGGCTTTACGCGAGAGCAATAGAGGTTGGGATACATCTTCTCTTCTGAGCAACCTCTTTTGGATTCTTAAGACCACCCTTGCAGTAGGATACCGTCTGCTTTGGGTTCTTTATTATATTATCTCCTTCGAGATTTTTAGGATCGTTCAGGCTATATTAGTCTATTTTGGCTTTTACTGTCTCCTTTTCTCAGGGGGGTGGTTAAGGACCTCAGAAGATAGAGAGAGCGCCAGGCGCAGATTTCCGGAATACTTCTACGGAATGCTCATGAATGCGCATTCTCCATATTATGCCTTGAAGAGGACTCGAACCTCCACGCTCTTTAGCACGAGATTTTGAGTCTCGCGTGTCTACCATTTCACCATCAAGGCATCTTGAAAGTGAATCATATTCCATGAATATGATATCTATCTAATGTGATATCTTGAAAGTGAATCGTATTCCATGAATATGATATCTATCTAATGTGATATATGAATATATGACAAGGTGGAGTCTTGGAGTATTTCGATCGATCGGTCATATAGGCCTGAGTCAGACATCAAATAGCTTCGATTTGCATTATCCGTAGGACACCTTATATGTATCAAAATCAAAAAGATGTACAATCCAATTTCTCGATTCAATAGAAGCCCAAAGAGGCACATATGGTACCCAAATAAGGATAGGATAGATATGTCAAAAGCAGGTCTGATTACACCTATTCCTAATCCTAAATAGAATGTAAGGAGGTGGGGATTTCTATGTAAACAGAGTATCCTATTTCCATAGGCTCGAATGACCCCTTCTCTAATAAGAATGCACGGTCTGGTCCGGTATGGAATGAACTTATAATCTGATGATCGAGTTGATTCCATGATTATAAGTTCATAACCCTAGCGCCCATTCCCATTTTGGGCGGAAGATCTACTAATTCTTTTATTTCCAGTTAGTAAGAGATCTTGAACTAAGAAATAGACCTAGAGCTAAAAGAGGTATCCGAGCAATTGCAAAGAATGGGGTTCATTGACATTCCTGGTATAGTAGATGCTATCACACATACAGTCATACTCAATTCGATGGAATTGTTTGATCTTAAAGGGGATCTTCTATAATTTCGCACATAAGGGGTTATTTCTTGGTTTCGTCCAGTCATTAATAACTTGACTATTTTTAGATAATAGTAGATAGAAAGAACGCTCGTAAGGAGTCCTATTGAAACCAAGAAATATAGGCCTGCTTGCCATCCACACCAGAATAGATAGAGTTTTCGAAGAAACCTGCTAGTGGAGGAAGGCCTCCTAGGGATAAGAGACATAGGGCTAAAGAGAGAGCCAAAAAGGATCTTTCGTGTATAATCCTGCATAATCTCGAATGTTATCAGTTCGGTACGGTAGACCAAATAATACAATGCAAGCAAAAGTTCCTAGATTCATGGAGATATAGAAAAGCATATAAGTTATCATGCTTGCATATCCATCATTTGAGTCTCCAACAATTATTCCAATAATTACATATCCGATTTGCCCTACGGACGAATATGCAAGCATACATTTCATGCTTGTTTGAGTAATAGCAAGGAGATTCCCCAATATCATGCTAAGAATAGCTAGGATTCTAGAAGAGATGCCATTCATTTAATGAGAAATAAAAAGGAATATTGAGAATTCGCATGGCTGAAGCTGAAGCAGCAACTTTTGAAGTAACAGAAAGAAAGCAACGACTGGAGTGGGGGAGTCAGAGTCGAAAAGAGGATTCCTCGCTTTCTTTCTCTCATGCAAACCATGCATGAGACTTTCATCTCGCCGCTCCTAAGTGATAAAAGAAAGAAGAACTTGTCTTCTTTCTTTTTTGATTACCTTCCTCTTGTAGTATAACCGAATCCATTCTTTTTCGAAATCGATTTCGAAAAAGAACTACTAATCCTTAACTTTTCGAGGAATCCTTCATCAGTGGTTGTGAATAACTGACTTTTTCAATCCTTTCGACCTTGGTTCCGTAGGAGCAATCAGAAAGGTGAGAATAGAACCATCTGATTTGATTCGTTCCAATAGCCATGAGATGATCATCTTAGGCAAAAGGCACCCTGTCCCAGACAAACCAGACAAGCAGCAAATTTAACTAAGGCAGTAAAGCATTCTGATATCCTATACAGACTAGGCTGTAACCAATCCGACCAGCCTCTCGGAATACCGAATTGGCAAAGTACGGAATCAAATCAAGGGACAAGGAGCCCTACCAAGTACGGCAACAAAAGAAAGAAAGACGGAGACAGCGCTACGGTTGTTCACCAAAGGTAAAGATATCAGTTGATACTGATCCTACTTAATTTCTTACCACTGTTTCGCATGCCCAAGACATTGCTTGCCTAATATGATAGCTTGGCCTTTTCTTCTCTGCTACCACCTTATTTAACTTCCGAGAATCCTCCTCGAGAGGACAGTCCTTCCTCTCCTTTACTAGATTAGTCTCATTCCGGCAATTCTTCTTATCTTCATTATATTATTCCCTTTTCTTCTTTTTAGTGATCAACTCATTGATTCACAACTATTCTCACTCTTCTTCATTATATTATTCCCTTCGTGTGTGCAACGATTTGCATTAGATGTGAAATCTAGAGTGAAGAGATAGACTCTCCATATTAACGTTGTCGCTCTCTAGTCAAACAGTTAGAGCACGGTTATTACCAACGCGGTAGTGACAACCATACAAGAAAAATCCCAACAAACATATATGACAGTATAAAGAAAGAAAATGTTAAACATGGTTTTAAAATTTTAACGGTAAATCGCACAGGTTCAACAACAACGATGATTGTAAATTATAACTGTTCCTCATGATAACACACATCTATTAGTATTAGCTTGCTAAACAACAAATGTACTCAATCTTTGGATTATGGTAATACGGAATCTTATTGAAACTTATGGTATATATAAGAATATAAGGAATCAATATACTTATTATGGGCGTATCTCCCCTGGCTTATGTGGTTTAGGAATGCATGATCATACATCGAAGAGAACTAAAAGGAGAATTCTTTAATACCTCTTAATCTCCTCCACTTGGACTTGTCAAGAACTTCAAAAGTAGAAAACTTTTCCCAAAGCCAAAGGTAGTAAATAACACATAATAACATCAAAAATAATCTTTTCATTCTCTTATCCTCCTTTTTCAAAAGAATAAGTCTTCATACCTTTTTTTACATTTGAAACTCATGTTCATGTCTGTTTTATTCCCAATTGTTGCCCGTGTGAAAAGAAAGAAGAGAAATTAGGCCATTTTCCCGAGAGAGACTGCTTTCTCTCAGGCGAGCAGTCTCTCTATGACAATCTGACCTCTTTCCTAGGCTCTGCTCGCGCTCTACGCTCCGACCAATTCAATAAAATAGAAAAAACGATGTTTCCTTGAAAAAGTCTAAGAAAATAGTAGTAGTAGTCAAAAAGTGCACTTTTTCCATATATTCGATTATATAGGACCCCTATCTTTATCTCTATCCACAGAGATACCTATCTATATAGAGAGAATTTATCTAAAAATGGATCTAGACTATCCTCTACCCGGGTAGATATGCCCCTATGAGCGACTATGCCGATCTTTTTTATATGTTTTGGCCATGTCCGTTTCCGCTCTGAAGAGGAAGGTTTGGATCTTTCAATCTTATGTCGTGAGGGATGTGACCTATGTTAGGTCCATAAGATACCACAGCTTTTAGTTTCTATGATTCACCTCCGAATAATGAGTAGGTAGTTCGATCCTTTTGATTCTTATCTTCCTAGTAAACGGGATCCGGAGCAATAGGTCGAATTACTATATAAAGAAGACTTGTAAACAAAAGGACTTTTTGTTCAAGTAGGATTTCGTTTTCTCCTTCGCTGTTTTTCAATAAGAAGAAGTATTTGAAATGAAACAAATTCCTCTTCATTCTGTTTGCTCAGCGAAGGAACTGCCTAAGCATACTTTTGTGGGTCCAAACTTCTTTGTTCTTTCGAAGTCTTCTTCTTGCATATAAGAACGCAACTCTTGCAAAACCAGATTTGATATAAGCGCATCCCTCTGAGTTGTGAGTAAGCGAAACCATTCTGTTTTTTTCTTCTCCAGATTCTGACCGGTAGTAATTTGCCTATGATTTTTCCAATTGATATGTCGATATAGAAACATCTCCTTATTCTTCACCGCGGGTTCTCACGTCATTTTCTTGAAATGATATTAGATCACCGTGGGAAACTTTCAAATGAGTAATGGTACTAGTCCATTATTCAAACAAACCTTCGATGACTTATCGGCTGCCTTGCTTGAGGAGAATGTCACAAAAATGGAGACGAACCGGAATCACGTCCGATCTTGTTTCTTGATTTGAGTAAAAAAGGGATATATGAAGCTCGTTTTCTTCCTCTGTGCATCTCCTTATGGGTAAATCCCATAATAAAGGGACAACTTCGTGTAGTTTGTGATTTGATGTTACTGTTTAGATTTTCTCTCTGAGAAAATTTCTTTTAATGGATCCCCTCTTGTTCCTCAATCTTCGGAGAATGCGGCATTGGATTAAGAAAGTTCTCTGTTCCGAACATTTCCTGGAAGTAGACGACACGTTTTAAATCTTAATGCAGGCATGGCATATTTCGTTGAATCAGTCTTTTTCGCCACATCGCGTATAAAGGGAATCGAACCAGCGCTTGAAGCAAAGAAGTCCTTCTTTTCGCTACTTTGGTCACCACTACTCAAATGGCTACATCCTGGGGGGGCTGATCCGCATAACCTACTCCCTCTTTTCAAGGAAGTTGGTATTGGACCTAGTGTAGCCCGTTAGACCAGTTCCTTTCGGTGCAGAGTTCATTCAGTGCCGGTACTGTACTGAAGTGGCTTCTTCACTCCAGCACAGAAGTATTCTGGTGTGGTGAGCCCGATTTGATTTGTTTAATGCGGGCCCTCCGTTATTTTATGTGATCGAAAAACGAATGAAATCAGAAAGGCCATCATTAGGGCAAACAATGCAATAGCTTCGGTGAGAGCAAAGCCCAAAATGGCATAACCAAATAATTGTTTTGCCAATGAAGGATTTCGTGCCACGGAATGAATCGAAGAACTGAGGACGTTTCCAATACCGACAGCAGCTCCCGCCAAAGCAATTGTAAGTGCCACTATTTCAAAAGCAAAAGGTAAGCTTATCCAATTGAAGAGCTTCTTTTATTGGATATAAAGTACACATGACCATACGTGTATATAATAAATGTGATGAAATATAAGGCACCGGGTCTCCGCCTCACATTCACCAGAGCAAAAACCCGAAGAACTTGTTTAGCCAGGGATGTCCCTCCAAAGAACAACCTTTTTTTCTCACTGAAGAAAGAGGTTTCAGCTTTAGACAAAAGAAGTCTGCTCTGCGGCAGTACAAAGGGAAAACGAGTGTGGTAATTGTAGACATCTAAACTCAAATAACTTATCAACAGAGCTATCAAAAGATAGCATTTCAATGGCTTAGGTCACTATCAAGATAATAAAGCGTATATAAAAAAGGGCGCGCTGCGATTCGAGGCACGAAGTGTCACTGACTGGAGTCAAAATAAAGCAATGAGAAGGACTGTGGGATTATCGGGAATGGCATCTCATCTAATAAGCGTTTACGAGAAAAGAAAAAGCAAGCCTAGAGGGGGCAACCTTGAAATAAATCCATCTATCTTCGCTCTACAATGTAATCTTATTGTTAGCCCAAACCTCCATGGGAAAGACCTACGTAGAAAACTCAACGCTTGTCTGGCACGCTATCATCAGAAGAAAACTAGCCTGCAATTGGAGGGGTTGGATCGAATGTAGGGGCACTCCCAAGAGCTGCAATGAAACTAGAAATCAAGACAACGGCGGAACTACAAGAGGCTCTATTATAGTAGGAACCTACCTAAGCGCTTAGGAATAATAAGTGAAGTAAAAGGCGCGGAGCGGTTACTCGCGATGGAAAGAAATAAATCGAATCTAGAAAGACGCGTTCTACCTATGACTGCCATTTCTTCGCTTTTATCTATCGTATTGGATAGAATTCAAGTCCCTTACCGTATTCATCTATTCCCTCTCCTTTCAGTCGAGTTGACCTCGGATTCTAAAGCAACCCACGGGCATAAGCAAAGAAGTTATCAAGCTTTTGGGATAGCAAGTTATTTCTAGGGGGTAAGGCAAACAAGCTAACAGTCTAAGGCTAAGTCCCTACGGTTTGAATAGTCCCATTCCTCCTGCCTTCCGCCGACCTGCGGCCTTATCATAGTAGCCCTTCTTTCTTGCCAGCGAGATAGTTACTACGAAGTCTGCATCGGGAGAATGGGAATAACGATCTTTTATATGATATGGAAAGCGAAGAGAATAGAGTGCTACATACTAAGTTGGTTATTCATAGATTTTTACCTTCTTGGAAAATAGGAATGGATTGGCAGGGCATACTATTGTCGGCGAAGTAGGACAGGGGGTCCCACATGCCCTGGGACGCGTGTCTTCGGCCACGTGATCCCCGGGGGCACCCTTCCACGGCCCCGGGCTCGTGCCCGGGGCGCTACCGCCTTCGGTCGCTGACGGCCCGGGCTCGTGCCTGGGGCGCGACCGCCGACGGCCCCGGGCTCGTGCCCGGGGCACTATCGCCATCGGCCCCGGGCACGCCCCCGGGGCATCGTATATATCAGCTCGGCCCCGGGTCCTCTTTGGCCTCGGGCCCGAGCCTTGCCTCCGGGCACAATTCACTGCCTGCCCGGGGCCCACATGTCGGTCCCCGGCAGGCTCTGGACCAACTACTCTGCCACGTGTGGGCGTCTCCCAATGGCCCCCCGTGGACACCCGACTGCTGTCAGAAACCTTTTGACTTCTGAGGGAAGAGTGTGCGCTGAAGTCAAGAAGAGTCAGAGACCCTTGACTTGGAGGCGTACACCATCACGTCTCCACGTTCCAGCCGTCCTCCGCAGCCGACCTACCCGGCGTGGACGCAGCAGGCGCCAGCAGGCGGACGTGCAAGACAAGACGACGACAAGACTTTGACAAGACAGATCATACCTAGCTCTCTCACGTGCATCCGGCGTTGTGGACTCCCCTCATCTATAAAGGAGGATCCAAGCCACAGGCACGGAAAAAAAAAAAGGAGGCCGAACCGGACAGAGCTTTCCCTGTCTTCTGCTCCCGTGCTCCTTCTCTAGCCCCTGTTCCTCTTCTCCGGCTCCGGCTGTGAGCTAGCTTACCTTGTAACTACCGTACTACATTCGTCCACCACAGATAGCATACACACAGGAGTAGGGTATTACGCTTCCGAGCGGCCCGAACCTGTATAAATCCTCGTGTCTCCTCTGAGTGTGCTGTTCATCGTCTTCTTCGCGTATCTTTCTGCTACACCTGAAGCCGGCTTCGCCTGAGAACTACTCCCCTGGCCGAATCTCAAAGGGGGGTCTCCAGACTTCCCGCCGTCGAGGTTTCATCCTCCGACAGCTGGCGCGCCAGGTAGGGATATGTACCGTATTAGGACGAGTTCCCCTGGTCCGCCCTTGCCGAGGCGGTACTGTCCGGGTACTCGTGCCCCGTCGAAGTCGTTCCGGCTCGGGAGCAGGACTCGGACCGTCCGCCAAGGGTTCGGATCATCCGAACCGCCTCGGTCGGGCTCGGGCCCGCTACTGCTCCTGCCGGAGCTTCTTGACGCGCTCGGCCAGCTTTTGGACGGCGCGGCATTCCACGAGGTCATGCGAATCCGTCTCGTGGACGGCGCACCACCTCCGGGCTTCGACCGGCTCGAGGCGCTCGGCCAAGCGCTGGACGGCACGACACTTCGTGATGTCGTGCCGGTCCGTGTCGTGGAAGGCGCACCACCCACGGGCTGCGGCCGGCTTGAGACGCTCGGCCATCCCCTGGACGGCGCGGCACTCCGTGATGTCGTGCCGGTCCGTGTCGTGGTAGGCGCACCACCCCCGAACTATGGCCGGCTCGGTACGCTCGGGTGAGCGCTGGATGGCGTGGCACTCCGTGATGTCGTGCCAGTCCGTCTGGTGGAGAGGGCACCACTTCTGGGCTGTTGCCGGCGGTGGCGGCGCGCGTGCGGCCTTTCGCCGCTTGCTGCGATCATCGCCTCCGCGGGCATCATAGCTCCGGGAGCTGCCCGTAGTCGCCATGGCGTAGCTCTCGGCTGCCGCCTTGGCCTTCTGGCGCTTCCTCCTGTTCCGCCGCAGCGCGGAACGTGAAAGCTTGCCATCTTCTTCAGGACCCTGGTCGGGAGCCCCAGGACTTGCGGCAGCGTTCGCGCGCCGCTCGCGCTGCCGCTCGATCGTGACCCGGGCGTCCTCCTGAACCTGCGTCCGGTCCAACCAATCGTGGAGGTCGCCGTGGCCATTGTTGGAGTCCCGCGGACGATGGCCTTCCTCCATGGAGTGCGTTGGTGTTGGAGGCGCCGGCGTACCACCTGAAAAGGAAACTCCCCCTACCTGGCGCGCCAGCTGTCGGAGGATGAAACCTCGACGGCGGGAAGTCTGGAGACCCCCCTTTGAGATTCGGCCAGGGGAGTAGTTCTCAGGCGAAGCCGGCTTCAGGTGTAGCAGAAAGATACGCGAAGAAGACGATGAACAGCACACTCAGAGGAGACACGAGGATTTATACAGGTTCGGGCCGCTCGGAAGCGTAATACCCTACTCCTGTGTGTATGCTATCTGTGGTGGACGAATGTAGTACGGTAGTTACAAGGTAAGCTAGCTCACAGCCGGAGCCGGAGAAGAGGAACAGGGGCTAGAGAAGGAGCACGGGAGCAGAAGATGGGCAGGGGCCGAACCTGCGAACTTCGTCGCTCCGCCAAGCTCACGTCCGGACTGCTCGCGCCCCCGGGAACCGAGCTCCCGAGGCGTCCGACGGTCGCGTTCGCCGCCTCCCGGGGCCCGAACTCCCGGGGCAAGCGGCTGCGCCGGGGCCCGGACAGGGGTCTCACACCCTACGGCTGTTCGCAGTTGCTGGCCCTCGATGTCGGACGGCGCCCGATACTCGACGTCCCCAGACACGGGACCCCGAGTACAAGCGACCTCCGAACAACACAATAAACCAAGGTACGAAAAGTATAAACATGACCATATACATATGCAAACATCTCTCTTTTTACAAGACAGGCAAAACCGGAGCGCAAGCACGAGCGAGGCCCGGAGACGCCGTCGCACGGGGAGAGGTCGCTGGCCTCCTTCGGACCAGACCCCGGACGACGACAGAAGAAGGGCGCCCGGGGGCATGGAGGGCCCCCGGACCCCGAAGGCGCCCGCGCATAGCGTCAGAAGGAAACCGGCGTCTTCCACAACCTCCTCGTCAGGCATCAGCTCTACGAGATGGTCGCCGCGGTCGAAGAACCCTGCCTCCGGGGCAGCGGGCTCGACCACGGCCTCCCGAGACTTCCTCGCGAACCGCCGCGACGTCCTCGCGAACCGCCGCGACGTCCTCGCGATCTGCCGCGAACACCTCGCGAACCACCGCGACTTTCTCGCGAACAACCGCGACTCCCTCGCGCACGCCGAACTCACACCCCCGGGACGCGAGCCCAGCCTCTTGGGCCCGGACGCGTTCTTCCCGGGAGAGTGTTTCCTTCTCCCGCGCCTCCATCTCGGGCCAGGCGCGGGAGAACTCATCGGCGGCGGATTACGTGGCAGCCTCCAAATGGACGACGCGCCTCATTGCTGCCGCGGCCTCCGACCAGCGGTCACCACGAAGAACTCGGTGGCGACAGTACGGGCGGCAAGCTGCCGCCTCGCCATCACGACCGCTGCCGCCGGCCTTCCTCAACACTTCGTTCCATGATTCCAGCCCGGGTCCCGGGTACGTATCGCATCTAAATCAACAAATCGTCAAGCTACGTCAGTGCATGACGAACCAGGCGGACCCAGCGTCCCCTCCTTTCTTCAAGACGTGGCCCTGTTCCTGGCCGGGGCAGACCCCAGCCGAGCAACAGGGCCAGGGGCCACTGTCGGCGAAGTAGGACAGGGGGTCCCACATGCCCTGGGGACGCGTGGGTCTTCGGCCACGTGGATCCCCGGGGGGCACCCTTCCACCGGCCCCGGGCTCGTGCCCGGGGCGCTACCGCCTTCGGTCGCTGACGGCCCGGGCTCGTGCCTGGGGCGCGACCGCCGACGGCCCCGGGCTCGTGCCCGGGGCACTATCGCCATCGGCCCCGGGCACGCCCCCGGGGCATCGTATATATCAGCTCGGCCCCGGGTCCTCTTTGGCCTCGGGCCCGAGCCTTGCCTCCGGGCACAATTCACTGCCTGCCCGGGGCCCACATGTCGGTCCCCGGCAGGCTCTGGACCAACTACTCTGCCACGTGTGGGCGTCTCCCAATGGCCCCCGTGGACACCCGACTGCTGTCAGAAACCTTTTGACTTCTGAGGGAAGAGTGTGCGCTGAAGTCAAGAAGAGTCAGAGACCCTTGACTTGGAGGCATACGCCATCACGTCTCCACGTTCCAGCCGTCCTCCGCAGCCGACCTACCCGGCGTGGACGCAGCAGGCGCCAGCAGGCGGACGTGCAAGACAAGACGGCGACAAGACTTTGACAAGACAGATCATACCTAGCTCTCTCACGTGCATCCGGCGTTGTGGACTCCCCTCATCTATAAAGGAGGATCCAAGCCACAGGCACGGAAAAAAAAAAGGAGGCCGAACCGGACAGAGCTTTCCCTGTCTTCTGCTCCCGTGCTCCTTCTCTAGCCCCTGTTCCTCTTCTCCGGCTCCGGCTGTGAGCTAGCTTACCTTGTAACTACCGTACTACATTCGTCCACCACAGATAGCATACACACAGGAGTAGGGTATTACGCTTCCGAGCGGCCCGAACCTGTATAAATCCTCGTGTCTCCTCTGAGTGTGCTGTTCATCGTCTTCTTCGCGTATCTTTCTGCTACACCTGAAGCCGGCTTCGCCTGAGAACTACTCCCCTGGCCGAATCTCAAAGGGGGGTCTCCAGACTTCCCGCCGTCGAGGTTTCATCCTCCGACAACTATCAACTAGTTACTTGGGCACCGGTGATATACCCCAGGATACCTTACCTATTTAGACATTTACGCCTCGCTGCGCACCTTCCCAACGAGCCAAAACTATGCCTAGGCCTCGGGCTTAGGAACTATACTACAACTAGTTTTGTATAGAAAACCCAGAAATACCCATATTCCTTTAACCTTCACGAAGAAGTTTGTTAGCTCCCCCTATGTCGTACTCCTAAAGAAGTTGTAAGAAAATGTGTTGATCCAGGTCCGCGGCATAAAATAGAATAAAATGAGATTTTGTATCTTTCCTCCCCAAAGCCTTAAGAGCACTCCTGAAAGCTGTATTACTTAGTTACTGAGCTAGGCGCGCAGCGGTCAGAAACCTTGGAGAAAAAAAGCAGAAAAAGAAAAAGAAAGAAATTTATGGAATGTAGTGCTAGCCAACAACCGCTAGGACCTTGGGATGGCTTCTAAATAAGGGATTAGATTGGTTTTTTTAGTTGGATGTGCTATTTAGATTTCTATTCAATTGACATCAGTATTGTAAGCTTATACAAAGGCCACAGGCTTTCTTGCAAACCTCGATCCAGCTACAGCTGGCAAGTTTAGGCAATGCACGCTTTTCTATAAGCTTCTTGACTCGGTAAACTTCTTCTGGCATCTGAGCTTCTGTGTATACATCCGCTAACAGCACAGAATTCCCAGGAGTCTTCCCCGCTCAAAAGAGAGCACGCCAACTCAGCATACTCCACATGGCCGTATTTCCCGCACGCACCCACGATCGAAGAGTTACCCTATTTTACTGTCCCCCGGTGATTTCTTTGAACTTAGATCTAAAATGAGTATTTACTATGCGGTCGAGATTGACAGCGAAGACTGCATGAAAATGGAGCCTTTCTCAACTTTACTTTATCTTCCGCACCTAGGCTTGATTGGCCGAAGCTCCATGTCATGACTGAATAAAGCAAGGGAGTCTCTGTCCGGTTCATTACGTCTTTCTCTTACTGATCTAGGATCAAGGGCTCCCTTCTCGGTGTCTACCAATAAAAAACGACTTTGAAGGCTATGTGCCGATCGTGTGTGTTCTCTCGTCTATCTCACGCTTCGCGCCTCCTCTTTACTCAGATTAGCTTGTAGAGCATAGAACAAGTATATGCGAGTCCGAGCAATGAGCTCATCCAGAAGATTGTTAACATTATCATCGCTACGCGCCTTCGCTACGCCCCTATTCGTTTTCTTTGTTTTCTGGGGATAGCTTTTCATTTCGAAATGCATATTCTCGTAAGTAGACAAGTCAATCTCGTGAGGAGGAATTCTGCTCAGCTTTCTCTTCACTAGTCTGCTTACGCTATCCTCCCTCTGGCTATAAGCTTATAAAGCATGACTCCAGCCATTAGCGTGACTACCTCGAAAAGTGGTATGACTATAAGCTTGCTTTTACTATAGTAATAGGCCCTAGCCCAGTCTATTTGACTTGAGAACTTCTCTATCCTTCTTCTCTGCCAAGCCCCCTATGGGAATAAGAAAACCTTGCCTTATCAGTCTCTCGTGCCAAAAGAGAAAGCTGTCCTTCCTTGGAAAATCGAGTTCTTTTTTGTTTCGTAGTAGTAGAATTTCTATAAAATAGAAGATTTCGTTGTAGAATCGTAAAATAAAGTAAGTACTTTTTTAAGTACATGCCAATCTAGTTCTGGACCTCTACATATCAAAGTCAATTTGATTTTTTTTATTCAAGATATTTAATGCAATGAAAAATTAAAGAACGATTCTCCACAGAGATATGTACATAAGGGGGATCCATAGATAATAATGCTGTTCGGACCTGGAGTTTACCGATTAGGCATAAATCCATTGTCTTTTATTATGCGGTAGGCGGGAGAGAATACCGATTTAAGAGTCGTTCACTACTGCAATTCAAAATAAAAAGAGAATTCTAGTTAATGGTTCCAATTTGTTCTGAATTTTGTAGCCTGTGACTGGAAATCCACTTTTTCTCCTTTTTCATTTCAATAGAAAGAAAAGGGAGTTCAAAGAACTTGAAGTAGTAGCTTCGGCAAAGAAGTTGCTTGTCCAATTCTATACCAAAAAGAAAAGTAGCACCGGATTCAATTCTAGAAAACCGGAAATCAGTTCCTTCCTCACTCAAGAAGGGCACGTCACTTCTTTAGTTTAGAGTAATCTAAATAAAAAATTAGATCTTTAAGGCATTACACTCTCTTCCTCTTTATAGGGGTTACAGGGCTATGCTCCTTCCAAGAGGGAAAGTGGGGCGATTCTTCTTCCTGTAAAGTTTCGTGTTCACATCCAGTCTTCTCTGTACACTAGTACAGCTTCCAGCTCTATGCTATGTATGGTAGTCATTTGACTCGGGAATCCCTGAGCCCAGCTTTTAGTCCATGCCTGGCAGTTTCAGCCGTGGTCCAGTCCAGCAGCCTCTTTTTGATCCAAGAGTCGCATGAGAAGAAAGCTTCCGGTTAACTTCAGTTAGTGTTAGTTAAATAGAATGGGAACCTTGTAACTATGCCAAGCCCGATCTTGGTTCCAATGCTGCAGAGAAAGGATGGGTACAAATATGGTCTTTACCCTGGCGCTGCGGAGACCGATGTTGCTGATCGAACTCATTTTCTTGCTCGTTGCGCGTTAGCACGCGCATCCGTTTTCTTGCTCCACTCCTGTCTAGTAAGGTTCAAGCTATAGTAGCTGGGCCTGTAGTTAATGGATATTAGAGTAAGTAACTAGCCTTCTAGGAAAAAACACTCGATTGTAGTGTAAATAGTTGACTAGTGGTGGACGTTCAGGAGTTTGACTAGCCAATGCTAAACTAGATATTGCACCATTTTTAATAACATCAGTTACTAGTGGCACTATTTCATTGAGTGACATTATAGTATATATTTTTCTTTTTTGAAGCAGATAGTGATAGTTCATTGGTTGCATCTAGTGTAAATTGCTTTCTTATAAAATAGTATATAGCTAGCTGTAGTAGAAATGGGGGAGTGCATTGACCTTACTCAGTTTATTAGTGCGCTTGCTTGCAGAGAGTAAATGGCTGTAGTGAAACTCCGTGACTAGGCGATAGATTGAGTAGGAGGAAATAGTGGCATGGGACTAATACACTTTAAAGTATAAGTGTAAATAGTGAGTTTTTAGTTCCGTAGTGGAATGGAGATTCTCATATAGAGTAGGTAGAGTAGTTGCATTTCCAGAGGATATTGTTTACAGAACATTCAGAAAGGATTATCTAGTTCCGTAGTTGTATTTGCTGGAGTAGTGTATTTCTATTTTATGGTTCGTGTCGGGGAAATCTTATTGGCACGTTAATTACTTTCGGTCGCTGCTGTGTTCTGTGTCACAAGGATTAGGACTCGAATCCAACACTCTTCGCCAAAAACGTGACTCGGTTACAAGTATTAGGACTCGGAAAACAAAACTAGTCGGACAAGTGATACTTCGGTGACAGAAACATGACACTCTCTCTCTCTCTCTCCGAAGTAAGGCAAACCTCCAAACAATGGAGTTGTTCGCGTGTGTCGCATATTAACAGACCAGAGGAGTACTATCCGAGTAGCTGCTGTGTTCTGTGTCACAAGGATTAGGACTCGGATCCAACACTCTTCGCCAAAAACGTGACTTGGTTACAAGTATTAGGATTCGGAAAACAAAACTAGTCGGACAACTGATACTTCGGTGACAGAAACGTGACTCTCTCTCTCTCTCTCTCTCTCTCTGAAGTAAGGCAAACCTCCAAACAATGGAGTTGTTCGCGTGTGTCGCTTATTAACTGACCAGAGGAGTACTATCCGAGTCGCTGCTGTGTTCTGTTTCAAAAGGATTAGGACTCGGATCCAACACTCTTCACCAAAAACGTGACTCGGTTACAAGTATTAGGACTCCGAAAACAAAACTAGTCGGACAAGTGATACTTCGGTGACAGAAACGTGAGACTCTCTCTGAAGTAAGGCAAACATCCAAACAATGGAGTTGTTCGCGTGTGTCGCTAATTAACTGACCAGAGGAGTACTATCCGAGTCGCTGCTGTGTTCTGTGTCACAAGGATTATGACTCGGATCCAACACTCTTCGCAAAAAACGTGACTCGGTTACAAGTATTAGGACTCGGAAAAAGAAACTAGTCGGACAAGTGATACTTCGGTGACAGAAACGTGACTCTCTCTCTCTCTCTCTCTCTGAAGTAAGGCAAACCTCCAAACAATGGTGTTGTTCGCGTGTGTCGCATATTAACAGACCAGAGGAGTACTATCCGAGTCGCTGCTGTGTTCTGTGTCACAAGGATTAGGACTCGGATCCAACACTCTTCGCAAAAAACGTGACTCGGTTACAAGTATTAGGACTCGGAAAACAAAACAAGTCGGACAAGTGATACTTCGGTGACAGAAACGTGACACTCTATCTCTCTCTCTCTGATACGGGGTCGCCCGATCTTCTCGACGTAGGATCTGGATACTCACGTGGATTTGATGAATCGTAGTGATCCCCCGTTGCCAATGCAAGAGTTAGCACTCTATAATTCGCCCAATCTCACGTGTTGAACTTCACGACCACCGATGAAGTTCTATCGTACTCCCAATTCCCAGCGGAAAAGGTTGAACAATCTTAATTTCAATGAACTCCCAATTCCCTCAAGTTGGTTCAGCCAACAGAAAGAACAAGAGTATTATCAAAAATGGTTCCCCCTTTACAATGGGGTCTACCCCTCAAATATAGTCTCAGCCTAAGGCTATTCCACACTAAACTTTCCATGTGGTACTATTCACGCGCAACTACTGTAGCACGGTACTGTTTATGGGCCGTACTGTTCACGGCCTGGTACTGTAGCGCAGAATTATTCATGGGCTGGATTGTTCATGCCGTGGGCTTGTGCTTCCTTGGATGATGGCCACATATCCTTGATCTCCATTCATTGCTGACTCTTCAAACCTAAGCACAAGTAAGGCATTGTTTTTAGGTAGTATAAAATTCTCATTAAAATTAATGACATATTCATTAAGGAGCAGGTTCACCTGAGATTGTAGTTTCTTGGCTCGTGCTCTTGTTATTGGTCCTGTTATTGGAGTCTCATTACTAGCTTTGACATTACTAGCGATGTCCTCATCATCCTCCCCTTCTTGAAAAGGAGTCGACCTCGACTCTGTACAATCTTGTCCAAAGAAAGGTGATAGATCAGCAACATTAAATGTAGAACTTACCCCATAGTCATCACCGGGAAGCTCAATCTTGTATGCATTGTCATTGATCTTGGCGAGAATTTTAAAAGGTCCATCACCACGGGGCATCAATTTGGATCTACGCTTCTGCGGAAAGCGATCTTTGCGAAGGTGTACCCACACTAAATCACCTGGTTCAAACAACATTTGCTTTCTAGATTTGTTAGCTTTGGAAGCATAAGCACGTACCTTGTTTTCAATTACCTCTTTGGTTGTGGCATGGAGCTTTTTCACAAAATCAGCACGTTTAGAAGCATCCATATTTGCACGTTCTTGTAGTGGGAGAGGAAGTAAATCAAGGGGCGTGATTGGTTTGAAGCCGTACACCACCTCGAATGGACTCAATTGAGTTGTAGAATGTACCGCCCTGTTATATGCAAACTCCACATGTGGTAGACAATCTTCCCACTCTTTCAAGTTTTTCTTTATCATGATACGTAGCAACGTGGAAAGTGTGCGGTTCACCACCTCCGTTTGCCCATCTGTTTGTGGGTGACAAGTCGTTGAAAACAACAACTTTGTTCCAAGCTTGGCCCACAAAGTCTTCCAAAAGTAGCTCATGAACTTGACGTCTCGATATGAAACAATGGTTCTTGGCATTCCATGCAATCTCACAATCTCCCTGAAAAACAAATCAGCTACATGCGACGCATCGTCGCTCTTATGACAGGGAATAAAATGTGCCATTTTAGAGAACCTATCCACAACAACAAAGA
This sequence comes from Oryza meyeriana var. granulata, assembly GCA_003991445.1. NCBI lineage: Eukaryota > Viridiplantae > Streptophyta > Magnoliopsida > Poales > Poaceae > Oryza > Oryza meyeriana. The sequence goes on from RYFJ01003854.1 coordinate 23,272, forward strand.
CTGAATCCCTTCCCCTCTTGGTCCTAGGCAGGCCTAACACAAAATCCATGCTAATATCTTCCCAAGGAACGCTAGGAACAGGAAGTGGAGTATACAAACCATGTGGATTGAGTTTTGACTTCGCCTTATGGCATGTGATGCATCTTTGAACAAACCTCTCGACGTCTCGTCTCATCTTTGGCCAATAGAAGTTATCAGCCAACATCATGTAAGTCTTCTCCCTCCCAAAATGCCCCATCAATCCTCCTGCATGAGATTCCTGCAACAATAACAAACGCACAGAGGAATCCGGAACACATAGCTTATTCATGCGAAAGAGAAAGCCATCATGAATATGAAACTTATCCCACCCTTTCCCATCTTTGCAATTTGAATATGGAGCTGCAAATTCATGATCGGAAGCATATAAATCTTTCAAACTTTCCAACCCAGGTACCTTTACTTCCAACTGAGTCAAAAGCACATGTTTTCTAGACAAAGCATCAGCTACCATATTCTCTTTACCTTTCTTATATTTGACAATGTATGGAAAGGTCTCAATGAATTCTACCCACTTAGCATGTCTACGATTCAATTTCGCTTGGCCCTTTAAGTATTTCAAAGATTCATGATCAGAATGTATTATGAATTCCTTAGGCCAAAGATAATGTTGCCAAGTTTCCAACACACGCACAAGAGCATATAGTTCTTTATCATAAACAGGATAATTCAATTGGGCACCATGAAGTTTCTCACTGAAATATGCAACAGGTTTTCTTTCTTGCATCAAAACACCACCAATACCTATTCCACTAGCATCACACTCAATCTCAAAAGTTTTTGTGAATCAGGTAAAGCAAGCAATGGTGCTTCAGTCAAACATTTCTTCAATTCAGTAAAAGCTTTGTCTTGTTTTTCTCCCCACTCAAAAATCACTCCCTTTTTAGTTAATTCATTTAATGGGGCAACAATGGTGCTGAAATCTTTCACAAATCGCCGATAGAAACTAGCAAGCCCATGGAAGCTACGAATTTGACTAACATTCACAGGAATTGGCCAATTTCTAATAGCTTCAATTTTAGATTCATCCACTTCAATGCCATGAGCTGAAACAACATAGCCTAGAAACACAACCTTACTAGTGCAAAAAGTACACTTCTCAAGATTGGCATACAAGTATTCTTTCCTAAGCACTTCTAGCACTTGTTTGATGTGTTCAACATGATCATCCAAACAGCGGCTATATATCAGAATATCATCAAAGTAAACTACCACAAATTTACCAATGAAGTGTTTCAAAACATGGTTCATTAAGCGCATGAATGTACTAGGAGCATTGGACAATCCAAAAGGCATTACTAACCATTCATACAAGCCAAATTTCGTTTTAAAAGCAGTTTTCCATTCATCACCATGTTTCATTCTTATTTGATGGTAGCCACTACGCAAGTCAATCTTAGAAAAGATAGTAGAACCACTTAACTCATCAAGCATATCATCTAACCTAGGAATAGAATGACGATAGCGAACAGTGATGTTGTTAATAGCTCTACAGTCTATGCACATTCTCCAAGTTCCATCTTTCTTAGGAACAAGAATAACTGGAACGGCACAAGGACTAAGACTCTCGCGTACGTACCCTTTGTCCAAAAGTGCTTGCACTTGGTGCTGAATCTCCTTTGTTTCTTCTGGATTTGTGCGGTACGGCGGTCGGTTGGGAAGAGGGGCTCCCGGGACTAAGTCAATTTGATGCTCAATACCTCGAATAGGTGGTAGACCAGCGGGTACCTCCTCTGGAAACACGTCGTCATAAGTCTGTAAAACTTGAGAAACAGCACTAGGGAGAGATGTTAAATCATTAGTAGAAAGCAATGCATCCTTGTACAGCAATACAAGGTGCATCAAAGCGGGATCATCTTTCATCTCTTTTAGATCAGATTTGGTGGCTATCATGATGAAGTTTTTCTCTCCCTCACTCTTGCTTTTATTTCTCGGTTTTGGTTTGTGGCTCTCACTCACCTTTTGTGGAATCACACTCTTTGGTTCTCTCCCTTTCTCACTCTCAACTTGCACTTCAACCTTCTGCACATTATCATTTACAATTTGAGAAGGAGTCAACGGTAGCAGCACCACTTTTTTTTTGTTCCACCAAAACTTGTATTGATTAGTTCTTCCATCATGAATCACAGCACGATCATATTGCCATGGCCTTCCTAGCAGCAAGTGACATACGTCCATAGGCACCACATCACACTCCACCGTATCACGATAAGTGCCAATTTCAAATTCAACATCCACGGTGTATCCTACACTCAATGAACCTCTCTCATGCAGCCATTGGATCTGATATGGATGTGGGTGTTTCTTGTACTTTAACCCAAGTTTATTGCAAAGCTCCTTGCTAGCCAAATTATGACAACTCCCACCATCAATGATTACTTTGCAAAATTTACCATCTTTGCTAACTTGAGCTCTTGTATGGAATAAATTGCAGCGCTGTTCATGGGAAGGCTTTGGTTGTACACTCAACACTGTCGGAGCACACACAAGTATAGGACCAACACCGGGTTCACAATACTCTATGTCTTGCTCCTCCTCATGTGCATCATCATATGTCCCTAACTCAGCTTGGTGATCATTCTCTTCTTCACTTGCAGAATCATATTCCCCATTCTCTAATATCAACATCGCCTTGTTATTTGGGCAATCCTTTTGCATATGACCACGACCAAGGCATTTGAAGCATTGTATACCGCTACTCTTCGCTGTAGAACCAATAGAAGAGGAACTACTAGCTGCTGGATTTGATGGCTTTCTTGCACTTGGAGTGGCTTCTTCCTTCTTGCTAAATGATGGGCGAAAACTTGAACCACCACTTGGAGCTGTTCGTTGGCTTATTTGTGATTTGGAACCATATCTTCCTCCGCTGGATGGTGTACGTGCAACAAAGGACGTTGATCTTGCAAACTTAGCATCCTCTTGCAATTGTCGTTCTGCCTTTGTAGCTTGATGCACCAACTCATAAAGATTGGTATAAGGCTGAAAATTAACAATTCTTTTGACTTGATGGTTCAAACCTGAGAGGAAGCGTGCCATGGTTTGCTCTTCTTGTTCTTGAACCTTGGCTCGAATCATGGCTAGCTCCATCTCCTTGTAGTACTCCTCCACAGAATGTGCTCCCTGCTTCATATTCTGCAATTTATCAATCACGCCTGTAATGACGAGGAACAAAACGAGCTCTCATTTCCCACTTCATCTCTTGCCATGTTGCAACAGGGTTTTCTCCATTCTCAGCTCTTTGAGTAATGACTTGTTCCCACCAATCCAAAGCATAACCTTCAAACTCAAGTGATGCCAACTGTATCTTTCTCTCATCCGTATAGTGATGCATACGGAATATTTTGTCAACCTTCAATTCCCAAGTGAGATACTCCTCGGGATCAGTCCCACCTGCAAACTTGGGCATGGAAAACTTGAGCTTGCCCAATCCATCATCTTCATTGCGTGGACGACGATAGTGGTCATTGTAATGCAAAGCAAAATCACCATCCTCTTCCATCGCATGTACAGCACCACCACGCCCACCACGACCTCCACCTAGACCCTGGCCACGCCCTCCATGGCCTCCACCTAGACCCTGGCCACGCCCTCCATGGCCTCCTCCTCGTCCTCCTAACTGTGCAGGAGGTATATGTGCAGCAGCTTCTCCTCCTTGAATACTTGTTTCTTCGCCACCATTACGAGCTTGTATGAGCCTAGTAAGGGCCCCAATGTCCTCCCGCAATTGGCGCACATTTTCTTCAGCTTGTATCTCCATATTTTGCATATCCCTTGCAATTTGATCAGCAAAAGCATCATGCTTCTCATGGAGTTGATTGAGCCCTTGGTGTAACTCACGTTGAAAGTGTTCGCGGAGTGCCCCAAATTGATATTGCTTGACGAATGCCTGAGTTTCATTTGTCCCACCACTCTCATCTTGGTGTTCTCCTCCACCTGACATGGTTAGTTATGGAAGAAACAAACAAAAAAAAAGCTGTGTGGAAAACACTCAATCTCACTATGTCCTCTCTCCAAGTAAAGTTCTTACCCTTCCGAAGTGAATTAAGGCCAATAAAAACTTACACCTGGTAGAAGTGACAACAGCACAATGATGATCAAGCGAATTTAAGAGTGTTCACTACTTGCACAACAACGGTTATATGGTGGAGCTTGGTATGAAAGTGTTTATCCTACACAATCTGAATTTTACGATATTGTAAGATCAAGTAATAATCCAAACCAGAAACTTTGTCCAAGTGCTGATCCAATTGGTAGTGAAGGATATGAACGCACACGCAACGATAAATGGGACTTAATGCAAACAAAAGACTAAGCTAGAAAGAGGCAATCTGAATTGAGATGAATAACTAGCTCATTTTGCACTAAGTACAAGGAGAGACGCTAGCCAATTGCAATATTTACGAATGTAAGGGCACAAGATTGCTCTATGAGACTAAGTGCACAAGCTGAAACATATGAACTAGGGGTTCCCATAGAGTTTTCTTTTTTTTTTTTGGCCAACTCTTTCTATTTTCACTTTTTTTTATCAAATCACAGAAACTTTCAGGCCCTGTTTTTTTTTTTTTTCAAGTTTGGCCGAACTAGTGTTGCCTCCCCTTTGCACAAATCCAGGAATTCAGCAACTATAAATAGTACTCAAGAACAGCCCTAACGGCAATGTGAAAGGCTAGTCTCAATTGATGAAAAGATATAAGTGAAGCTCAACTTTAGCAATTCTTTCTTTTCGGCCAGCTAGGGTTTGACACAAGTAATGATTTTTTTTTTTTGAAGCCAAACTGCAGCTAGCTCTCGGTTTTGAAGGAAGTGGATTCTATCACCAACTCTACCACAACGAGAATTCAATTGGATCTCTTGAGAGTAATCCGGACAGTAAGGAATTTAGAATTTGATCAACAATTTTGGAGGAGTTATGTGGACACAAAGATCAAGCTACGCAAAGGAACACAAAGATCAGCACCTAAACAAAAATTCTAATGGACTAAAACCTAATTAAACTCACGCAAAATAACAGATTAATTTAAAGGTTTTGGATTTTTTTTGTGGCAAATTTCGGTTTTAATGGACTATAGGAAAAAGAAGTAAAGACAATCTAAAAGTAAGGGTAAATAATCCTACCGAGTAAACCGCGCTCTGATACCAAGATGATACGGGGTCGCCCGATCTTCTCGACGTAGGATCTGGATACTCACGTGGATTTGATGAATCGTAGTGATCCCCCGTTGCCAATGCAAGAGTTAGCACTCTATAATTCGCCCAATCTCACGTGTTGAACTTCACGACCACCGATGAAGTTCTATCGTACTCCCAATTCCCAGCGGAAAAGGTTGAACAATCTTAATTTCAATGAACTCCCAATTCCCTCAAGTTGGTTCAGCCAACAGAAAGAACAAGAGTATTATCAAAAATGGTTTCCCCTTTACAATGGGGTCTACCCCTCAATATATAGTCTCAGCCTAAGGCTATTCCACACTAAACTTTCCATGTGGTACTATTCACGCGCAACTACTGTAGCACGGTACTGTTTATGGGCCGTACTGTTCACGGCCTGGTACTGTAGCGCAGAATTATTCATGGGCTGGATTGTTCATGCCGTGGGCTTGTGCTTCCTTGGACGATGGCCACATATCCTTGATCTCCATTCATTGCTGACTCTTCAAACCTAAGCACAAGTAAGACATTGTTTTTAGGTAGTATAAAATTCTCATTAAAATTAATGACATATTCATTAAGGAGCAGGTTCACCTGAGATTGTAGTTTCTTGGCTCGTGCTCTTGTTATTGGTCCTGTTATTGGAGTCTCATTACTAGCTTTGACATTACTAGCGATGTCCTCATCACTCTCTCTCTATCTGAAGTAAGGCAGACCTCCAAACAATGGAGTTGTTCGCGTGTGTCGCTTGTTAACAACCAGAGGAGTACTATCCGAGTCGCTGCTGTGTTCTGTGTCACAAGGATTAGGACTCGGATCCAACACTCTTCGCCAAAAACGTGACTCGGTTACCAGTATTAGGACTCGGAAAACAAAACTAGTCGGACAAATGATACTTCGGTGAGAGAAACATGACGCTCTCTCTCTCTCTCTCTCTGAAGTAAGGCAAACCTCCAAACAATGGAGTTGTTCGCGTGTGTCGCATATTAACAGACCAGAGGAGTACTATCCGAGTCGCTGCTGTGTTCTGTGTCACAAGGATTATGACTCGGATCCAACACTCTTCGCAAAAAACGTGACTCGGTTACAAGTATTAGGATTCAGAAAAAGAAACTAGTCGGACAAGTGATACTTCGGTGACAGAAACGTGACTCTCTCTCTCTCTCTCTCTCTCTGAAGTAAGGCAAACCTCCAAACAATGGTGTTGTTCGCGCGTGTCGCATATTAACAGACCAGACGAGTACTATCCGAGTAGCTGCTGTGTTCTGTGTCACAAGGATTAGGACTCGGATCCAACACTCTTCGCCAAAAACGTGACTTGGTTACAAGTATTAGGATTCGGAAAACAAAACTAGTCGGACAAGTGATACTTCGGTGACAGAAACGTGACTCTCTCTCTCTCTCTCTCTCTCTCTGAAGTAAGGCAAACCTCCAAACAATGGAGTTGTTCGCGTGTGTCGCTTATTAACTGACCAGAGGAGTACTATCCGAGTCGCTGCTGTGTTCTGTGTCAAAAGGATTAGGACTCGGATCCAACACTCTTCCCAAAAAACGTGACTCGGTTACAAGTATTAGGACTCCGAAAACAAAACTAGTCGGACAAGTGATACTTCGGTGACAGAAACGTGAGACTCTCTCTCTGAAGTAAGGCAAACATCCAAACAATGGAGTTGTTCGCGTGTGTCGCTAATTAACTGACCAGAGGAGTACTATCCGAGTCGCTGCTGTGTTCTGTGTCACCAAGGATTATGACTCGGATCCAACACTTCGCAAAAAACATGACTCGGTTACAAGTATTAGGACTCGAAAAGAAACTAGTCGGACAAGTGATACTTCGGTGACAGAACGTGACTCTCTCTCTCTCTCTCTGAAGTAAGGCAAACCTCCAAACAATGGTGTTGTTCGCGTGTGTCGCATATTAACAGACAGACGAGTACTATCGAGTCGCTGCTAGTGTTCTGTGTCACAAGGATTAGGACTCGGATCCAACACTCTTCGCCAAAAAAGTGACTCGGTTACAAGTATTAGGACTCGGAAAACAAACAAGTCGGACAAGTGATACTTCGGTGACAGAAACGTGACTCTCTCTCTCTCTCTCTCTATCTGAAGTAAGGCAGACCTCCAAACAATGGAGTTGTTTCGCGTGTGCGCTTGTTTAACAGACAGAGGAGTACTATCCGAGTCGCTGCTGTGTTCTGTGGTCAAAGGATTAGGACTCGGATCCAACACTCTTCGCCAAAAAACGTGACTCGGTTACAAGTATTAGGACTCGGAAAACAAAACTAGTTGGACAAGTGATACTTCGGTGACAGAAACATGGACGCTCTCTCTCTCTCTCTCTCTTGAAGTAAGGCAAACCTCCAAACAATGGAGTTGTTCGCGTGTGTCGCATATATTATCTTGTACTGACGTCTTTTCCAGCCATGTTGAAGTTCTGGTCCCACGGCCAAAACATGTTGATTCAACCGATAGATATATTGTGATGATATGAAGATCGTGTCCCACTGGGCGTGCCAAAAATATGTTTCACACCAAAAACCACCGGGTGTGCCAAGAAGCTTGTTAATGATCCGGTTTGATGCGATTTGAACATACGAAGGCTAGGAGATCTGCTTAGCTCCAGTGCAGTCTAAAAATATTTGAGGTTCGTAGGCGTGCCAGTCAATTTGACCCCGCAATTGACAAGGAGATGGAGAAATTTGATTACTGATCCATCGGGCCACTAAGCGATACGGATTCCTTCCAGCCGATCGCCGCTATGCTCGTGCCGGGCCCTTGCTGTACTCGGCCCGGGTCTCGTGCTCGGTTCTCGCTCCGGGGTCCTCGCTTGTGCTCGTGCCCGGGTCAGTAGCACTGCACATCGCTATCGGCCGATACGGGCTGATATAGACTCCTCGTAGCCGATAGCCGATGGTAGTGTATCGGCTAGGAAACGATAGCGCTATAAACAAATGGATGAGCTGTCAGTATAACATGTGCATCGGCTAGAAGCCGATGATAAAATAGATAACCAAAACAGCAAGCCAGCCGACTGCCGAGGAAACACATGTGCATCGGCTAGAAAACCGATGACAATATAGACGACTAAAACAGTAAGGGTAATACAGTCGGCTTTACAAAAAGATAACCCACCGGCTAAGCGCTCCGATAGAACGTCGCATATACACCGATCGGCCCGACAAGGATAAATCTATTACTATCGATCTAGTAGTTCAGACCTAACTGATGCAGCACAGATCGATAATAGTAAAGGAACCTCAACAAGCCGATAGACCTAATGCAACTGTGATGTAATAAGATAACTTACCGGCTATACATTCCGATAAGACGCTTGCGCAAAAACCATCAACCTAGCAGGAACGATTTATCGCTGGCAGTTCAGTAGGTCGGACCCAACCGATGCAGCACGAACTGATGATAAATCGCCCTCGATAAACTGATAAGATCCACGCATGCGTGATGTGGTATACCTGATCGGCCTAAGAGGTCGGACCGAACCGATGTAGCCGTAGACAGAGCAGATACACCTGGGTAAGGGGTGACGAGTCTTACCCTCTCGCAGGAGCTCGGACCTAACCGATGCAGCCCCGCTCGAGAAGCAAGAACTCGTCGAAAGGGTGGCGATGCGCCGAAGTTGTATTGATCGATTAGATAGATTACAAGGTCCCCCGGCATACGTATATATACCCCGAGTTACAAGAGTCCTTATAGGACACGGCACACGAATTTCCTATCTATAAAAGGAAAACTAACAAGTCCTGATCGGACACGAGATCAGGCTTCTCTAAAAAGTATTAAAACTACCTAATTTACAGATAAGGTAATTGACTGCCATATCGTGGTCTTCACGATTCCTTCCAAGCTCGGACTCTTCTGGATTAGTTTCAATGGCTGATATCGCTTCTTTCTTTAACCGAACATGGTAACGACCCGTACCAAATTTTGGCGTTAACACATCAAAACAATGGAGTTGTTCACGTGTGTCGCACATTAACAGACCAGAGGAGTACTATCCGAGTCGCTGCTGTGTTCTGTGTCACAAGGATTAGGACTCAGATCCTAACTCTTCGCCAAAAACGTGACTCGGTTACAAGTATTAGGACTCGGAAAACAAAACTAGTCGGACAAGTGATACTTCGGTGACAGAAACGTGATTCTCTCTCTCTCTCTCTGAAGTAAGGCAAACCTCCAAACAATGGAGTTGTTCGCGTGTGTCGCTTATTAACAGACCAGAGGAGTACTATCCGAGTCGCTGCTGTGTTCTGTGTCACAAGGATTAGGACTCGGACCCTACACTCTTCGCCAAAAACGTGACTCGGTTACAAGTATTAGGACTCGGAAAACAAAACTAGTCGACAAGTGATACTTCGGGCAGCAAACGTGACCACTCTCTCTCTCTCTCTCTTATCATGAAGTAAGGCACACCTCCAAACAATGGAGTTCGCCGTGTGGTTAACAGACCAGAGGAGTACTATCCGAGTCGCTGTTGTGTTCTATGTCACAAGGATTAGGACTCGGATCGAACACTCTGCGCCAAAAACGTGACTCGGTTACAAGTATTAGGACTCGCAAACAAAACTAGTCGGCACAAGTGATACTTTCAGTGACAGAAACGTAGCGCTCTCTCTTCTCTCTCTCTCTGAAGTAAGGCAAACTCCAAACAATGGAGTTGTTCGCGTGTGTCGCATATTAACAGACCAGAGGAGTACTATCCGAGTCGCTGCTGTGTTCTGTTTCACAGGATTAGGACCGGCATCTAACTCTTCGCCAAAACGTGACTCGGTTACAGTATTAGGACTCGGAAAACAAAAACTAGTCGGACAAGTGATAATCGCTGACAGAAAACGTGACACTCTCTCTCTCTCTCTCCCTCTATCTAAAGTAAGGCGACTCCAACATGGAGTTGTTCGTGTGTGTCGTTGTTAACAGACCCGAGGGGGAAGGCAGACACAGCTACTATCCGAGTCGCTGCTGTGTTCTGTGTCACAAGGATTAGGGACTCGATCCAACACTCTTCGCCAAAACGTGACTCGTTACAAGTATTAGGACACGAAACAAAACTAGTACGGACAAGTGATACTTCGGTGACAGAAACGTGACGCTCTCTCTCTCTCTCTCTCTCTGAAGTACAGGAAACCTCAAACAATGGAGTTGTTCGCGTGTGTCGCCATATTTGCAAACAAGAGGAGTACTATCGGGTCGCTGCTGTGCGTTTGTGGTCACAAGGTTAGGACTCGGATCTACACTCTTCGCCAAAAACGTGACTCGGTTAAAGTATTAGGATTGGAAAAAAACTAGTTGGACAAGTGATACTTCGGTGAAGAAACGTTTTCTCTCTCTCTCTCTCTCAAGTAAGGCAAACTCTCAAACAATGGAGTTGTTTCGCCATACGTGTGTCGCTTAGTAAAGACCAGAGGAGTACTATCCGAGTCGCTGCTTGTGTTCTGTGTCACAAGGATGGGACTCGGATCCAACACTCTTCGCAAAAACGTGACTTGGTACAGTATTAGGACTCGGAAAACAAAACTAGTCTGGAACAAGTGATACTCGGTGACAGAAACGTGACTCCTCTCTCTCTCTCTCTCTCTCTAAAGTAAGGCAAACTCAAACAATGGAGTTGTTCGCGTGTGTCGCTTTAACAGACCAGAGGAGTACTATCCGAGTCGTGTTGTGTCTGTGTCACAAGGATTAGGACTCGGATCCAACACTCTTCGCCAAAAATGTGAACTCGGTGTCAAGTATTTGGCTCGGAAAACAAAACTAGTCGGACAAGTGATACTTCGGTGACAGAACGTGACTCTCTCTTCTCTCTGAAGTAGGCAAACTTCCAAACATGGAGTTGTTCGCGTGTGTCGCTTATTAATTGACCAGAGGCGTACTATCCGAGTCGCTGCTGTGTTCAGTGTCACATAGGATTAGGACTCGGATCCAACACTCTTTCGCCAAACGTGACTCGGTTAAAGTATTAGGACTGGAAAACAAAACTAGTCGGACAAGTGATACTTCGGTGATAGAAACGTGACTCTCTCTCTCTCTCTCTCTCTATCTGAAGTAAGGCAGACTCAAACACTGGAGTGTTCGCGTGTGTCGCTTGCTAACAGACAGAGGAGTACTATCCAAGTCGATGCTATGTGTTCTGTGTCACCAGGATTAGGACTCGGATCCAACACTCTTCGCCAAAATGGTACTCGTTACAAGTATTTAGGACTCGGAAAACAAAACTAGTCGGACAATGCATACTCGGTACAGAAACGTGACTCTTCTCTCTCTCACTCGTCTCTCTCTCTCTTCTTTCTTGAAGTACGGCAAACGCTCCAAATAAGGCAGTTGTGTTCGCGTTTGTCGCTTATTACAGACAGAGGAGTTCCTTCAGAGTCGCGTTGTGTTTATGTCAACAGGGATTAGGACTCGATCCAACACACTGCGAGCCAAAAAACCTGCCTCGGTTCCAATATAGGACTCGGAAAACAAAACTAGTCGGCGAGTGATACATCGTGACAGCAACTGGACATCTCTCTCTCTCGTCATCTCTCTTCTAGATGAAGTAACCGGCAACCTCCAAAATGGAGTTGTTCGCGTGGTCGTTGTAAAGTACCAGCGGAGTACTCATCCGAGTCGCTGCTTGTTCGTGTCCAAGGATTAGGACTTCGGGATCCAACAACGTCGCAAAAATATACTCGGTTCAAGTATGACGGACTCGGTAAAACACAACAGTCGGACAGTGATATTTCGGTAACGAAAACGTGACGGATCTCTCTGTCTCTCTGTCTTCTCTGAACATAAGGCAAAACTCCAAACAATGGAGTTGTTCGCGTGTCGTCGTTATATTACCAGACCAGAGGAGTAATATCCGATCGCTGCGGTTCTGTTCCAAGATTGGACTCGGATCCTACAGATTTACGCCAAAACAATGACTCGGTTACAAGTATTAGGACTCGAAAAACAAAACTAGTCCGGCAGCAAGTGATACTTTGGTGACAGAAACATGCCTCTCTCTCTCTCTCATCTCTTCTTATCTGACAGTAAGGCAGACTCCAAACAATGGAGTTGTTCGCGGGTGTGTCGCTTGTTAACAGACTAGAGGAGTAATCCGAGTCGCTGGCCTGTGATCTCTGTCAGCAAGGATTAAGACTCGGATCACACACTTTCACCAAAATGTGACTCGGTTTACAACTATTAGGCTCGCGGAAACAAAAACTAGTCGACCAAGTGAGTACTTCGGTGCAGAACGTGAAATCTCTCTCTGTCTCTGAAGTAAGGCAAACCTCCAACAATGGAGTTGTTTCGCCGTGGTCGCTTTAAGTGACCAGACGGAGTACTTATCCGAGTCAGCTGCTCGGTGTTTGTGCACAAGGGATTTGGAGACCGGATCCAACCTCTTCGCCACAAAACGTGACTTCGTTACAAGTATTAGGACTCGGAAAACAAACTAGTCGACCAAGTGATACTTCGGTGTTTAGAAACGGGACCCTTCTCTCTCTTTCTCCTTCCTCTAATCTGAGTAAGGCAGACTCCAACAATGGAGTTTTCGCGTGTGTGTCGTCTTGTTACAGACCAGAAGGGAGTATATTCGAGTCGCTGCGTGTTCTGTGTCAAAGGATTAGACTCGGATCCAAACTCTTTCGCCAAAAGACATCGGTTAAACAAGTCTTAGGACTCGGAAACAAACGAGTCGGACAAGTGATACTTCGGTGACACGAAACCTGACTCTCTCTCTCTCTTCTCTCTCTATTGAAGTAAGGAGACCTCCAAACACTGGAGTTGTTCGCGGGTGTCTGTTGTTAACAGACCAAGAGGAGTACTATCCGAGTCGCGGCTGAGTTGTGCTTCGTTCACAGGATCGACGCACTTGCCAAAAATGTGATCGGTCTGCAAGTTCTGAGGCCCGGAAAAAAACTAGTCGACAAGTGTATTTTGGTGACAGACACGTGACGCGCTCTCTCTCTCTCTGTCTCTCTCTGAAATAAGGCATAACCCTCCAAACATGGAGTTGTTCAGCCTGTGTGTCGCATATTAACAGACCAGAGGAGTACTACAGAGTGCTGCTGGTGTTCCGTGTCCCAAAACGATTAGGACCGGATCCTACACTCTTCGCCAACAACATGTGACTCGTTACAAGTATGAGGACTCGGAAAACAAACTAGTCGACAAGTGATACTTCAGTGACCAGAAACGTGCACTCTCTCCTCTCTCTCTCTCTCCCTCTCTTCTATTCTGAGTAAGGCAGACCCCAAACAATGGAGTGTTCGCATGTATCGCCTGTTAACAGACCTCAGAGGGTAACTGATCGAGTCGCTGCTCACTGGGTTCGTGTCAACAAGGATAGGACTCGGGATCCACGCACTCACACAAAAATGTGACTGCGGGTACAATTTATGGATCGGAAAACAAAACTAGTCGGACAATGATCTTCGGTACAGAACACGTGCGCTCTCATCTCTCTCTGTCTGTCTCTCTCTGAATAAGGCAAACTCCAAACAATGGAGTTGTTCGCGTGTGTCGTATATTAACAACAGAGAGTTACTATACGAGTCGCTGCTGTGTTCTGTGTCACAACACGATTAGACTTCGAATCCTACACTCTTCGCCAAAAACGTGACTCGGTTACAAGATTGAGGACTCGAATAGCAAATACAAGTCGGACAGTGATACTGAAACGGTGACAGAAACGTGGAACTCTCTCTCTCTCTTCTCTCTCATCTATCTGAAGTAAGCAGACTCCAACAATGAGTTGCTTCGCGTGTGTCGCTTGTTAACAGACTAGCGGAGGACTTACGATGCGGAGTCAGCTTGTTTCTGTGTCCAAGGATTAGGATCGGATCCACACTCTGCAAAAACGTGACTCGGTACAAGTATTTAGGCACTCGGACAAACATAATAGTCGGCAATGTGATCTTATACTGAGCGGTGACAGAAAACGTGCTCTCTCTTCTCTACCTCTCTCTCTCTGAAGTAAGGCCGACCTCAAACAATGGAGTTGTTTACGGGTAATGTGTTGAACAGACTAAGGAGTAACTATCCGAGTCCGCAGCTGTGGTTCTGTGTGACATAGGATGTAGTACTCGGATCAGACCTCGCCAAAGGACGTGATCGTTACATGTATTAGGACCGAAAAACAAGACTAATCGGACTATGATACTGTATCGCGGGTCGGATCAGAAACGTGACTCTCTCATCTCGCTCTCTCATCTTTCTGAATAAGGAAACATCAAACAATGGAGTTGTTCGCGTGTGTCGCTTATTAACAGACCAAGCGATAGCTATTCGATGCGTGCTGTTCTGTTCAATAGGATAGGACTGCGGATTCCAACACTCTTCCCAAAAACCGTGAGTCGTTACATGTATTAGGAGTCGGAAAAAAAACTAGTCGACAAGTGATACTTCGGTGACAGAAACGTGACTCTTCTTCTTCTGAAGTAGGCGGCAAACCTCAAACAATGAGTTTGTTCGCGTGTGTCGCTTAGGTAACAAACCAGAGGAGTACATCGAGAGTGCGCTGGTGTCTGTGTACAAGGATAGGACTCGGATCCAACACTATTGCGCCAAGAAACTCGGACTCGGTTACAAGTATTAGACTCGAAAAAACAAACTAAAGTCGGGCCAAGTATGACTAATCGGGGACAGAACCAGTGATCTCTCGTCTCTCTCCTCTCACTCTTCTGAAGAAGGCAGAACAGTATCATGGAGTTGTTCGCGGTGTCGCTTATTAACAGACGCAGAGAGTAAATTATCCGATCGCTGCTGTGTTCCTGTGTACAATGGATTCGACTCGGATCCAAAACTCTTGCTCAAACTGTGACTCGATACTATTAGGACTCGGAAAACAAACTAGTCGATTCAATTGGTACTTCGGTATAGAAACGAGACCTATCTCTTCGGCTCTCGCTGAGTAAGGGACACCACACAATGGAGTGTTCGCGTGTGTCGCTTATTGACAACCAGAGGGGTACTTATCGGACGTCGCTGCTGTGGTGTTCCTGTGTCACAAGGATAGGACTCGGTTGCAAACACTCTCGCAAAAACGAGTCGGTACAAGTATGAGGACTCGGAGCAAAACTAGTTGGACATGTGATACTCGGTGATAGAAGCATTGACTCTTTCTCTCTTCTCTCAAGCTAAGGCAAACTCAAACAATGGAGTTTTGTTCGCGGGGTCGTTATTAACAGACAGAAGGAGTAATAGTCCGAGTCGCTTCTGTGTTTCTGTGTCACAAGGATGATAACTCGGTATCCAACACTCTTGGACCAAAACGTGACTCGGTTACAATATTAGATGCGGAAACAAAACTAGTTCGGACAAGTGATACTTCTGACAAAAACATGACTCCTCTCTCTCTCTCTCTGATGTAAGGCAAACATCCAAAATTGGCGTTTTCGCGTGTGTCGCTTATTAACAGACCAAGGATACTATACGAGTCGCTGCGTGGTTTGTGTCAAAGGATTGATACTCGATCCAACACTCTTCGCAAGAACGTGACCGGACGTTACAAGTATTAGGACTCGGAAACAATAATAAGTCGGACACGTGATTCTTCGGTGAAGAAACAGACTCCTCCACTCTCTCTTCTTACTGATGTAAGGCAAACTCCCAAACAATGAGTTGTTCCGTTGTGTCGCTTATTACAGAACAGCTGAGGAGTCTGATCCGAGTCGCTGCTGTGTTCTGTGCACAAAGATTTTGGACTCGGATCCACAACTCTTCGCCAAAAACGTGACTCTGTACAAGTAGTCGGACTCTGGAAACAAAATAGTCGGTACCAGTGATACTTCGACAGAAACGTGACTCTCTCTCTCTCTGAAGTAACAGAAACTCCAAACATGGAGTGTTCGCGTGTCGCTTATTATACAGACCAGTGAAGGAGTCCTATCCAGTCGTGCTATCGTGTTCTGTGTCACAAGGATTAGGACTTCGGATCAACCACTCTCGCAAAGACGTGAAGTCGGTTACAAGTATTAGGAACTCGTGAAACAATACTAGTACGGACAATGTAATACTTCGGTGGCAAGAAAACGGACTCGCTCTCTCTCTCTCTCTGAACGTCACCGCAAACCTCCAAACATGGACGTTTGTCGCCGTGTGTCGTTATTAACAGACCAGAGGGTAAAGAACTTTTCTTCTATCCTAAAATAAAAGAATTTTGCTGATTTATTCTATTGCTATATCCAATTATGGAATTGATACACCATTTAATTGATCTCTTTAGCACAATGAAAAAATAGCATATGCATCACTTTCGGCTACGAGAATTGTCAACGGGATAGAAGATATGTTAAGATAATATGGCTATTATGTACTCTAATGAATTTGGATACATCTGTATCCAAACTAATACTGAAACAACTTGGCCATGATTCGTATCAAACCAATAGCGATTCATACAAGTTAAAATATTCTAATCAAATGGTGGCCAATAATGAATTTTTTTGCATATGGATTTAAGACCTGCTGAATGCGAAATCTGTCCCAGAGTTTTTTATGTATTTTCATTGCAAAATATTGACTCCTGTTCGTAACTTTCCAATTACGCGATACGAGAATTGAAAGACAATGAAAAATTCTCAATTCTCTACCGGCTCTAGGAGTAATAGATAGAGATATTGTTCAGGACAGAAAACCAGAAAATTTCTCTCGATTGGACTACCATTCCCGTCTGGACCTCTATTTACGTTTCTTTTCTTCTTTAGCATAGCATAGTTTGATTAAGATCGCATTGCT
Organism: Oryza meyeriana var. granulata; assembly: GCA_003991445.1. Taxonomy (NCBI): domain Eukaryota; kingdom Viridiplantae; phylum Streptophyta; class Magnoliopsida; order Poales; family Poaceae; genus Oryza; species Oryza meyeriana. The sequence continues at coordinate 40,174 of RYFJ01003854.1, forward strand.
CAAAAGTATGGAACCTTTCTCTTATATGGAAAGGTTTCGAAAATCGCTATTACCACCTTTTAAGGTTATCGTGCAAAGTTTGATACCGTGTGATAGAGTCGTCATTTTCAGTCAATCAGTATCGTTTTTTTGAGTCCATGATATAACCTAAATTGATGGATCTTCATTCCGTTTAGCTAAGAAAAAAAGATGCAGAGGTGGCATAATAATCGATATGAAGATCATTGAGCTGCCCCAGAAAAGGAATACCACCAGGAGTCGGAATAGTCTCCTTCTTCCCCTAAATCCAAGATTGGAAGAAAAAGATTCTATACAGGACCCATGAGAATGTGTCAGAACCCCTAATAGAGTCGCGAGCCCGCCGAAATTAAATGCTATGAGAAACTAGACCTACTAACGTAGAAAAGATTTGAAAATCATGGCATGGGGTCTCCTTTTTTCTTTTTAGAGTTTCTATATGCACAATTTTCTTCGATGTTTCGATGAGAATTTTTAATTGACTTTCCAATATAGAAAGAGATAGACTAATAAGGACATCTCTATGCAATAGACAAGGGATGGATATTAAAATGATAGGAAGTCTAGGAGTAAATGAAATGAAATAGAGCCACTCTGGGCTTACCTATGAAATGAGGCTGAAGGAGCACTACGAAGCAAATTCGGGAGTTCGAAAAGAACTTCGGCCCGGTTATTGTCAATGGGGTAGAGCGGAGTTTGAACTCTAGGAGGTCGACATCCGCCCCTTGTTCTCAGGTAGCATGGTGGTAGAAGCGCGGCGACCTGTTAACTGACTGGTTCGTAGGTTCGAAAATCTACTTGGGGAATTTGATCAGTGTTTATTAAGAATAAAAGAATTGAATTAAGAGGGCTTGCTTGACTAGGATAAGGGTACAGCCGTTTCGCTATGCTTGTTTTATTGTTTATCTCATCGAACAAATTCTCTGTTCACCGATTGCAGCTTCGACCAAGGAAGAGCTACCCAGTCAAGGTTACGTCGCTACTCTCGCTAATGGTTCCTACCTCAGGGGAAGTAAAGCTTCCTTTGGAAGGTGTGGGCGGGAGATCGAACCGACTACCGGTGTTCGTCACACGTGCTCTCATCCTCTGACTACAGGCCACCGTCTCTACTGGTGTTTCTGGGGTCCCAAAAGTTATCGAACTTTCTTTCTTCGATCACCCTTCCCAACACGGACTCGTTATACAACATCCGAGAGTATAGAGTCGTGTGTGTTTGTGTCACAGGCTAGGACAGGGACGCGGT
>RYFJ01003855.1:0-56073 GCA_003991445.1 Oryza meyeriana var. granulata
GTGAGGGGGTAGAGAGGTTAAGATGTGGAAGCAATGAACTGTCTCTATGCCAGCTTGAGGGCGGTTTTCAAAGACATTGGAAGAATAATCTTTTCATTTCGTTTCTATTGGAGACGGCTCCCAATCACTTGGACTTTGTTTTGGAACGGCTAGGGCTTTAATGTGGAAAATATTATAAGGTTGAAATGGGTTACCGCCGGATAACAATTCAATACAGATGTGGGAAATGGAGATTTTGCAGGTTATGAGTTTGGGATTCAATTGCACTCAGCTCTAGTTTGATAGGTAAGGACAAAAGTTGGTGGTAAGAAATCGATGAGGGAATGGGCGAGACTGCGATGGAAGAAGATGGTGGGCGAGACTGTCTCACAGATCGAGGGCCAGCATTATTCCCCCTTCGGTCGATTCGCCCAGTGGATGACTTTTTGTCGTTGTAGCATCAGTTGCTTCTCAATGTATTCCGCTTGTCAAGCAACAGTCAAACTGGCAAGCTGTCTGCGACATCTCCAGGTTCGTGAGCTCTCATGCATTGTTGGAGTGAGAAGAATTTGGGGAAAATGCTATTTGTCGATGTTTACACGACTAGTATAACTATGGGCTACTCGGAAGGGGAACTCGGTGGTACTTGCTAGTAGGAACACAAGGAGCAGTTTATATCTGGTTAGGCTCGATGTGAGGTAATAGCTGTATTCGTCCGTTGTGATGTTTTTAAAGGTGTTTGTTGATTGATGATTCGTGCCCTTGAGGGGGCCTGCTCCCATATTACTAGGGCAGGGGTACAGAATAGTTAATCAGGGATATGGCTAAGTGGATTTTTCCTCTTAGAGATAGAAACTTATCCGACTAAAGACTGATGTTTTCTTATTGGTACAAGCAAATCTGCCGGGTGTTATCTATGCTTCTAATTACAAGACTTGGCCCATTCCTCTTATCCGAGTGCCCATAGCTTATAGTGAGGTACAAAGGCCTGGCCTCAAGTACCCCTGAGCCTTCCTGGTTAGTCACACTAATAGTGCTTATCTGCCATGGTGAAGATTGGCCCGATGTGCAATGCTCTCGAGTAATGTCTTGTCCGAGTGGTCTTCTTCCCGAGTCCTCTCATGTCAACGTGGCAGCGAGGCTATGAAGGGCTTGCTTGTAGATGTATAATGTGTGCCGCTCGAATAGGGCGGCAGCTATAGGTGTAGCTCCGCCGACTTTGTGCTTATTGTGAAGACCTTATAAAGTAAAGATCTGTGTAACTGATTAGCTTTCCGAGTAGTATGCTATGGTATTGAGACTCTTGGTTATCGATGTAACCGGAATAACTTATAGTCTTGCAGTAGGGAACTACTCGTATGTAGGCTTTTCGACTTCTTGTATCAGTCGGAATATTGTGTTTATATCTTGTCCGAGTAGATGCTACTCGTATATGAGTACTCTTCAGCTTATGTCAGTAGAAAGGGGGTTTTAGTCTTTCCGATGGGTGTCCACCAGAATCTTAGGACCTTCGATAATGTTGGGATGAGAAGATTTATATGTCTTCTTCTCGATGATTGCACTATTCGAAGTGTACTCTTCGGCGTCATAGTCGGCTGGAATTGATGTTGCTCATTGGCAATGATGGCACACGCATGTAAGGCCAGTACATTTATGAAATAATTATCATGGTGGGGTCAGGTGTACTTCGAGAAGATACTGCTCCCAATTTCATGAAGACCACTGTGATCCATGTTAGGATATATCTCGAGACTGGTGGATAAAACAGATTCCCAAACATATATGTTTAGCACTAAGGCTTCACGAAGCATATCTGTTTACGTCTGGCTCTGTGAGCACAGCGTTATTTCAAATCAGCCTGCAGGCAGGCCACATGTAAGTATGCTACTGTCGAATCATCATTAGTGGCCAGTCCCGACATGGAGGGCCAAGCATTTAATCGCCATCGGCTCTAGCAAGCGAGGAGAGAAAATATTCTCCATCTTCCCCAATCAGCCAATCGCTTCGTCTTCCGCTTCCGCGCCAAACTTTTCACCTCCTGCTCAGCTAGGGTTTAACTGGTGCTGCTGTTCCCCGCTCGAAACTTGGGCGATTTCAGTCTTCTTTGTCTATTCCAAAGCCCCCAATCGCTTTTCCCTCAAATCTCTCACCCTCAACATGTCGAAAAGCTTCGGATCCTGCGGGTGCGCCGGGGAATGCTGGGCTGACTTCAGATTGCGGCTTGGTGAAACTGAAGCTGCTGGAGAGTCAATTGAAGCTGCCAAGCCAGGAGGTGATCCGTTGGCGGACCGGCTAAGGGTGAGTCGGTCCAATCCCCAATCTGGGCGGGAAACAGTAGTTTTTGCCTCTATTTTCGCCGGGTTTGTGGTTCCCTCTTCTGCGTTCTTCGCCGCATCCTTGACTTCTATGGGTTGGAGTTGGTGCTTTGAATCCCAACTCGATTCTTCAAATTCCATATTTGTTACTCTTGCGAGTGCTTTTTGGGTGTGGAACCCCCACTTTAATTTCTTAGGCATCTGTTCCACATCAAAACCCTAGCCTCCAAGAATAATATCAGCTGTGATTGGGGGGTTGGTCTCGAGTTGAGGAGTGATGGGAAGAAAAACATATCTTGATCTCCCTTGAAATCTTCTTGAAAGGCTGGACAAGGAATGGTTCTATTGCACAGATCTGTCTCCCCTCCTTGCATCCATTCACGGCATGCCACGGTAGTCTTACCAAATTGGTCAGCAGATCCAATCTTTGAGGAGATGGACCAGGTGCACCATTGTTGGGGAAATTAGATACGCTCAAGGAAGCTGGCCTGGATGGGCCTTGGGTAGCCCGGCGTTTCACTGACTCGGCGCATCCAGCCATTGAAAGCTGAGGAGCACTGTTCGGCTTGGGATTTCAGGGCAAATATGATCCTGACCGAGTAAGTCACGAGTCGGCCACAATGTACAAGGTGACGAGACCCTGTTGGTTACTTCTCTGAGGGGGTGATCAAGACCGAAGATGACAAACGCCGGATCGTCGCTTATAGCTTCCTCTTCGGGACCCTCCCAAGGTAATCTTTGTCTTCTTCTGTGAGAATGCCTATGGGCTTGTATCTGCGGTTGCCCAATATTGTGTGATGCACTTTGTTGATTCATCTGTATGGGCTGCGTGGAATTCGACGAGCACTCCGCCACATTGTCAGCCGTCAAAATTGAAGAAGAGGCTGAGGAAGCCCCCCGGCCAACCCGACTCCAAGAGAGCGGGGAAAAAAGCCTGTGCTATATCAGGGCGAGGGGCCATGACGCGCGCGTGTCGTGGTAGAGGTCTGAAGATAACCGGACACCGCCACCACGGCACCCAGGCGATCAAGTCCAGGTTGGGACTGGCACGGCCGAGCTCAACATGCTGAACCCGGAAAAAGCACCACCGAGTAGACGATCCGAGCTGGCGCGCCAAGCACACAGGTGCCCGAGTCGGCTACGCCACCACGGGGCCTGTCTCTAGCTGCCACGCCACCGCGACTGCTTCGCCAACCAGGCCGATAGCCAAGCGCAGCGCTCCTCAGGGACCCGAATCACCCGGCGGAAACTCAAGTTCTCCAAGAGGTACGCTGCTTTGGATCTTCTGAGATTCTTGTCTGTGTATTAGTGTTTTGATGTCTGTTTTGCCGCCCGGTGCAGGAAGCGTGCCGATATCGATCTCAAGGAGGACCGCTCCCGACCGCTCCCCTTGAAGAGCCCGCCCCGAGCCGAGCCGCCCCCACGAGCACACCCGCTGAGCCGGTGGCCATCCTAGTCATGGAGACTGAGTTGGTCCCAACTGCGGGGCCCGCTGGTGCCACCCTGACCAAGGGGCGGTTACTAAGGTTGCTGCCCTAGCCCCTAGTCAAAGCCCGCTGCCGGGGACCGAGCCCCCGAGTCGACCCCGAGGCCGTAGGGGATGCCGGGTGGGGGCCAGGACCCGTCGCCGTCATGGTCGTCGTCATCGTCGTCGTCGTCGCCGTCGGAGATTCCGAACCTCCCTCGGATTGAAAGCTCCTCCGTGTAAGTTCCCCCGACGTCCCTGGACGGCGCCTGATGGAACCAGCGAGGAGGTTCAAGCTCAATGAGGCCGCGGCGAGAAGGAATGCAAAAGCTTGCTCCACGCCGCCATTGCCGGGCCTCCGAGGGGTTCGGTAACGAATCTTGCGATGGAGTCTTGTGGTCTTCTGTTCTGACGTCTGACGCCGGTTCTTTCTGACTTGTTCCCTCCCTGAGAGAAGCTTGTGATCATAACAAGGAGATGACTAGGATCCTGGTCGAAATGGCCCCCCATCTCACGGAATTAGAGCAGCTCCGGCGTTGAAGCCGAGATGGAGGGCGCACGCGGCGAGGGATAAGCCTGGCTGAAGGATGCCGCCACCGCACCTTAGGATGAAAACTGGCCCAAGCCGGGAAGGGTTAGATGTAAACCCCGAATGCATCTTCCCGATTGAACATTGATGTATTTCTCCAGCTGCGTTGTTCCCGACTTGCCCAGTTGTGTCATGGCTACAAGGTTGAGTTCTTGACTAATATGTTGTGCAGCCCTCAAAGCCGAGTTAAATGACCCAAACAGGGAGGGAAGCCTAGCTGAAGGAGGCCGAGGAAGCCAAGGCCGAGCTTGAGAAGGACAAGGCCGACTTGACAAAGGCCAATGCCAAGCTTGAATGGGAGAAGGCCGAGTTAAAAGAGGCCACCATCAAGCTCGGCGAAGAAAAGGCTAGACTGGAGAAGACCGTGGCCGAGTGGGAGGCCGATTACGCGAGTAAGTCTCCGTCTCGAGAATGATCTAAACCAATCCTTTAATCATTCCAATCTGCACTGTGCCTAACAAGTTTACTTGTCGGTGGACCCTTCAGGGCAGACCTCAGAGCCAATGCCCAAGCCCAATATCGGTTTTTATATTTAGAGGAGATATGGGTTTATCAGGGAATCACGGGAGGCTCTCGTCGGGTCCATGGAAAGGGTTCCTTGATCTGATGGATCCCCGCCCTGTGGGAACCAGCTGCAGCCGAATCCCCCAGTGGAGGCGTGTCTTGAGGATGCACCGAGTGCCCTGAAGAGGTACTCGGATGAGCATGTCATTGTCGGCGTGGCCCAGACCTGGCGATGACCAAATCAATCTACTCGAGGGCAGACATTGAAGCCATCGGGGAGGGGTTTGCCGAGGAGACGCGCCCGAGGAGGCCGCTAGAGGCTGATAGCACGGGAGAGGCCGACTGCTGAGATAATCACCCCGAGACTGGGTCTGTAAGAGCAACATATCATGTAGTCGGTATGTATAAACTTTCATGGAAAACATGTGTAAATATATGTGCAATGCGCCAAGCTTTGAATTATCACTCAGTTGGTCATTAGCTTTACTTGATGTGTAGTCTACGCCGAGTTTAGTTTGTTAGAACTTGATAAAATTACTCAATGTAAGGGACTGTACTCGGGCAAACGTGAGTCATAGTAAGGCTTCGTAACTGGAGTAGGACAAGCTCGGCATATTATTGACAAACACATATATACTGCAGCCCCGACTCACTACTCGGTTGATACAAGCGGCGTAGCTGAGTCCGAGAAACTGTACACATGAAAAGTATAAAGCTCAGGTATAGAAAGGACGTAGCTGTTTCTATGTTCCATGAGTTGCTGATAAGGGCACCGTCTTCAGTCTTCAGTCGATAGGCACCTGGCCGCGTAACCTCGGCTATAATGAATGGCCCTTCCTAGATTGGGGATATTTTGTGCCTGTCTTTGGTGGTTTGTATTTTCCTCAAGACGAGATCCCTGACCAAAAAGGCACAGCCACGGACATTGCGATTGTGGTAGCGATGCAGGCCTTGAAGATACCTTGCCGACTGGATTGTCGCGATGTCCCTTACTTCTTCCAACCAATCTAGCTCGACCAATCGGTATTGTTTGAGACATCTTTTGAGTAAGCCGGACACGCGGAGAGCCGAATTTAATCTGTCGGTAGCATAGCCTCAGCACCATAGACCAGAAAGAAAGGGGATTGCCCCTGTTGCCTGACTAACCGTGGTTCTGAGAGACCAGAGAACAGATGGGAGTTCTTGTACCCACCGGCCCGCGTATGGTTGCAGTCGGTCAAATATCCTGGCCTTGATGCCTTGTAAGACTATACCGTTGGCTCGTTTGACCTGCCCGTTGCTCTGCGGGTGTACCACAGATGCATAGCAGATCTTGATGCCGAAATCTTCACAGAAGTCTTGGAATACGCCGCCCGTGAACTGAGTATCGTTGTCGGTGATGATGCGGTTAGGGACCCCGAATCGGTATAATATACTCATGATGAAGTCCTTTGCTCGTGCCGCTGTTATTGTTGCAACGGGTTTGGCCTCAATCCACTTGGTGAACTTGTCAATTGCGATGAATAGATGTGTGAACCCTCCTGGCGCTTTCTTGAAAGGCCCAACCATGTCGAGCCTCTATACCGTGAATGGCAAATAGGGATAGTTTGGAGTTCTTGGGCTAGGAGACTAGTTTGTCTTGTGTAGAACTGGCAACCCTCGCATTTGCGAACAATTTCTTTTGTGTCTATTACTACTGTGGGCCAGAAAAATCCCTGCCGGTAAGCCTTTCCGACTAACGTCCCTGGATGCGGCATGGTTGCCACATATGCCCGAGTGGATCGACTGCAGGATCTGCTTGCCCTCCTCGGTGGTGATGCAACGCGTGAGGACACCGGATGCGCACCTTCGGTACAGGTCTTCTCTGACTAGTAGAAAGCTTTTGCTTCAACGCTTGATCTGCTCGGCTTGACTGCGATCTTCTGGGAGTTCGTCGTCCAGGAGAAATTTGACAACAAGGGTCCACCAGTCTTGACATATGTGCAGCCCTCATCTGTAGCTGGGTAGGTCGCCTCCCGACTGTTCCGGCGCCGGTTTTTCTTGACGGATGGCTCCATAAGTTGCTCGACAAAGATTCCAGTCGGAACCATTTCTCGCTTGGATCCCATGTTTGCCAGCTCCTCTGCAGCATCATTGTATTGTCGTAGGACATGTGTTATCTCCAACCCGTCGAACTTTTTTTCCAGCTTGCGAACCTCCTGACAGTATGCCGCCATGGTATCATCGAGACAAGTCCCGTCTTTCACGACTTGGTTAACCACGAGTTGAGAGTCCCCGCGCACAACCAGTCAATGTATGCCGAGTGATATAGCAATCCGGAGCCCGTGGATAAGTGCCTCGTACTCAGCGACGTTGTGGGAAGCCGGGAAGTGGATTTGTAGAATGTACTTGAGTTTTTCGCCGGTGGGGGATGTCAATATGACTCCAGCCCCAGCGCCGTCGATCCGTAGAGAACCGTCGAAGTACATTGTGCAGTACTCTAGCTTCGCTGTTGATGTAGGCAGTTGAACTTCTGTCCACTCGGCCACGAAGTCGGCTAGAGCTTGTGATTTAATTACTGTCCGTGACTGAAAGGTGATATCGAACACCATCAACTTGAGTGACCATTTAGCGATTCGGCCGGTGGCCTCACGATTATGAAGGACATCCCTGAGTGGAAACGATGTAACCACCATGACTTGATGTGCTTGGAAATAGTGCACCAGCTTCCGAACTGTGATGAGTAGGCCATATAACAGCTTCTGGACCTGCAGATATCTCGTCTTCGAGTCGGCAAGCACCTCACTGACAAAGTAAACTGGCCGTTGTATTTTCTAGATGTGACCCTATTCGGATCGCTCGACCACCAACACCGTGGTGACTACCTAAGTGGTTGCTGCCAGATATAGCATTAGCGGTTCTTGGGGCATGGGTGATGCTAACACGGGGGGTGATGTGAGAAATTTCTTGAAGTCTTTGAAGGCTTGCCGGGCTTCGGGAGTCCACTGGAAGTCGTCGGCTTTCTTCAATAGCTTGAAAAAGGGCATACCCCGTTCGCCCAGTCGGGAAATAAATAGGCTGAGTGCCGCCATGCAGCCTATCAGCTTCTGGACGTCCTTCTGGTTAGTTGGGAGGGCCATGTTCATTATTGTGTTGACTTTCTCGGGGTTGGCCTCGATGCCTCGATGCGAGACGATGAAGCCGAGTAACTTGCCGGATGGCACACCGAAGGCGCACTTTTCCGGGTTCAACTTCATCTTGAATCTTTGAAGATTTTGGAAAGTTTCTTCCAGGTCAGCGATGAGGTCTTCTTTGGACTTGGTCTTGATCACCACGTCGTCGACGTATGCTTCCACGTTGCGCCCGATCTGAGTGTGCAGACACTGCTGAATTGCCCATTGATAGGTCGCTCCAGCATTTTTCAAACCGAACGGCATTGTGATGTAGCAATACGCTCCAAACGGCGTGATGAAAGATGTCTTTAAGCAGTCTTCCTCCCGCAGGCTGATTTGATGGTATCCCGAGTAGAAGTCGAGAAAACTGAGTAGGTCGCACCCGGCCATGGAATCTACCACCTGATCTATCCTGGGAAGACCAAATGGGTCCTTGGGGCACGCCTTGTTGAGATTGGTGTAGTCGACGCACATGCGCCATTTACCGTTTTTCTTCCGGACCAAAACTGGGTTTGCCAGACAATCCGGGTGATAGACCTCCTTGATGAACCCGGCTGCGAGGTGCTTGGAGATCTCCTCTCGAATAGCATCCTTGCGGTCTTGAGCAAAGCGGTGCAGCCATTGCTTGACTGGCTTGGCGTCTGTCTTCACATTGTGGGCGTGCTCGATCACCTCCCTTGGTACGCCCGGCATGTTGGACGGTTTCCACGCAAATATATCCTTGTTGGCTTGGAGGAAGGTGACGAGTGCATCTTCCTATTTGGGGTCGAGTCCGGTCCTGACTAGGGCAGTCTTGGAGGGGTCAGAAGGGTCCAGGGGGATCTTCTTCGTGTCAAAGTCCGCTGAAATTCCCGACTTCACCGCCTTTTTTGCCAGAGCTTGATCTTGCTCGACTTCAGTTGTGGCGGCTTGCCGAATGCTGTTGCGCCCGACTGCCGCCTCTTGTGATTGAGCCAGTTCACAACTCTCCTTGTCGCAGGTGAAGGCTTGCTTGACATTGCTGTGTAGGGAGAGGACTCCTGCTGGCCCTGGCATCTTGAGCACCATATATGTGTAGTGCGGTATCGCCATGAATTTGGCGAGTGCCGATCGTCTGAGTATCATGTGGTACGCGGTCTCGAAGTCGGCGACCTCGAAGCAGACATTTTCCATGCGGAAGTTATCCCGTGTGCCGAAGGTTACTGGCAATATGATCTGCCCGAGTGGAGTTGATGACAGGCTGGGAATTATCCCGTGGAAGGGCACAGTGCTCAGCCGTAATTCTGAACGAGAAATCCTCATCTCGTCCAAAGTCTTCGCGAATAAGATATTGAGCACGCTGCCTCCGTCGATGAGGGTTTTCTTCAGCCTGATATTTCCGACGACCGGGTCTAGGACGAGTGGATAGCGTCCTGGGTGGGAAACCCGATCTGGGTGATCTGCGCGGTTGAAGGTGATGGCCATCTCTGACTAGCGTAGGTACTGGGGGGTGTCCGTCATAGAGACCAAGTTGATGTCGCGCGCTGATAGCTTCTGTTTGTGCTTGGACTCGTACGTGAGCGGCCCTCCGAAGATGTGATTGAGCTCGGCTTGGGGATCTTGAAAATCATCAGCCGGTCCCTGATCTGGCTTGTCTTTGTCTTTGTCGGCGCCAGATGATGAAGCCTGCTTAGAGGCAAACTTCTTGAGCATGTAGCAGTCTTTGGCTGCGTGCTTGCCCTTGGGGTGGAAGGGGCATGGCCCGCTCAGGACTTTCTGGTAGTCATTATTCCGCTGGGGCCGCGACCGAGTGCACTCCATGTTGGCCACCTTGTTGTCCGACTTCCGCTTGCGGCTGCCAGACTTGTTTTGAGACGGCTCGTTGTCGGCTTTCGCTTTCTGGTTTTTCTGTCGGGACTCCTTCTTGTCGAGGGCTTCTGCGATCGCTTCAGCCGAGTCAGCGTATTTGTTGGCCATGTCGAAAAGAGCCCAGACAGAGGGTGGTGGCTTCCGAGTGAATTTTGCGATGAACGGGGCGTCCTTTACTCCCTTGTGGAAGACGGTGATGACGGCCTCATCTCAGATCATTGGGATCTTGTTGCGCTTCTCGGAGAATCTCTTGATGAAATCTCATAGAGACTCGTTCTTCTTCTAGTGTAGTTGATATAAATCATGCTCAGAAGATGGCCTCTCGTAGGTTCCCTAAAAATTGGCGATGAATCGCTCCCTGAGTTCTCCCCAGGAACCGATCGACCGCCTTGGGAGCCCTGTCAGCCATGTCCTTGCCGAGTCGGCTAGTGCGATTGGGAGGTAGTTGGCCATGGCTTTGTTGTCACCCCTAGTAGCTGGAACTGCTAGGGTATATACGGTGAGCTAGGACTCGGGATTTGTTTTGCCGTCATACTTTTCAATTCCTGTGGGCTTAAAGCCAGTCGGCCAGTCGACGTCCTGTAGCTCCCGAGTGAAAGCTGGAATGCCTTCGTCTTCGTGAGGGCTCGGGCTTCGACCATGGCGGTTAAACCACTCGTGATGGAGACCGAAGCGCTCGTTTTCATCCTCCAGTCGGCGGCGCTCGTTTTCGTGTCATTCGTGGCGCCGGGCATTGATGGTATGCCGGAGGTCGTGTTGTAGGTGCTCTCGGAGGTCTTGGTTGGGCTGGTGGTCATACTGCTAACGCCGTCGACTATCATTGCCGAGTGACGTTTGCCTGGACTCCTCGCGTGGCCGACTTGAGCCAGCCGCCTGACGCTGTGTTGACGTGGATGAGCCCGCTGCTAGAGATCCCGACCGATTAGTCGGTACTACGGTGTCGCCCGACTACTATTGTTGTTGCTGGCAGGCAGCAGCCATGATCATTGCCTTGATCTTGGCGATAGTTGGGGTGGCCTGGTGATCAGGCCCGAGCTGGAGCATGTCTAGCAAGGTTGCAGCGTGACGAAGACGTCGTGATTGCCGACTTTAGTTTGGAGAATTTGCTGCTGAGCTACTCGCCCAGCCTTGCGTAGCCCGTCATTGCGAGCCTCACTGTCAGCCTCCTCCTGTTGTCACAGTTGGCGTGCCTCCTCCTGTTGCTCCTCTTGTAGTCGGCGTACCTCGGGTGGGGGTGTTGAAGCCATAAAGATCTTGCGGGGGAGGAGGAAACTCACCAGACTAGAGTCTGAACTAGCGTTCGAACCGTTATCCAACATGGAGTCAGACTCCGAGTAGTTTATCGGAGTAAGAACAACACCGACCTCTCTAGATCCAATCTGAAACGGTGCTTGGCCATGTCACAACTGAATCACAGGAGATCGGGTCTGCTGGGTGAGACGTAGACCCACAGCGTCGCCGAATCCATGCAGGAGATTGACGATCTCTCCCCTTCTTGGCCCAGCCCGAGCTGGCTCAAGGCCTAGCGCAAGTCAGACGCTGAAGGAGAGAGTTGTTCCAATGCTCAGCAAAGTGAAGGACTGCCACAGTAGATCATTCAAGGAGATTGCGGCGTCCTGTGGGCCGACTGGCGCAACGTCGGCTGGTTCCTCGACTGGTTGGATTGGATCTGCTTTGGCCAAGGTGAGGTTACCGATCTGGTCGGCGATGAAATTGAGGCTTTCAAAAGAGATTATGTCTCCAGGGGAGAACTTGTCGCCGTCGATTCTAGTTGCTGGATCCATCGAGCTTGTAGATATATCACATCACGCGTGCATAGATTTATTGGCTTACTGGGTGTAATTTATCATCAGTTTGTGATGGATCGGTTAGGTCCGACCTACTAAACTGCTAGCGATAAATTATTCCTGCTAGGTTGATAGATTTTATGCAAGCGTCTTATCGGGATGTATAGCCGATAAGTTATCATATAGTTCATCACGATTGCATTAGATCTATCGGCTCATCGAGGTTCTTTTATCGTTATTAATCTGTGCTGCGTCAATTAAGTTTGAACTACTAGATTGATAATGATAGATTTATCCTTGTTAAGCCGATGGGTGTCCATGCAATGTTCTATCGGAGTGCCTAGCTGATAGGTTATCTTTTATTAGTTAAAGCCGATTGCATTGTTCAACACGTTTTTGGCATGCTACACCGTCATCGGCTTTCCAGCCGATACACGTTATATCAGTAATCGGCTAGTTTATTTATTTATATTGCTATTGGTTCCATAGCCACATGGTTTATTTATTTTGTCCATCTATGCCATCATTGGCTTCCAGTCGATGTATAAGTGCTCTAGTCCATATCGGCAATCGGCCGATGAGATGAGTCCAATTCGGCTTTTAGCCAATTGGCTCATTGATTTAATATTTTCTATCTCCTTGTCAATTGCAGGGTCAAATTGACTGGCACGCCTACGAACCTCAAATTTTAGGACCTGCACTGGAGTTAAGCAAATCTCCCAGGCCTTCGCGTGTTTAGTGCATCGAACCAGATCATTAGCTCGTTCCCAACGCTGCCGGTAATTTTCGGTGTCAACACGTTTTTGGCACGCCTGGTGGGACACGGAATTTCGACATGGCCGGAAAAGAGACCAAAACAAACAACGTGATTCTGGTCAACATGGAAGATCTAACAGATGAGCAGAGACAGCAAGTTGAGCAAAATATGGCCAATTTTCAGAAGCTCTGTTTGGAATCTTTTGGCATGACGTGACAAGGGCCGATTCAAAACTCTCAGTTTCCGAAACCAGTTCTAGTAGGAGAATCGAGCCGTACACCACATGAAAGTCCACCGAAACCCTTACAACAGATGGTAAACGAAGCGGTGCATCACACGCTTGTCAATCAATAAGGAATATTGGTGAACACACTACATAACCTTATCAAGAAGGCGGTGGATGGATCAATTGCTCAGGAGCCCAATCGAGGTCCTGTTTACCTCCCACCAAAGATAGAATCAAATCAAGTCACTTATGGCGCTAGAAAAGACATACCGGAAAACTTGTTTTCACAGAACCAGGCTGGGGGCAACAAGATATTCCTGCGGGATACCATCAAACAGCTTATTATGGGGGATATCAACAAAATTATCCAGGAGGTATTGCCGATTTAGGTAATTATCAAAGAGAATATCCTAGACAGAATCGGCTACCAACTCCACCTATACAGTATCAACAGGAAAACCCAAGGGAGGAGGATTTATCGACAAGGGTTGCGGAGATAGTAAGGGAACAGTTTGGGATAAAACCAAAAGAGCAAACATTTATGTATCGGCATCCATATCCCGAGTGGTTTGACAGAGTTCCATTGCCACACCGATACAGAGTCCCAGATTTTTCTAAGTTCTCAGGACAAGATAGCATATCTACAGTTGAGCATATTAGCCGATTCTTGGCACAGTGTGGAGAGGCATCGGCTGAGGAGGCTCTAAGGGTTAGATTTTTCCCCTTGTCATTGTCCGGATCGGCCTTTACATGGTTCTCTTCTTTACCACCAAATTCAGTCCGAGGATGGGCCGATCTAGAAAAAGAATTTCACAAATACTTTTTTACTGGGATCCACGAGATGAGGCTGACGGACTTGACATCGGTTAAACAAAGACCAGACGAAACGGTACCGAAATATGTCTAGCGGTTTCGGGACGTTAGAAACCGATGTTACAATTTGAATCTGAGCGACGGGCATCTAGCCGATTTGGCTTTCCAGGGTCTCTTAGCGCCGATTAAAGAGAGGTTTTCATCACAAGAGTTCGAAAGTCTGGCACACCTAGTACAGAAGGTATCGGCTCATGAAAGCCGATTTCAAGAGGCAAAAAAGGATAAATTTCAGAGAAGGGTTGCTCAGGTGCAAGTTTATTCATCGGACTCAGATGATGAAGGATCCGATGCTGAAGTTGGATTGGCGAAATGGGCTAGAAATAAGAAATCGGTATCATGCCCGTGGGTGAAGGATATCGGCAAGGAGGAACGATACGATTTTGACATCAATAAAGCCGATAAAATCTTCGATCTGTTACTGCAGGAGAAACAGATACAACTTCCACCAAATCATGTAATTCCATCCGCCGAAGAACTAAAGAAGAAAAGATATTGAAAGTGGCACAACACGATATCGCACCACACCAATGAGTGCAAAGTTTTTCGACAACAGATTCAATTGGCTGTAGAACAGGGAAGGATCAAGTTTGAGGACAAGAAGCTGATGAAGATCGATGGACATCCGTTCCCCGTGAATATGGTTTATGCGGGATCATCGATGAATCAAGCCAATGAAGGAAGATATTGGGAATTTAGAAGATCCAGAATTACTTCATCGCAGCTGGTAGATAAATATTCAAGGCGCGAAGAGGAACAGAGGGCTTCGTCATACAAGGAGAGATATAATCCACATTGGGATTGCCCATTCTTTCAATTTTGCTGGGAACGAGGGATAAGATTGCCGTCGATCAAAGATTGTCTTGAATGCAATGTTACAAGATCTTGGATTTTTGAGCATGAAGGATTTTCGCGAGATCGGCCGCTTGAAAGAAGAGCATCGGTACATAGCCGATTAGGGCCGATCCATAAAGAGTTTTTTGAAGAAAACGATGGAGAGGGATTACATGAAGAACAGCAAATCCAGAATCCTCAGTGGTGTCCTAGTGGAATATTTACAAAGAATCAGAAAAGAAGGGCACAGCGGCTACGGCACCGAGAGCAACAGGAAGAACAACGGCGAGATTACAAGGAAGCCGATCATCATCACAAGAGGACTAAACGGGTATGGCGTGTGAAGAAGAGTGACGATGAGGTTGATCCATCGGCTCTAGTAAACATGGTTTTCTTTTTCCCTCGGGAATATAAAGCACTTTCATCTGATGAGGAAGACATTGAAGAAGTTTGTGCTCAGTTAACACTGCAACCAGATCGGGCTATATTTGATAAGCTTGAAGAATCGAAGCATCGGCATTTGAAGCCATTATATATCAAGGGTTATGTGAATGGGAAGCCGATGACGAAGATGCTAGTTGATGGGGGGCAGCTGTTAATCTAATGCCGTATGCTACGTATCGGAAGCTGGGGAAAACCGCCGAAGATCTGATCAAGACAAATATGGTGTTAAAAGATTTTGGCGGGAATCCATTGGAGATGAAAGGCGTGTTAAACGTGGAATTAACAGTGGGAAACAAGACATTGCCTACCACGTTTTTTGTTATCAATGGAAAAGGATCATATAGTCTACTCCTTGGAAGGGATTGGATTCACGCAAACTGTTGCGTGCCCTCGACGATGCATCAGAGTTTAATACAGTGACAAGGAGACCAAGTTGAGGTAATCCTAGCAGATCAATCGACCAACATTGCGATGACCGATTTGCCGGTCTGGGAGGCCGATGGTGTCGATTGTTTGTCCGAAAAAGTGTGGGATGGGGATTATCTTAAGATCACCAGTCAGGATATACAGCCGATTCGGCAAGTCGGCTCGAAATTATTACTCTGATGGGCACTATTGAAGATTTCGAGGGAAAGATGGGTCAAGGGTTTACGTCGGCCGATGATTTGGAAGAAATTGATATAGGACCAGGAGATAGGCCAAGGCCGACGTACATAAGTAAAAAATTGTGTCCTGAATTCCGAGAAGAATTGATAAAATTGTTTAAAGAGTATCGGCATTGTTTTGCTTGGGAATACCATGAAATGCCAGGATTAAGCCGATCAATTGTTGAACATCGGCTTCCTATTAAACCAGGATATCGGCCGTTTAAACAAGCTCCAAGGAGGTTTAAAGCGGAGTTGTATGGGCCAATCAAAGCAGAAATCACAAGGTTATATGATGCAAAGTTTATAAGGCCATGCCGATATGCTGAGTGGGTTTCTAATATTGTCCTGGTGGAAAAGAAAAATGGAAAATTGAGAATATGTATCGATTTCCGGGATTTGAATAAAGCTACCCCCAAGGATGAATACCCGATGCCGATAGCAGATTTGTTGGTAGATGCAGCATCAGGCCACAAGATTATTAGCTTCATGGATGGCAATACAGGATATAATCAGATTTTTATGGCAGAGGAACATATACATAAGATTGCGTTTCGATGTCCTGGAGCTATCGGCTTATATGAGTGGGTGGTAATGACGTTTGGATTAAAAAGTGCCGGTTGTGACATATCAGAGGGCGATGAATTATATATTTCATGATCTCATCGGCTTATTAGTGGAAATTTACATCGATGATGTGGTAGTTAAATCCAAGAGTGATGAAAGCCATATAGCCGATTTGCGAAAAGTGCTGGAAAGGGCAAAGAAATACGGATTAAGGATGAATCCCAATAAATGCGCTTTTGGTGTATCGGCTGGGCAATTCTTGGGTTTTATGGTTCATGAGCGAGGAATTGAAGTTAGTCAACGGAGCATTAGAGCCATCAAGAATATAGAACCACCAAGCAACAAGACATAGCTATAGTCATTGATCGGCAAGATTAATTTTGTAAGGAGATTCATATCAAATTTGTCAGGAAGGATTGAGCCTTTTACTCCGTTATTGAAGTTGAAAGCCGATCAATAGTTTGTGTTAAGGGGGGCAGAACAACAGTAGGCATTTGATGAAATTAAGAGTTATTTAAGTTCCCCACCTATTCTGATTCCGCCGCAGAAAGGAGTGCCGTTCAAGTTATACTTATCGGCCGATGAAAAATCTATCGAGTTTGTTTTAATACAAGAGTTTGAAGGCAAGGAGCGAATCGTGTTCTTTTTAAGCAGAAGGCTTTTGGATGCTGAAATGAGATATTCTGCGATGGAAAAGTTATGCCTTTGTTTATATTTTCTCGTATTACGAAGTAAGGCATTATATCCTATCGGCTGAGTGCACAGTGTTTGCAAGGCCGATGTGGTGAAATACATGTTGTCGGCTCCAGTCTTAAAAGGGCGAGTTGGTAAATGGATTTTTTCCCTAACGGAGTTCGACTTGAGATATGAATCGGCTAAAGCGATCAAGGGACAAGCAGTGGCTGATTTCATTGTGCAACATAGAGGGGTTCATGAAAATTATGTGGAGCTGATCCATGGACTACTGTTTTTTGATGGATCGCGGTTTGCAAGCATGGATTTGGTATCGGATTGGTCATTGTATCGCCTCGGGGGGCAAGTTTTGAGTTTGCCTTTACAATTAAACCCTATCGGACCAATAATCAGGCAGAAATACGAGCGGTGCTAAAAGGACTTCAACTTTAAAGGAATCGGGCCGATATTATAGAGATTGTTGGAGATTCTTTATTAGTGATCAAGCAATTATCTGGGGAGTATGAATGCAGCGATGATATTTTAAGATCGTTTCATGAAGAATGCAGAGATCTGTTGAAGAATTTCAGGATGGTATCGTTGGATCATATCCCTAGAGAACAGAATTTAGAAGCTAATGATCTTGCGCAGATTGCTTCCGTTATCGGCTGAGATAGACAGATTGAGGTTGAAGTAGCCGAATAGTGGTATTCTGGAAATAAAGCCGATGATTGGAGACAGGAAATAATTGGTTATTAACAAAATCCATCGCAATCGGTTTCTAGGAAACTTCGGTATAAGCTACTAAAGTAATGTGCTGCTTGATGAGGAGTTATATATTATCGGACTTTTGAAGGGGTTTCTGCTGAGATGCCTAAAATTTGGAAGAAAGCCAAAGTGGTTAATGTGCGAAGTGCATGATGGTATTTGTGAAACTCATCAATCGGCTCATAAGATGAAGTGGATATTGAGAAGAGTATGGATACTTTTTTGGCCGACAATGCTGGAAGATTAAGCTTTAAGTTACTATAAAGGATGTCAGGATTGCCGCAGAAGTATTGGAAATATACACGCGCACCAGCATTGGCTATGATCCTATCATCAAACCGTGGCCGTTCAGAGTACGGGGAATTGATATGATTGGCCAGGTTTATCCTCCATTCAAAGTAAAAGGACATAAATTCATATTGGCAGAGCAACATATTATTTACAGCAACAAAAATGTGGGAAGCAGTTCCATTGAAGAAAAGTCAACGTCCAAGGATGCATTGAGTTGATTGTAAAAGAGCATCTAATTTAATCGGTTTGGAATTCCTCAGACGATATACTACCGGTCCAGGGATCTATTTTCGTGTCCGATGAGTTTAACAAATATTTGCAGCCAGTTGGGAATTAACGCGTTATGAAATTCAATCACCTTATTATGCTCAAGCTAATGGACAGTAGATAATGCTTCGAATAAGAGTCTGATCAAATTAATCAAGGCGGAAGATTGATGACAGCCGCGATGATGCATACTATTTAGCCGATTCATTATGGGCTTACGGATGGCATGATCATGGGCTTATCTACTCGGGTACCACCATACCAATTGGTATATGGGCATGAGCAGTTTCCTTGGGAGACTAACATCGGCTCTAGGAGGAATTTCTTTGCAAAATCAATTGACAAGTAGATATAATATATAACTTGATTCCTATGACTCGAGGATTTGGTTAGAAACGGTTAAGGGCGCGGAAAGATCAAGGAAATAAGCTATGGCGGCTAGGCTAATAATAAAAGGTGACGATAAATCGTTTACTGAGGAAATATTGTATGGAAGTTGATTTTGCCCATTGGGTCCAGAGATAGTAAATTCGAAAGTGGTCGCCTAATTGGGAAGGGCCCTATCGGATTAATCGTGCTGTACTAGTAATGGCATATGTAATTGAAATCATTGAGGAACAGAGTTTGCTAAGGCACTTAAATGGGAAGTATCTCAAGACAAATACTATCCATTTGCATTGGATTAACTCTTGAATCGGTTAGATGCAGCGATTTCTAAATAGTTCAGAGCAAGAGCCGAATATTTCTACATCGCCTAAAGATATCCGATATAAATTGATATCTCCCTTGTAGATCAAATAAATAAAATATTATCAAGCGAAGATGAGTATGATGAATGAATAACAGCTGATTAAGTTATATTACAGCAAAAGGTTAATCGGCATGTTTCAGAGAACATCAAAGTCATCAATGTTAGATTTACAAGAATTTTTGGATTGTTTCGATTGCGCGAGGCGCGAATCAGGTCGATCTCACCAATGGCGTGAATGTCTTCTTCGTCGGACCCCGGATAGTCTTTAAGTTTTTGCGCTGATGACGACTTGACGCACTGTGCTAGCAACTCTGGCTTCTTGATCTTGTATAGCTTGTGGCAGGCTGATGAGCTGGAATTCTGTTGTTTTGATGTCCTTGTGGATTTTTTCAAGTTCTGCCAGCAAATCGGCTTCCCTTTTCTTTAGCTGGTCTAGTTTGGATTGGAGTTCTTGAGGGCACTATTATATCGTCAAGCTTTTTCTTTTGTTTGAGCTGACACCAATCTTTTGGATATCTTGGACCATCTTCTGTTGATTAACACGATCGGCTATTCGCTGCCTAAGCTTAATGAGTTGGAATTTGTGGGATTCTAGATATGCTGCAGGGGTCAGTGCGTCGATGAGCTCTTCGGGCAAATGATGCTCAATTTCCACAAATCTTGCCCGGATCGGCCTGCAGTCTTCCACTAGGGCGTCGATAGGGTTTTCCAGCAGACGAATGATATTCAGCAAGTATTCGCGCACGTCGGCTGGAAAAGATAGTTTGGTTATTGCACTGGTGGCTGTTTCTTCTTCTGCCTCCATGTACTTGCCGAGTCAAAGGAGAACAGGTCGCTAAGGAGTGCAGATTGACATCGGGTAAAAGGATCAGTAAAGAGTTAAATGAAATATGATGTAAAGAGATTACCTGAGGCAGGACATCGGCAGCTTGAGCGACATCGGCATCAAGTGATGAAGGGTGCTTACTCGGTTGTTCTTCAGGATGGCCGATGCCTAGCGTGAAGTAGTAAGAACGGCCTCAACAACGGTTTGGGGGTGGATGCGGAGTTGAATGGTTGCAGAATCATCGGCTCGATGCTTGTAAGGATGATTAGCAGAAGGTGAGGGTTCGGAGCCGATGACTCGAGCTGAAAATAAGATCGATAATGTAAAGATGGGAAACAGAATAATATTAACGACTTAGCGCATACCCGCAGAGATGAAGGGCCTGGTGTTGTTTGAATAGCAGGTGGCGCCGTGACCACATTGGCACTGGTTTTCTGCTTCTTTTGAGGAGGCGAGACACCAGCTTCTTGTGTTGGTCCTGTCGCCGTGGCGCCTGGAGAAGAGCCGATGGAGGTGGAGCACCATGCCCTAAGTGCGGATTGGCCGATGGTGGTTGGTATATGATCGGCCGGCCACTGGTGCTTGTTGTCGGTGGTTCCTCATCGACAGCCTGCAAGATAAGACTATGAGAGATGATCGGAGACAATGTTAAGGCTTATGGGATGTTACCTCTTCATCGGATTAGACGTAGTTGGCGTTGAGGCAAGAGTAGTAGTGGGATGGCCGATGAGTTGAATAGGTGCTTCTTCCATTCTGACCACCATCGGGCAAAGAGTTTTGTGTTGGCAGTGCAGATCTCCACGCTGGTGGCGGTGCCCAGAGGTAGGGATTCCGTTAGAGTCTGCATCCGATCATACTCTAAAGCACTGTTGACATTACCCTGGGCCTGAAGTTTGTCAATGAAGAATAGGCCGATGGGAAGTTGACCGAGGCCAAGTTGGCGGGAACCGACCGATGGATGATAAAATTCATAGGATGGTTATTGTGATCGGCCCTGAGAAAGGCCAGTTGGCAGTAGGCAGGGGGTAATGGCCGATAGAAATATAATCTTGGATTCTTCATCGGTCAGCGTGTCAAGAGGATTGAATTTGAAGGGCATGTCAAATGATGATGCATCATCATATGCGAACCAATGTGTGGCATCCCTGGTGAAGCCATAATAAAAACCTTTGAACCATTGGCTGAGTCCGACGGAGGTCATTTTGCCACCAGGAAGGGCCGATGCAGCTTCACCCACAGAGATACATCGGCGATAGATGGGTGCCTGTTCCTCTGTATGATCAGCTGGGAAGTTTAAATTGAGAAAGAAAGTCCCGGAGATTGCTTTGGATGTATAGACGTTGAGCCATAATTGCACAAACCACCAAGGACCCCCAATATGCCCAACTGGCTGGCCAGCCGATAGCTTGACTGCCACCTGATGCAGCAGCTGGTAAGTGGCGCCAAGAAGGTATTGCCCCAAGGGGACTTGTTTCTGATCAGCCAAGCATTCTGCCAGGCACTGCATGTTGGTTGTTGGGTCGAGGGTTGCACCACCAAAAATGAATCGTTCTAACCACAAGTTCAAGAAAGCAACATGTTCCCGATCGTCGACTGGCCCAGTTCCTTTGTTGTGGATTGATATATACTTAGACCAGCACTGTATTCTTCGTCTAAAGCCGAGTAAAGGCATAAATTGGCAGTTTGAGGGGGTTGATGTACTTGTGGTGTTCAGGCAGGTGAAGCATGGTTACATCCATCAAAGTTGGGTCATCGGACCATATCCAAATAGGTAAGCATTGAGCAGGCGTCTGACCAAAAGTATGAAGCTGATGCACAGCAGAGGTTCGTTCCTATCTATTTCGGCCAAGGAAAGGTTGAATGCAGTGCCGATATCTGATTCTCCCAGAGAGTTTCTTTGCAGCCATACTCTGACTATACCAGTTCCTCCATCCAGGAAGCTTGCTAGGATGGCCATGACCTGAAATTGTTGGTCCAGTCGCTAGCTAGCATAGCAGAGTTTTTGAAAGGAGAGGCGTTGGTTTCAGCGTTGAATGAAGTCTACAGGGTCTTCGCTACCCATAGGGCCAATGATAGAAGAAATTTGGATAATCGGCGCGGGCCGGGATTAAAATCTAGTTTTTAAGGTTCTACAGTAAACAAGAACACGAAGAGAAGAACGGATGAAAGATTTGTGATTCAATCTATCTAAGTTACGAGGCAGAGAAGGCGATCAGACAAGGAGGTTACCTCTGGGACAGAGATTGCTGAAGCCATTGCGGAGGGAAGAAGATGAGCAAAGACCGATGGTTGAGGAAGAAGATTACAGCGGTTCGCCTGGATCGCCGGAGTTCGTCGAGAGTCTTGGGAAGAAGCAAGAGGGCTCTGGTGATGTTTGAAAGCGTAAAGAAAGGAGGCTAGAGAAGGCGAAGCGGTTTATGGAGGTATGATGACTGGGCGGAATCGAGCCGTGTGCCGCGGCAGCAAGCGGCAGCCAAAAAAAGCCACACGCCTTTCAAACATTTAAGAAAGTGGGCTACCCTTGGGCCGCCTCGGTGTGAAAGGAATCTAGAAGCCCAGATGGAAGAATTTCGAAGTCTTATGAAAAACTCCGAAATTCGGGGGCATGTGTTAACGCCAAAATTTGCTATGGTTCTTTATTTTCGATTCAGTTATAAGGGCAAGAAATCACAGTCGATTAGCAGGGATTAATCCAGAGGCAAGCCAATTTTGAGAAAGGATCGTGAAGACCACGGAAGGCAGTCAAAATATCTTATCGATGTTAATTAGGCAGAGATAATAATTTTTAGGAAACCTGGATCTCGTGTCCGATCAGGGCTTGGTAATTTTCCTTTTATAGCTAGGAAACTCCTGTTTCGTATCCGATCAAGACTGTATCAAACTCGGGGCTATAAATACGTCATGCCCGGGAACCTTGTAAATCATCAAAAAGATCAATACAACTTCGGTGCATCACCACCCTCTTTCAACGGGTTCTTGCTTCTTGAGCCGGGCTGCATCGGTTAAGTTCGACCTCCTGCGAGAGGGTAAGTCTTGTTACCCCGGCTACCGTATCGCTAGGACAATCCTCAGTTAGGTCCGAATTCTCAACTGATCGATTCCACGGTAGTCGGCTTACCACGATATATCTTTGTGTCTACGAGCTGCATCAGTTAGGTTTGATCTTCAATAGTCCGAATAGATATATCACATCATGCGTGCATAGATTTATCGGCTTACTGGTGTAAATTATCATCAGTTGTGCGCATCGGTTAAGGTCCGACCTACTAAACTGCTAGCGATAAATTATTCCTGCTAGGTTGATAGATTTTATGCAAGCGTCTTATTGGGATGTATAGCCGATAAGTTATCATATAGTTCATCACGATTGCATTAGATCTATCGGCTCATCGAGGTTCTTTTATCGTTATTAATCTGTGCTGCATCAATTAAGTTTGAACTACTAGATTGATAATGATAGATTTATCCTTGTTAAGCCGATGGGTGTCCATGCAATGTTCTATCAGAGTGCCTAGCCGATAGGTTATCTTTTATTAGTTAAAGCCGATTGCATTGTTCAACACATTTTTGGCACGTTATATCAGTAATCGTCTAGTTTATTTATTTATATTGCTATTGGTTCCATAGCCACATGGTTTATTTTTTTTGTCCATCTATGCCATCATCAGCTTTCAGTCGATGTATAAGTGCTCTAGTCCATATCGGCAATCGGTCGATGAGATGAGTCCAATTTGGCTTTCAGCTGTTTGGCTCATTGATCTAATATTTTCTATCTCCTTGTCAATTGCAGGGTCAAATTGACTGGCACACCTACGAACCTCGAATTTTAGGACCTGCACTGGAGTTAAGCAAATCTCCTAGGCCTTCGCGTGTCTAGTGCATCGAACCAGATCATCGGCTCATTCCCAACGCTGCCGGTAATTTTCGGTGTCAACACTATCTTATCTCTAATTACAAGACTCGGCCCATCCTCTATCCGAGTGGCCCATATGCTTGTAGTGAGGTACCCGGGGCCCATGGCTCCACACTATTGGGGCTTGAATGGATGCGGTGGAGCAGAATCACACGAGTTTCGAGCAGAACTCCGGCTATGGCAAAACCCTAGCGAAACAAAAGCGCGAAATTTCAGCGCGGAAGCTAGAAGACGAAACGATTGGCGGATTGGAGAAGATGAGGGATCTTTTCTCTCTCTCCCCGCTTTTATAGAGCCTGTGTTGATAATGGGCTTGGGCTAGCTAAATCGGTACTGGCCACAAATATGCAGTTTCTAAATACCATGCTCTATAGAGCCGACTGCTGGCTATGTTAAAATCACAATGCAGATGCTATCTACAGAAACTGATTAAATAATCAGGTATGCTTCATGAAAGCCTAATTGCTGGATACATGTGTTCCGATACCTGCATTATTTACCAGGTATTGAGGACACATCCTTATAAGGATCAACAGCTGGTCTCCATTAAAATTGGGGATGCAAGTATATCTCAAATACACCTAACCACACATTGGGTTAAAATCCAAGATGTGGTACTCGGCTTACATGCTTAGCCACCAATTGCCATGAGAAAAAATTATACCAGCTGACATGATGCTAAAGAATCTACATACCGTGTAGTATACTACTCGGGAAAGGCTACAAGGTTAAAGATCTTTGACTTTATGTTTAATTGTTTCACAATTAAGCACAAAGTTGGGGGCTACACCTAATAGGTGCGCCTATTCGGCACACACTATTTATATTTTTCTATGAAGCCCTTCATAACCTCATTGCCAGTTGACATGAAGCAGGACTCGGAAAAAGAAGCACTCAGACAAAGAGTACTCAGGAGCATTGCACTTGGGAATTCTTCACTGTGGAGGATGAGCACTCAGCATCAGCTGTGACTCAACTATGAAGGTCTCAGGGGCTGCTATCGAGGCCATAGGCCTCGGGTACCTCATGAGAAGCATTGGGCCACTCAGATAGAGGATAGGAGTAACCTTGTAATTAGGGATACAATAGGACTCGACATACATAACCTCGTACGACAAGGGAAGGATATACTCCTAGTTGGGAACAATGTATTCCTAGAAGAAAATCCCTTGGTTGGAGTCCGATTGGGATTCCTACTCTGTAACCCTATCTCCCAGTATATAAGGGGAGGCAGGGCGCCCGCTATGGGCATAGCGCAAATCTCACCAGAGAAACCTCAAAGGCAATACAGCACAACTGGACGTAGGGTATTACCTCATCTCTAGGGCCTGAACCAATATAAATTGTTTCGTATTCCTTTGCAATCCATCAAGTTTAGGTCTCACGAGTAACCCTATATTATTATTGCCGATACAAAACATTGACAATATTCTTATCTAAATAGGCCAGGAGGCAACTCACTTCCCTATGGTTTGACTCGGATACGGCTTAGCGCCAGTCAGGATCGGATCTATGGGGATGAGATCATCAATTCCTCACTTGGCCTCGCCAATGCCACAGCCGCTTACACCTAATAGGTGTACATACTGCACATTTTCTATTTTTGCTCTTAATGATTGCAAAAGTACCGCAGTAGCATAAATTTTGATTCGTGAAGCTTTGCTTCATGAAAGACGAACTCAAGTCACCCAAAATGCGTGTCTGGGAAAGAGCCATGAGCCAACTCCTGGCGATCGGAGGCTATGACTAGTCGGGCAGAGTGTTTAAACGTAAGGGGTCAACTACTTGGGGAAACTAAAATCAATAAGATGAGGAATGCATATTTACATCTATTGTAAAATACATAAATTTTCGTTGGGTGATTGTTTTCTTCATCAGATTCTACTCATCCGATATGTTTATAATGCAGGGCCAGTTCCGGATACGCGTAACAGGAATTCATGGCTACGAGCCCATCTCCAATGCTCGGGGTCTGGACTAGTTTGCCATGATACACTTGGAGTGCGACGCTTCAAGAATCACTCAGAGTGCTCCATGAGGGCTACTGACCGAGTACTTGCGCCAGTAGGGACACGTATGTCACCTTTACCTTGGTACGCCCCATGGGGACTCATAACCGACCTCCAGCACCAGTCGGGGCTCAGGTACAACACTGCTGGGTAGGTTATGCCCCATGAGGGTTGCTAGCCGAATCCTATGCTAATGCGATGTACGGGTACCTTATTTGGCCAGTTGGGTAGGGTACGCTCCATGAGGGTCGCCAGCCGAATCCTATGCTAATGCGAGGTTTGGGTACCTTATTTGGCTACAATTTTGCCAGGTTGGGTATGCCCCAAAGAGGGTCGCCAGCCGAATCCTGCGCTAGCACAGCGTTTCAGTACCTATTTGGCCAAAACAAGGAAAGAAACCACTATATGAGCTGTCAGTCAAGAAGAAGCCAGAACCCATACAATCGAAGGCTGCACTAAACCCAGAATCTACAGAGGTGCTCATCATTATTCAAGACTCGAAGACCCTAATCATTCGATTCCTACCAGAAGACAAACTTCCTAAAGATTGCAACAAAGCCGAGTAAGTCAAGCGACGGTACGAAAGCTTTATCATAGTAGGAGAAGACCTATATTGTCAACGCGCATCTGGAGTTCTCATGAACTACGTCACAACTAAGAAGGGCAAGCAGATCCTGCAATCTATCCACTCGGGCATTTGTGATAACCATGTTGCATCCAGAACATAAGTCGGAAAGGCTTGCAGACAAAGATTCCTCTGACCGATTGTGGTTACCGACGCTAAAGCACTCGTCCTATCATGCAAGGATGTCGATTTTTCATTCGGAAAACTCACCTACTGGCACAGGAGTTGCAAACTATCATATGGGCAATGCATACTAAGTATAATTTATAGATCTGGAGTCCTCAATTGCATGATTATGGGCAACGCACTCAATTCATGGGCGGCATATTCAAAGATTTCTACGATGATTTCGGCATCAAAATCTGCTATGCTTCGGTGGCATACCCCCAGAGCAATGGGCATGTTGAGCAATGATGAAAATCTTCGGATTATATAGGGCTGCGCTGGGTAGGTCAGTTTGGACCAGCTTATTTGGTAGTAGGTCGAAGATATGAGTTCTTAAATAGCATGCTCTATTGGGTCGCTCGCTGGTCACGTGTTAAAATCGCGATGCAGGTGCTATTTTACAAGAACCGATTAAATAATCAGATAAGCTTCATGCTAAGCCTATAGCCGGGTGTATACATTCGGGTATCTTGATTATTTTAAGGTATTGAGGATATATCCTGATAAGGATCAATAGCTGGTCTCCATTAAAATTGGGGATGTAGGTATCTCTCAAGTACACCTCATCACATATTGGATTTACTCTATAGTGATATTTGGCCTACATGCTTAGCCAAATTGCCTTGAGCAAAATTTTCAACTAATATATTGCTGAAGAGTCCAATTTCTGAGAAACATATCACTCGGAAAAGACTTAAAGGTTAAAGATCTTTGACTTTATGTTTAATTGTTTCCCAATTAAGCACAAAGTTGGGGGCTACACCTAATAGGTGCACCTATTCGGTGCACACTATTCATCTATTTCCATGAAGCCCTTCATAGCCTCGTTGCCAGCTGACATGAAGCAGGAGACGAGAGAAGAAGCAATCGAACAATGAGTACTCGGGAGCAAAGCACTCGGGAATCTCTTCACCGTGGAGGATGAGCACTCGGCATCAGCTGTGACTCAACTATAAAGGTCTCAGGGGCTACTGTGGAGGCCATGGACCCCAGGTACATCAAGGAGGGCGATTATGGCCACTCGGACAGAGGGTAGGCCGGTCCCTACAATTGGAGATAGAGTAGGACTCGGCTTCATATTACCTTGCATGAAAAGGAAAGGGATATAGTCCTAACCAGATATTCTATGTACTGATAAGGAAAGCCCTTGGTCATATCCGACTGGGTGTCCTACCCTGTAATCTTTATCCCTCCAGTATATAAGGAGGGGTAGGGAGCCCCCTAGGGCATATGACAATCTAACCAGAGAATACAGCGAAAGCAATACACCACAACTGGAAGTAGGGTATTGCCTCACCTCGAGGGCCTGAACCAGTATAAATCGTCTTGTCTTTCAAAGTCCATTGAGTTTCGTTCCGACAAATAGCCCCATATAATTATTGCCAATATAAAACAACGACAAAAGGTGTACAATCGCCCTGGTCTACTCACTTAGCACCCTGTCGCTGGTGGGAGAAGCTGGTGCGGCGAGGATGAAGCTCAGCTCCCTAGTCCTGTGAGGGGAACGGCTGCGGCTGAGGCTGGTGTCCAAGTCTAGGTTAGAGCTGGAGCTGGAACTGTCGGAGAGGTAGTCGCGGTGGGCATGGCTATGTCCGCATCCATGGCCACACCCACGGCCACATCCACGGCCACGACCATGAGCCGGTGCCTCATGGCAGTACGTCGGTGGCGAAGGAAGGATAGGTGGAGGGAGGACAGGTGGCGCCACTGGGATGGTCGGGTTGGCGTCCAACACGTGTGGCTCCACCTCCTGTGGCTCCTTTGAAGACTCTGAAGAGATGAAGACCGGGGTGGGTGTCATCTCCAGCTGAGCAGCTGCAATGGCAAGCACCTCCAGTGAGGGGGCATGGGAGAAACTAGCCTCCTCCCTCGTGGTGGAAAGAGGGGCCAAGCCATGGACCGTGGCGGGTGCTAAGGTCAGAGGAGGAGCTGCCACGGTGCTAGCGTGGGGGTGATCTGGTTTCCAACCGGGGAGCCGCAACTATCCCAAAAAGGAACGAGGACAGTCCTGACATAGACGCCGGTACTGGCGTGGGGTGTAGCACTAGTGTGGTAGTCGTGGCTGAAGCTGCCAGCAACCCACCTGGAGCCTAAAAGGCCTCCAGGTAGACTGCGCGTGGAGTCTCGGCGAAGGCTAGTAGGGTACCTGCAAAGACAGTACCGTCCCAGGGTAGGAATGATGTGTGTCTAGTGCAGACATTGCCCCCCAAAAAAGGAACGGTGGCTGCGGGCCTAGAGTTGGTGTAGCCATCGGGGAAGCCGTCGAAGTGTAGCCGACCTCGAAGACCGGTGCTATCTCGAAGGTAGCAAACACCGGTGCAAAGCCATAGGTCAGCTGGGCTGGAGGCCTCAGGGGATGGGTGGCGTGGTACCTGGCTAGGAATGGGTACAGGGGCGTCGTCGTCGGAATGCCAACCAGTGCCGCACCCAAGGAAAAAGCTGGTGTAGAGCCTAGGGCGGCCGGTCGGGTCATCAGAGTAGAAACCGGTGCGGGAGGCTACACGGTCAGTGGAGCCGGAGTTTGGACGAGCAGCAGTGAAGCTATCAGTGGAGTGGAAGCTGGGGTAGCTGCTGGTGCAGTGGTCAGCATAGCCATCGGTGTAGAGGTCGGAGCAGCTGTTGGGGTGGTTGTTGGTGCAGAGGTCAGTGCCACCGTTGGGGTGGTGAAGGATGAAGTCCGTGCTGCTGCTTGCGTGGCAGTCCTGGCTGCAACCTGGGGCACAGTACGGTGCCCCTGATGTGCCTCCGTGAGTTGAAGCTCCAAGTCCCTGATGCGCTCACCTCGGTGGAGGTAGTGAGCGTAGAGGGACTCATAGCATCTTTCGAGCTCTTCCAAATCTGAGGGACTGTGGTAGAGGTGGCCGCGCACCACGTCGGACTCCATCAGGGACTCCTTGTGCCAAATGGCCAGGATGTAACACAGGTCTTGAATGCGACGCAGGTATGCATCACAGCCATCGTGGTGGTCCATTTGAACCGAAGAATTTTAAATAAAAGTGAGTTAGAGAAGAAAAGAGCGACCTTAGGGGATGAGGAATAAAATGGGTCTTAGAAGTTAACTTTGGACTTAGTTTATGTTTTTCTAAAAATTGTGCAGCAAGGGATGGTCCCCTATGGCTCAATGCTATGGTTTTAAGGGAAGGCCACCATTGGTCAAGTCCTATAGTCGAGATGGCTCTGACACTAGGTCTGTCGGCCCCAAATTTTCATGTCCGAAAACCTTCCACGCATTGTGTGCCAAACCCCTAGATTGGTAGTTTGACACATGCATAGTGCAATTGGTACCATTGCATACAACGTCATAGAGTCTTATATTCACGTAGTGATTACACAAGGGGATTACCCATGTAGGGCCCTGAGTAAACATAACTAACCACTTAGAGTAAACTACCAAAAGTCGAGGTATGATAGCAGAAGCTTCTACGGCGGCGGCCCTGCATTAGTCTATAGGCGCTCGACTAGCGACTTAAACCCTACTATGCCTCCTTTGGTTCTTCGTCCTCCTGACTGATCTCAGACAGTTCGCCACCAGCATCTATTTCAAAAAGGGGGTTTGAGCAACGGTGAGTACATAGAGTACTCACAAGCCACCACTACAACATGA
Source organism: Oryza meyeriana var. granulata (assembly GCA_003991445.1). Lineage (NCBI taxonomy): Eukaryota > Viridiplantae > Streptophyta > Magnoliopsida > Poales > Poaceae > Oryza > Oryza meyeriana. Next base: position 29,831 of record RYFJ01003855.1, read on the forward strand.
ATTACTGCACATAGGGTTCAAGGGGAGCCAAGGGTAGCTTGTACAAAGCCAATTTTTGCAATTCATTTCACAAACATACGAGCTAGCCATTTTATCAAAACCAAGGTACTTTAGTAGAAAATGTGTAAATTACCACGGGGGCTGGGTCCACCTTGCCAACTATCAGTTGGTTCGGTTTATCCCCGTGCTCGACCATTTAACCATGCTTAGACCACTTCACCATAACTCGGACAAATTTCCATCTCTGTCCAACCCTGCCTATGATGGCAACGGGGTACCCAATCTTCCATTAGGTAAGGATAACTCTCGATTTGGTGGAGAATTGACACTCACGATCCGGCTTCTGATCACCAAGACCTAAACCCTGCAATCGCAGCACCATGTCTCCTCTCGTTATCAACCGTGCGCTGCCTGGTTGACCTCGCCACGAAGGCTAATCCCTGCATGCGAATCGAAGAACACAAGCAAGAACAAGGAAGATTGCAACTCAACTTGCAGATGAATGATTATACTCTCGAAGTTGGGGTCTTACAAACCGATAAACGGCGAAACTGTTCAGAGACAAATTAATCTAAGCAAGACCTACCCTAAACGGCGGCGGCTACTAAATATATATGAGTTAGGACGTCCTAGGGTGAGGGTTTGCCCTGTGAGGGGCGCACTCCTCATGGGTTTAGCCCACGACACAAATACAAAGCCCAAAGGCCCAAACTGACTCGGATAGGCAAAATGACACAACTTGTTTTGATGATTCTGGACAGCTCAGGAGGAATTTTGGCATAAGCCAAAACCATCTGAAAGTAAACTTCGTAAGCTTTCCAACAAGTACTTGTAGGCCCTGTAACTCCTTCTGGATCAAAAGTTATGGCCGTTTAAAGTTGACGCTATCTCCCAGCCCCAAACTGAACCGGTCTCGGAAATAGGAGTTTACTTGCACTTGTTGTCTCCACTTTAATATTTGGTTTCTTGAGCTATTGTCCATGGTCTTCTCCCAAGTTCCTAATAACAATAAAATTATCACAAGAATTAAATAGTATGCCATTCGTAGAAATATTTCCATGTAAGCTTAGGAACGCATTCACCTGGCGATTATGTTGATGGGCACGTGCGCGAGTAATTGGTCCTTGGATCTGTGGCGTATCTTGTTCAACATGAGGAGATTGTAAGTTTGTATCTAAAAAAGTGATGTCCTCATTATCCTCCCCCTCTTGATTTGGAGTCGTCCTCAACTCAAGGTCATCTTCTTCACCCAAGTAAGGCTTCAAATTAGCAACATTGAAAACATCACTCACACCATAATCTGGAGGCAAATCAATCTTGTATGCATTATCATTTATCTTCGCAAGAACTTTAAAAGGGCCGGCAGCTCGAGACATTAATTTTGACTTGTGCAAAGTAGGAAACCTATCCTTTCTTAAGTGTAACCAAACAAGATCACCGGGTTCAAAAATAAGCTCCTTTCTACCTTAACTACAAGCAAGTTTATACTTTATATTCATACGCTCAATATTATTCTTAGTGGTCTCATGTAACTTAAGCACAAATTCAGCCCGTGTCTTAGCATCAAAATTCACTTTTTTTGAAAATGGTAAAGGCAATAAATTAATTGGAGCATGAGGGTTAAAGCCATATACCACCTTGAATGGGCTCATCTTTGTGATGGAGTGCAACGAACGGTTGTAGGCGAACTCCACATGTGGAAGACATTCTTCCCACACATTCAAATTATTCTTCAGAACAGCCCGCAACATCGTTGTGGAGGCCATGGGCCCCGGGTACCTCATTACCAGTACATGGGCCACTCGGATAGAGGATGGGCCGGACCATGTAATTAGAGATAAGATAGCACCCGGCAGGCTGTACCTTGTATAATAAGGAAACATAGTCTTAGTCGGATAGGATTCTATCTCTAAGAAGGAAATCCCTTGGTCGTATCCGACTGGGATCCTTATCATGTACCCCTATCCCCTAGTATATAAAGGGAGGCAGGGTGCCCTTCAGAGCAAGAACAACCAGATCATCGGACTACATACACCTCAGAGGAATAACACCTCAACTGGACATAGGGTATTACCTCACCTTGAGGGCCTGAACCAGTATAATTCTCTTGTGTTCCTCTGCAGTCCACCGAATTCACTCTCGCCGAGTAGCCCCATAGTCTTATTGCCGGTGCAAAGCATCGACAGTTGGCGCGCCAGGTAGGGGCCTCTGGCGAATTTCTCATCTGAAGATTCGATGGATTCAATCAACGGAGTCGACAGCAACAAGTTCTCCCCCGGAGACGCAATTACCTTCGGGAGCTTAGACTTCATCGCCAATCAACTCGGCGATCTCACCTTGGTTGAGGCAGATCCAATCTTGCCGACCGAGGAACCAGCCGATGTTGCGCCAGTCGGCACCCAGGACACCGCCATCCTCTTCGACGATTTTCTACGACAGTCCTTTACATCGCCGAGCATCGGGACAACCCTCTCCTTCGGCGTCCGACTTGCGCTAGGCCTTGAGCCAGCCCGGGTTGGGCCGAGAAGGGGAGAGGTCGTTAATCTCCCTCACAGCTCCGGCGACGCTGCGCATCAAAATCCCGCGCAGCAGACCCGATCCCTAGCAGTTCAGTTTGGACACAGCCAAGAGCCGTTTCAGATTGGATCTAGAGAGGTCGGAGTCGTTCTCACTCCGATAAATTACTCGGAGTCCGACACTAAGTCGGATAGCGGTTCGAGCACCAGCTCGGACTTCAATTCGGCAAGCTTACCCCTCTCTCGCGAGATCTTCATGGCATCAACACCACCCTCCGAGGTACGCCGACTACAAGAGGAGCGACAAGAGGAGGCGCGCCGATTACAACAAGAGGAGGCCAACCGCGAAGCCCACAACAACGAGCTGCGCCAGGCTGGGCGAGTCGCTCAGCAACAGATCCTCCAAACCAAGATTGGCGACCACGACGTCTTTGTTACGCCACAACAGAACGTTGTGGCCGCAGCGGCTCTGCTGGACACACTCCAGCTCAGGGCCGATCACCAGGCCACCCCGACTATCGCCAAGATCAAGGCGATGATCACAGCTGCTACCTGTCAGCAGCAACAGCAGTCGGGCAACACTGCCATACCGACCAACAGGTCGGGCTCTCCGGGGGCAGGCTCATTTGCATCAGCACGACGCTGGGCGGCCGGCTCCAGTCGACAACGCGAAGAGTCTCTTTAAGCAAATTAAAGGCGTCTTCATGTGCTTGTCCCCATCGAAAAGGAACGCCTTTCTTTGTGAGCTCGTTCGTGGGTGCGACAATGGTGCTGAAATCTCTCACAAAGCGGCGGTAGAATCCAGCTAGCCCAAGAAAGCTCCGCACCTGTGTAACCGATGTAGGAGTCGGCCAACTCTTGATCGCTTCTATCTTGGTCTCATCAACTTCAATTCCCTGTGGAGTCACAACATAACCAAGAAAAGCAACTCGCTCCGTGCAAAAAGTGCACTTCGCGAGGTTACCGAACAAACGTGCATCTCTCAAAGCATTAAAAATAGCACGTAAATGTTCCTTATGTTCATCTAAAGACTTGCTGTAAATAAGTATATCATCAAAGTAAACCACCACAAATCTACCAATGAAAGTGTGTAAAACTTTATTCATGAGTCACATAAAAGTACTAGGAGCATTAGTCAAACCAAAAGGCATTACTAACCATTTATACAAACCAAATTTAGTTTTAAACACGGTCTTCCATTCATCACCCAATTTCATTCTAATTTGGTGGTATCCACTACGCAAGTGTACTTTAGAGAACACAACAGAGCCACTCAATTCATCAAGCATATCATCTAACCTAGGAATAGGATGACAATACCTAATAGTTATATTATTGATGGCTCTACAATCAACACACATATGCCATGTTCCATCTTTCTTAGGTACCAAAATAACAGGAACAGCATAAGGACTAAGGCTCTCTCGTACATACCCTTTTTCAAGCAAGTCTTGCACTTGACGTTGAATTTCCTTAGTCTCTTCGGGGTTGGTCCTATGCGGCACGCGGTTTGGCAAAGTGGCTCCCGGGATTAAATCAATTTGATGCTCAATTCCTCTCATAGGTGGCAGCCCCGGGGGCATCTCACTTGGAAATACATCAGCAAACTCCTGCAAAAGGTTAGTAATAGCATGTGGCAAAGAAGGAGGCAAGTCCTCAAGTGTAAAGAATGTTTCCTTGCAAACCAAAGCATAGCAAATAGATTCATTAACATTTAACTCAGAAATCTCAGATTTAGTAGCTAACATGGAAGCTCCTTTCAACTTAAGTGTGTCTTTCCTAGCATGTGGCTCTTTGTTCTCCTTTTTAGGTGGAAAAACATCTTTAACTACTTGCTGATTTTCAGACTTAGATTTATTTTCAGCACGCGCTATATCGTCCTTCAAAATTTCAGCAGGGGTCATTGGTAGCAACTCAATCTTTTTGCTATTATGTGTGAAAGTATACGTGTTAGTTCTACCACGGTGCAGCACATCTCTATCATATTCCCAAGGTCTACCCAAAAGCAAGGAACATGCTTGCATAGGCACGATATCAAAATTTGCACTATCATGGTAATTTCCAACAGAAAATTGCACTCTCACAACTTTACTTACCTTCAACTTACCACAAGAGTTGAACCATTGGATGTAGTAAGGCCGTGGATGTGGTTGTGTAGGCAAACCTAGCTTGTCAACCAAATCTGAACTAGCAAGGTTGCTACAACTTCCGCTATCAATGACAACACGGCATGCTCTATTGTAAACCACGAACCTTGATTGGAACAAATTGTGGCGCTGATTTTGCTCCGCCTTCTCCATTTGAGCACTTAGCACCCATTGTGCTACAATGCTCAAGTACTTGCTTGTGTCTACCGCACCTATGTGCTCCACTTCCTCAACGCTCTCGTCTTCATCACCTGCATTGTTAGTGCCATGTGCTAATTCATCATCAACATCACTAGCACTAGTGTACTGACCATCATCTGTAGCAATGAGAACTCTCTGATTTGGGCAATCACGTTGCACATGGCCCATCCCTTTACACTTGAAGCATTCGATATCCCTCATTCGTCCCGTAGAAGCAACCGATGATGCGCTTTTTGCGGATGCCTGTACGCGAACAGATTTACTCACCTCCGTAGCTCGTGAAGATGGCGCTGCTGGTGCCCTATTAGTGGAGGGCGTAGGACTCCGAATAGGGGCACTTTTGCCTTGTCCAATGGAAGGCCTCGATGTAGATGTGCTTCCCTAATTGTTCCTTCTCAATGGCTGCCTTCCCTGCAATTCCTGTTCAGCTAATATAGCTAGATGGAACAATCGGTTAAGAGAATTGTATTCTTTATATTGAACAATATCCTGAATTTCACGTCTCAACCCCCCATAAAAACGAGCCATATTATCCTCCTCATCCTCCTCTACCTCACAACGCAACATTCCTATTTGTAGCTCCTGAAAGTAATCTTCTACAGATTTTTCTCCTTGCTCTAAGCGTTGCAACTTATTTCTCAAATCACGTTTGAAGGATGGGGGAATAAACCTACTCTGCATAGCTCGCTTCAACCTTTCCCATGTGTTAGGTTCTAGGCCAGTTTTAACTAGTTCATTCCACCAGATAATAGCAAAGTCCTTGAACTCACTAGTTGCTTGCCTAACCCTATGAATTTCAGGAACTAAATGGGAATTAAATTTCTGCTCTACGGTCATCTCCCAATCCAAATAAGCTTCAGGGTCATATTTTCCAGAAAATGAAGGCAAGGTAAATTTAATTTTAGCAAAAGGATCATCGTTACCTCGCCCTTGGTGGCGATTACCTCCCATACCTTGCCGGTTGAATCGCAGCCATTGTCGTAGGCGCTCGTCACGAAACGCAGCGCGTGCATCACTATTGTCGGCTTCCTCTTCTTCATTACCTCCGTCATCGTCAACAAGTGGTGGTGGGTGACGGTTTGCTGCCAACTGCTCGATGCTGTTAGTGAGGGTAGTAATGCTCCCCACCATAGCCTGGAGGTCTTCCTGCATAGCATTCAAGGCAGCCACATTTTCCTCAATCTTCTGATCCAACTTAGTGATCTCCTCTTTTGAAGCACAATCAGCGAAGTCATTCAGCTCACCTGCCATGGTTAGTAGAAAATAGGAAACAAACAGCACAAAGGTATGATTCCTATCAACTACTACTATGCAAGGATAGTGGACACTCGCAAATGGAAGCACCTTACCGAGCTCTTACAAGGTTCTGAGACTAGCGAGCAAAGGATGGTACAACCGGTGGTTGGTTTGTGATACCTTGAGGGCGTGATCCAGCGACTGCAAGGGTTGAGACCGTGCTGACCAGAAGTATATATGTGGAGCTTGGGAGGCCAAATATGTTAGTAGCACACAATTCAATAACAGATAGTAATGCTAAAAAAATGTCCAAAGAACTTGTCCTAGTTGCTGGCCTAAACGCGTTTTAAACCAGATGTGATAAAACAAAGGAGACAAACAAGTATGAAAGGACAGCAGCAAGGAAATAAGGACAACGGCAAAAACACAGCACAAAACAACACACAGCTGGCTCCCTAGTGTGTCCTATGTGCTCCTCTCCTTTTCTTTTTCTTTTTTTCTTTTTTCTCTTCTTTCACACCTTTTTTTATTTTTCTGATATTTTTTCTCATCTAGGAGCACAAGAACAACAACCTCAGGCGGTGGTAGCTCAGTCTGATATAAGATGTGGTATGTAGAAATACAGGAGCACGCTTTAAAAAGCGTGCTAGAACTTTGGAGTGCGGATACCCAATTTTTCGGCCTAAATTTTGAAAAACTGATTTTGGCAAACCTAACAAAGTTGGAGAGTAGTGGATGGGAAATTTTTCATAGATGTTCGTAGACTACTTATTTGTGTGATTCCGAGTCCGTATGCGAAAGTTATGGTTGTTTCAAGGAAGGTCCTCTGTATCAGTGTTTTGGTGGAGGCTGATTCGGAATCTAGTGGTGAAACCAGGGATGATATGGTGGCGGTGGCTGCTGGGGAGGTGGATGGAGATGTAGGGTGATCAAAGGACATAATATATGAAACTAAAACAGAACACACAATGACCAACACTTACATAGGAAAACAAAGACAATGGTGGCGGTGCCTAGGGTTTGTGGGGGTGTGGTAGATGGATCACAAACTGGACTCAAACACAATCTAAACCAGCAACCAAACTCGACTTAGGACACAAACTCAACACTACGGACTGAAACAGATTTATGCAAAAAGGCTAAACGTGGTTGTAGGATAGGGAAAAACCTATGACTACCAATTTTGTTTTTGTGGCTTTTTCTAGGCTCTAGGTATAGTAAACAAAGATTGAAACAGGACGAAAAAGATTATACCTAACGGGCAACCTTCGCTCTGATACCACTTGATGGCAACGTGTGCCCAATCTTCCGTTAGGTAAGGATAACTCTCGATTTGGTGGAGAATTGCCAGTCACGATCCGGCTTCTGATCACCAAGACCCGAACCATGCAATCGCAGCACCACGTCTCCTCTCGTTATCAACCGTGCACTGCCTGGTTGACCTCGCCACGAAGGCTAATCCCTGCATGTGAATCGAAGAACACAAGCAAGAACAAGGAAGATTGCAACTCAACTTATAGATGAATGATTATACTCTCGAAGTTGGGGTCTCACAAACCGATAAACGGCGAAACTGTTCAGAGACAAATTAATCTAAGCAAAACCCCCCCAAAACATCAGCGGCTACTGAATATATATGAGTTGAGACGTCCTAGGGTGAGGGTTTGCCCTGTGAGGGGCACACTCCTCATGGGTTTAGCCCACGACACAAATACAAAGCCCAAAGGCCCAAACTAACTCAGACAGGAAAAATGATGCAAATTGTTTTGATGATTCTGGACAGCTCAGGATGAATTTTGGCATGGATCCAAAACCATCTGAAAGTAGACTTCATAAGCTTTCCAACAAGTATTTGTAGGCCCTGTAACTCCTTCTGGATCAAAAGTTATGGCTGTTTGAAATTGACACTGTCTCCCAGCCCGAACTGAACCGGTCTCGGAAATAAGAGTTTACTTGCACTTGTTGTCTCCACTTTAATATTTGGTTTCTTGAGCTATTGTCCATGGTCTTCTCCCAAGTTCCTAATAACAATAAAATCATCACAAGAATTAAATAGTATGCCATTCGTAGAAATATTTCCATGTAAGCTTAGGAACACATTCACCTGGCGATTAAGTTGATGGGCACGTGCGCGAGTAATTGGTCCTTGGATCTGTGGTGCATCTTGTTCAACATGAGGAGGTTGTAGGTGTGTATCTAAAGAAGTGATGTCCTCATCAGCCTATCCATGTTTAAGAAAGTTTAGAGTCTAGTCAAGACTAGTACAAGTCCCGATACTCCTTTAACCACGAGCATGGCTATTCGAATAGTTTGGTTTTACTCACACTGCAGTGGATGTACGATTTACCCGCAACCTATGACTTGCCCAACACATGAGACCTGTCACGACCTGGTCTTTCAGTTTCCCTAGCATTGCGGCACCTGCTCCAAGGACTTTGAACCCACTTGCACCCTTAGCACACAATGCCTCAAGCTAGTGGTGAGAGGAGTCCTGGAACCCGGGAAGACTTGGAGATACATTATATATATATATATATATATATATATATATATATATATATATATATATATATATATATATATATACTTAGGGTGCATTTTAAGTTTAGACATCAAGCATTTCCCAATAATTCAACACTTCACAACATCATACTCTTTGTGTGTAGAACCAACCATGACTGGGGTGCCGCCCCACATGGGTCACCTAATCCTCCATGTCTATGCCCATAAAAGAGATGTGGTCGTACTCGGTTCATTTCCTGCCTGTTTTCTTGACTCGGTCCATAACTGACCAGGGTCGGCACTAGCCTTTCCCAGAACCACCCAAATCCTTCCATGCTGCCCCAGTTGAAAATGGTTTTGTTGCTTAGTTTTTGGTTTTTGCAAACAATTCTTTGTGTGACTCGCGAGTGGCATTCCATGTCTTCACTCGCATGAAATGACGATCATTCTCTACCCAGAACGGTCATCCCCATCTAGATATTGTATAGGAAATCTAGTAAGCAACACTAAGCCGTGTCAATACTTGACTGAGGTAGTTAGAATAATATACAGCATCAAGGATTATGGTGCAATGTCAATGAATGGCTTAAACGACAATTTAGGTATGCAATTGTAATATAGCATGCAATTTATTTGTAAATAAAAATAATTTCACAATAGGTACAACCAGTTCAAGGAGGAGGGCATGATGACTTGCCTTGATCAGCTACAGCAATTTCCTCCTCTACGTCAAGTGTTTCGTCGCAAATATACCACAATTAGATGCGATGACTATTAATTCTTTAGGTCGATAAACTAAATAATAAGGGATAAATATAAAGAAAAAATGAAAAATGCCAAACTAGTTCCATTGGGTAGATCTTGATTTTAGATGAATTTTGGTTAAAGTTTCACTCGAGTCGGACTTAAAACGAGGAAGTTATGGGCTTTTGAAGTTTCAAATTTGAATTAAACCAAATTAATTGAAAAAGGGCACTGTTGGAATATTCCCTCATTTACCCGAATTATTTTTCTTAATAAAACATGGCTCTTTCACTGACAAGTGGGTCTCGGGGCGGTTGGAGGGGAAAAACACTCTTGCTAGCCCTATCACTGATAGGTGGGACTGGGGTCTCGGTCGGCTGGGTCAACCCGGCTAACTTGGGGGCCCGGGGCCCACAGGTCAGTGACACAGGGGTTGGGGGTGTGATTATAATTTCCTTTACTGTATGTGGGGCCTAGGCGTTAGTGGCACAGGGTCTAAACTCAATTTTAATTAGATTCCGCTAATGACAAGGGGCCTACATGTCAGTCTAAGGATTAAGAGGTTATTTAAACTAATCACCGTCATTAGAGTTTCAGGTCTGGGTAGCCTCTGGCCTTCATCTTCCTCACATCGGGCGGCTTGGTGGGGGCCCAAATGGGGCCGACGGCCCTTGGGGCTCTGGTCCTTGCTGGCAGTGAGGTCCGGGGCCTCCATTGCCCACGGAGGGGTAGGGGTTTGGTCGAGAAGAGCGACAGTCCACGGTGCATGAGACCGGCGTGGCGGCACAATCGGGCGCGATTCCATCATTTGAGGGAAAGGGAGGGAGTACCTAGCGAGGGAACTCACCGTGCGGCAACTAGGAAGCAGTGCAATCCAAGTTGCGGCCGAGGCGGAGTGGAGCAGAGCACAGGTGGCACAGCCAAAATTTGGGGGTGGTGATGTGGAGCCCGTAGTTCGTCTGGCGTCCGGCGGTGGGGTGTCGAGTTCCTCTGGCTTCGCTGGGGTGGTGATGCAGTGGTGTGGCGGCGTGGTCCGAGCGTGGGACGGCGAATGCCAGCAGTCGAACGATGAAGAAAAGTGGCGAAGGGATGCAGTGACTGGGGGGGTGGAGCTTCGAGGGGGAGTTGGGGCGGCGCGTCGGCTCAGCCTTTTATAGGCACTGGCGGCAGAGCCGTTAGGCACTGTGGTGGATGGGACGGGGTGGCAGAGCGAGGATGGGTTGGTGGCGATGGTAAGCGGCGCGTGAGGGCGGAGGCGATTGACAATCCATCAGTCCATCACGGGTTCCTATGGTGTGGCTTGTCTCGGACCGCTGGTTCATATGGTGCTGTAGGAGGGGTGAATGGAAGAGCGACAAGGGGCACTGGTGTAGGCTCGGAGTGCCTATTGGCCTTAATGGGGTGGCGCGTGCGTGACTGGGAGGACAAAGATGAGTTGACGCTGGTGGGTACAGGGGCGGCGTCATGGGCATGGGCTCAGCACGGGGCAGGGAGTAGCTAGGTGCAGGCGGGGAGGTTGGGGGCCAATGCACTATGTCGCCATAATCGCCGACAGCGACCGAGGGAGGGCGCGGCGGTAGAAATCATTGTGAGGTCCGACCGGTGATGAGACGGCTCGCCTAGAGCAGCACGTGCACCGATGGGATGGGGCAAGAAGGGTGGGGGGTTGTTAGAGGCATGGACGGCAGCGTGGATGGCCACACCGGAGGTTGGCTGGTACGGTGGCTTGGTGTAGAGACCCGGCAGGGCACGGCGCGGGACAGCGTCTGGGCGGATTGGGGGAGATGACCACACGGCGGCCTTGCGCAGGTGCCGACTGGTTAGAGGCAGAGGTTGACAAGGGGGCCCGGGCAGGGAGGAATTCGGGCAGGCGGGCGTGCACAGGCAGGCAGACAGATGGCGGGGACGGCTTGACTCTGTGTCTCCTAGGCTACGAGTTGGGCCGCACCGATCTCTGCTGCTGCTGCTGTGGGCTGAGGGAAAAAGAAACAAAGGGGAGAGAGCTGGCTGGCCCAGGGGGTTATTTGGCCCAACAAAATTTGATATTTTCTCTATTTTAAAGGAGAGCGGTTTTGGGGAGAAAACCCTAGCTTTTAAACTGATCCATCTAAGGTTTGAATTAGGTTTGAAATTTTAATTACTTTTATGATGGCACTGGCAAGAAATAAAAATGTGGTAGGAGGAGAATGGAATTCTAGAAGACCAACATGTTGTAGCTTTTCGCAAAATTTTTGTTGGTTCCAATTTTTAGTTTCCTACTTTTATTTTCCGAAATTTTCAGAATGTTACATTGTCTGTGGCAATGGCATTGCCGCTGCCTATGTATCCGCTGGCTTATCTATTTCTTCTTTTGGTTGTAATCTGGACCTACGTGTGTGCTTGATGCTATCAACATTGTATTCGTGTGTACCAAACTACTTGATCCAGGGAAATGGTACAATTAATACACGAGGGTCTCCTGTCATATAAACGGGAGCCTACAGGATGCCACAGTCCCAGTGTAGCCACGGTTGTGTCATTCCTGCAGAGCCGCAGCTATCGTTGTGTCCCTTGAGCTGTAGCTGTTAAGAGGTGGGCCAAGATGGCGCAGGGCGTAGTCATGCTCAACGGGAAGGCGAGGCTTAAACCCTTGCCTCCCTGGAGCCGTGGCAAGAAGAACAGAGAACAGAGGAAGGAGAATCTTGATTGATTGCAATTAAAGTGACCCACTCCTCTTTATATCAGAGGATGCCAAATAAAAAACATGACTAATCCATAGGATCTAATTGATTGAACATGCTAAAACAAAGGGATAAGTAAACTCCTAACAAACTTGAATGTGCACCTGTGTCGCCGCCAAGCTTCTTGTGCCTGCTGAATATGCACCCCCCACATCCCCCCCCCCCCCCCCGACGAGCAGCTCGTCCTCGACTTGAAAGGTAGGGTATTTGTCGAGGAACAATTCCAGGTCTTCCCAAGAGATGGCAGACGCAGAGAACCCGGCCTACTGAATGAGGATTTCCATGCGATCCTAGGCTAAGTGTGACAACTCTTTCCTTGAGTGTTCGACTCGGACTCGGCCTTGAGCCGACCAAGATCGAGCTAAGAAGGGAAGAGATCGTCAATCTCCCGTACAGACTCGGCAACGCCACGGATATCTTCAGACAACATCCGACGCGACAAACCCGATCCTCTGGAGTTCGACTCAGATACGGCCCAGAGCCGCTCGAGATCGGATCTAGGGAGGTTGGAGTTATAATCACCCCCATCAACTATTCCGACTACAACTCTCAGTCGGATTCTAACTCTAAGTCGGACAGCAGTTTGGCAAGCTTCTCCCCGCCACGAGAGATCTTCATGGCATCCAAAGGCTTTACTCCTACTCAGGAATCACGCCAACCACGCGAGCAGCAAGACGAGGAAGCACGCCGACTGCGAGAGCAACAAGAGGAAGAAGCAGGACGCCGTCACGACAATCTACACAGGGCCGGGCGGACTGTACAGCAACAAATCCTCCAAACCCGAGTCTATGACCACGACGTCTTCATTACTCCTCAACAGAACATCGTGGCCGCTGCGACTCTACTGGATACACTCCAGTTCGGGCCTGATCACCAGGCCACCCCGACGATCGCAAGGATAAAAGCCATGCTTACCGCTGCTGCATGTCAGTAGCACCAACAGTCGGGTGACACCCTCATACCGACCAACCGGTCGACATCCCCAACGGCAGTCTCATCTACCTCAAAGCGACGCCGAGCGGCTGGCTCCAGTCAGCCACATACGGAGGCACGTCAGGCATCACTCGGCAACCCCAACGACAACCGGCGACGTCAAAGCAACCGTCGGGACGATCAGGACCTCCGAGACTGACTACGGCGCGACCTTCGGCAAGACATCATTGCTCGGTGCTGTGAACGAGAAGAAGATGAGCAACGCCAACTGGAAGACAAGAACAAGCATTTCGGCCTCCACCATGAGCAGTTTCGCTGCCGTATTCGGAGTCGGAGCCCTCATGAAGACGAAGGCATACCGGCCTTCACCTAGGAGCTACAACAGGTCGACTGGCCATCGGGTTTCAAGCCTACAGCAATCGAAAAATATGATGGCAATACCAACCCCGAGTCCTGGCTCACAGTCTACACCCTGGCGATCCGAGCAGCTGGAGGAGATCACAAAGTCATGGCTAACTACCTCCCAGTCGCTTTAGCTGACTCAGCGAGGACATGGCTAACAGGACTTCCCAAGCAATCAATCGGCTCCTGGGGAGAACTCCGGGAACGCTTCATCGCCAACTTCCAGGGAACATACGAGAGGCCATCTTTCGAGTACGACTTATATCAGTTACATCAAAGGAAGAATGAGTCTCTTCGTGACTTCATCAAGAGGTTTTCTGAGAAGAAGAACTCAATCCCGAAGATCAAGGATGAGGTCATCATCGCCGCCTTTCGAAAAGGAGTCAAAGACACCTCGTTCATCGACAAATTCACTCGGAAGCCTCCCAACTCTATCAAGGCTCTATTCGACATGGCGAACAAATACGCCGACTCAGCCCACGCTATTGCTGAGGCCCTTGAAGATAAAAAGGCATCCTGACAGAAGAAGCGGGAGGGCACCGACGACGCGGTCCCGACTAAAACTGGGAATTGCAAACGCAAGTCGGACGGCTTCATTGTGGCAGTCGGTCACAACCGTCTTCGACCTTCAACAACTGAAGATTATCAGAACAACAAGTGACATGCTCGGGGGCTCAAAAGCCCAAACGCAAGGATGGCATCCCCACTCCCATATACCGAACAGCTAAGTCGCTTCCTGATAAAAATTTCCTCATTTGGCTTTCCCAATGCCGCAGCCACTTACACCTAATAGGTGTACAAGCTGCACCTTTTTTTAGTTTTTTCCTCTTAAATGTTTGCAAAAGTACTCGAGTAGAAAATTCCGATCCGTGAAACTTTGCTCCATGAAAGACGAACTCAAGTCACCCAAAACACGTGTCTAGGAAAGAGCCATGAGCCAACTCCCGACGCTAGGGGGCTATGACTAGTTGGGCAGAGTGCTTAAACGTAAGGGGTCAACTACTCGAGGAAATTAATATCAATAAGAGGAAGAGCTCGTATTTACATATATTGTAAAATATGTTTTATGCGGGTGATTGTTTTCATCATCAGATGCTACTCATCCGATATCTTTATAATGTAGGGCCAGCTCCGGATACGCGTGACAGGAACTCAGGGCTGCGAGCCTATCTCCTACGCTCGGGGGCTAGACAAGTCTGCCAAGAATCACTCGGAATGCTCCATGAGGGCTACTGACCGAGTACTTGCGCCAGTCGGGACATCATCTTCCCTGGCTACGCTCCAAGTGAGCTTACAACCGACCTCCGGCACTAGCTGGGGGTCGTATACTACTCGACTGGGTGAGGTACGCTCCATGAGGGTCGCCAGCCGAATCCTACGCTAATGCTAGGATCGGGTACCTTATTTGGTCACAACTCTGTCAGGTTAGGTACGCCCTATGAGGGTCGCTATCCGAATCCTATGCTAATGCAAGGTTCAGGTACCTAGCTTGGCTATAACTCTGTTGGGTACGGTATGCCCCATGAGGGTCGCTAGCCGAATCCTATGCTAATGCAAGGTTCGGGTACCCTGCTCGGCTCTCCTGAAGTCAGAGAAGACTTACATCGTCAAAGCGCATCCGGAGTTCTCATGCACTGCGTCACACCTGAGGAGGGCAACCAGATCCTGCAACATACCTACTCAGGCACCTATGGCAACCAGGCTACATCCAGAACATAAGTCGGAAAGGCTTGCAAATAAGGATTTCTCTGGCTGATTGCGGTTACCGACACCAAAAAACTCATCCTGACATGTGATGGACGATACTTCTATAGAGCTATGTTGGGTAGGTCGGCTTAGGCCGACTTATTTGGTAGCAGCCACCAAGATATGAGTTCCTACGGTAGCATGCTCCATGTGGGCCGCCCGCAGGCTGAGTTGAAATTATAGCGCTGGTGCTACCAACAAGAGCCGATGAGGTAAACGGATATGCTTCATGAGAGCCTTATTGCTAAACATATATGTTTGGGTATCTGTTTTATCCACCAGGTCTCGAGGATATATCCTTACAAGGATCACAAGCTGGTCTTCATTAAAATTGGGGATGCAGGTATCTTTCTCGGGTACACCTGACCACGCCGTGGATTTATTTTCATAAAGTGGTACTCGGCCTACATGCGTGCCCATCAGTTTCCATGAGCAACATTATTCCCGCTGACATGACGTGGAGAAGTCTAACTTTCGAGTAGTGCACTACTCGGGAGAGACTATAAATTTCTCATTCCCGCTGACATGACACGGAGAAGTCTAACTTTCGAGTAGTGCACTAGTCGAGAGAGACTATAAATTTCTCATTCCCGCTGACATGACGAGGAGGAGTCTAACTTCTGGGTGGGACGCCACTCGGGAAAGACTATAAACCCCCCTTTCCAGCTGACATGAAGTTGAAGAGTCCCATATACGAGTAGCATCCTACTCAGCAAGACTATAAACATACATTTCGACTGACACGAAGTCGAAGAGTCCTACATACGAGTAGTTCCCTACTCGGCAAGACTATAAAGTTTATTCCAGTTGACATGGTACCGAAGACTCTCATATACCAGTAGTAATATACTCGGGAAAGACTTCCAGGTTAAAGATCTTTGACTTTATGTTTAATTGTCTTCACAATTAAGCACAAAGTCGGGGGCTACACCTAATAGGTGCACCTATTCGGCGCACACTATTCATATATCTACATGAAGCCCTTCATAGCCTTGCTGCCAGCTGACATGAAGCAAGACTCGGGAAGAAGACTCACTCGGACAAAGAGTACTCGGGAGCAATGCACTCGGGAAGACTTCACCATGGAGGATGAACACTCGGCATCAGCTGTGACTCAACTATGAAGGTCTCAGGGGCTACTGTGGGTGCCATGGGCCCCGGGTACCTCATGACAAGCATATGGGCCACTCGGATAGAGGATGGGCCTAGCCTTGTAATTAGGGATATAGCCACACTCGGCAGACTTTGCCTTGTACGATAAGGAAAATACAGTCCTAGTTGGGTGCGTTATATCTCTAAGAGGAGATCCCTTGGCCGTAATCCAGTTGGGACTCCTACCTTGTAACCCTGTCCCCTACTGTATAAGGGGAGGCAGGGCGCCCCATGAGGGCAAGTTGAGTTGGTTCACCAGAATCACCACCACAAATCCTCAAAGGAATAACACCACAACTAGACATAGGGTATTACCTCACATCGAGGGCCTGAACCAGTATAAAATCTCTCTGTGTTCCTTTGCAATCCATCAAGTTTCTCTCCACCGAGTAGCCCCATATATTTATTGCCGGTGTAAAACATCGACAGTCATGCCCGTCAAATTAATTATCAGGTAACTTCGTTCTTAAGGTTGCATAAGCATGATTTGCTGAATGAGGTACTACTAAATGCTTGTGATGATGTTATTGTACTTAGGAATGAAGGAGAATATGCACACAAGCTAAAGCATGATACAACAAAGAAGATTTCGGTTTGGTCTTCTACACAGTTCCAAATTGAAACAAGCATGCCCATTGAACCAGGAGTCCGTTTGGAGCTAAAGAGTACTTGAAGGAAAGGTCTAGGTGTCCTCTTTCCAACGGATCTAGCCACACGCTGAAATTCAATCCGAGTCGACCACAATTGCCAAAAGAGTGCCGACCTATTTCTAGAAACTAGGACTAACGGTGCTGCGTCACTTACACCTAGGCCCATGGGCCTTGTACCACCTAGGGCAGTGTGCCACACCCAAAACACCGTCCCTAGCCCCTTTCCTCTATAAATATTTAACCACCCCTTAGGTTTACTTTGGGTTTTGTTTAGATCAAGGTTTAGCGTCGCTACTTTGCCAGGTAAAGCCGTGGTCGGTTAGATGGCCATTTTCTTGTTGCAGAATTCCACCTTTGTATTCAGATTCATATTGGAGTTTTCATCTTTTTTTTGTAATTGAGTTACTTGTGCATCTTGTTCTTTCTAGTTCTCAATTGCTTGCAGGAACAAATACCCTCGTGGTTAGGTTGATCGTGCTCCATCAAGAACACGAATAGCCCCTGGAGTTGGTGTAGCAATCACTAAGGTGCAATGTCCTTCGACGGTTGTAGTCGGGTCATCAACTTCACCTCCTTACAATCGAAGTTATCCCTCTCATTCAAAGATCGGGACACCTAAGAGCACATCAAGTGGTATCAGAGCTTTAGTTGATCGGTGAGAGATTTTTAGTTTACTTTTTTTTACCTATAATCCAGAAAAAGCCAAAACAAAAGTAGATTAGATTACCTGAAATCCAAAAAAAAAGTTTGAGCCCCTTACTGGTTTTGCTTAGTCATTGCTGTCGATGCTTTGCACTGGCAATAGAACTATGGGGCTACTCGGCGAGGGTGAATTCGGTGGACTGCAGAGGAACACAAGAGAATTATACTGGTTCAGGCCCTCAAGGTGAGGTAATACCTTACGTCCAGTTGAGGTGTTATTCCTCTGAGGTATATGGAGATCGATGATCTAGTTGTTCTTGTTGTGCTTGCCCTGAGGGGCGCCCTGCCTCCCTTTATATACTAGGGGACAGGGGTACATGATAAGGATCCCAGTCGGATACGACCAAGGGATTTCCTTCTTAGAGATAGAATCCTATCCGACTAAGACTATGTTTCCTTATTATACAAGGTACAGCCTGCCGGGTGCTATCTTATCTCTAATTACATGGTCCGGCCCATCCTCTATCCGAGTGGCCCATATACTGGTAATTAGGTACCCGGGGCCCATGGCCTTCACAGTAGCCCTTGAGACCTTCATAGTTGAGTCACAGCTGATGCCGAGTGCTCGTCCTCCACGGTGAAGGTTGCCTGAGTGCGGTGCGCCCGAGTACTCTTTGTCCGAGTAAGTCTTCTCCCGAGTCCTGCTTCATGTCAGCTGGTAGCAAGGCTATGAAGGGCTTCATGTAGTTATATGAATAGTGTGCGCCGAATAGGCGCACCTATTAGGTGTAGCCCCCGACTTTGTGCTTAATTTTGAAGACAATTAAACATAAAGTCAAAGATCTTTAACCTGGAAGTCCTTCCTGAGTAGATTACTACTGGTATTTGTGACTCTTCGGTATCATGTCAACCGGAGTAAATTTTATAGTCTTGCCGAGTAGGAGACTACTCGTATATAGGACTCTTCGACTTCATGTTAGTCAGAATATATGTTTATAGTCTTGCCGAGTAGGATGCTACACGTATATGGGACTCCTCAGCATCATGTCAGCTGGAAAAAGGGGTTTATAGTCTTTTCCGAGTGGCATCCCACTCAAAAGTTAGACTCCTCCGCATCATGTCAGCGGGAAAAGATATCTATAGTCTCTCCCGAGTAGTGCACTACTCGAAAGTTAGACTCTTCCGCATCATGTCAGCGGGTAAAATGTTGCTCATGGCAACTGATGGCCACGCATGTAGGCCGAGTACCACTTTATGAAAATAAATCCATGGCGTGGTTAGGTGTACTCGAGAAAGATACCTGCATCTCCAATTTTAATGAAGACCAGCTTGCGATCCTTATGAGGATGTATCCTCGAGACCTGGTGAATAAAACAGATATCCAAACATATATATTTAGCAATAAGGCTCTCATGAAGCATATCTATTTACCTCATCGGCTCCTGTTAGCACCACCAGCACTATAATTTCAACTCAGCCTGCGGGCGGCCCACATGGAGCATGCTACTGTAGGAACTCATACTTGTTGGCCCAGTGTGGACTGTGTAGGCCCAAGCCCATCTAGTCGGCATCGGCTCTATAAAAAGACGGGGAGAGAGAAAAAGATTTCGTCGTCCTCCCCAAATCAGCCAATCTCTTCATCTCCCAACTTTTCGCCTCCCGCCCGGCTAGGGTTAGCTGCTGCTATTCCCCACCCGAACTCGGGCGATTTCAATCCTCGTCGTTTGTGTTAACGCCAAAATTTGGTAAGGCCCTGTATCGGATTCGGTCAAAGGAGAAGGTTGCAGTCAACAGATGAAGATTGATCCGGAAGGGACCGGATCCAGGGAGGAGCCGTGAAGACCGCTGCTTGGCAGTTAATTACTGTATATAATTAGGCAAGTATTTATCTTTAGGAAACCTGACCTCGTATCCGGTCAGGCCTTATTAGCGTTTTCTATCGTGATTAGGAAGTCATAAATCGTGTCCTATAAGGACTCATGTAACTCGGGGTATATATACGTGTGCCCAGGTACCTTGTAAGATATCAATCACAGATAAATAAAATTCGGCGCATCGCCACCCTTTTGACGGGATCTTGCCTCTCGAGCCGGGCTGCATCGGTTAGGTCCGAACCCCAGCGAGAAGGTAAGTCTCGTCACCCCTTACCACGGTATGTCTGCTCTGTTTATGGCTGCATCAGTTCAGTTTGACCTCATAGATTGATTAGGCATACCACATCACGCGTGCATAGATCATATCGGCCCATCGGGTATAGTTTATCAACAGTTTGTGCTGCATCGGTTAGGTCCGACCTACTAAGCTGCCTCGATAAGTTATCCCTGATGTATCGATGCTTTACATGCAAGCGTCTTATCGGAGTGTATAGCCGATAAGCTATCCTGTTTTACATCACAGCCGCATTAGATCTATCGGCTTGTTGAGATATTGTTACTGTTACCAATCTGTGCTGTAACGGTTGAGTCCGATCTACTAGACTGGTAATAATAATTCTATTCTTAACAAATCGATCGATGTTATGCGATGTATTATCGGAGCGCCTAGCCGATAAGTTATCATCACATCATAATCGTATCAAATTTATCGGTTTACCGAGGTTCTGCTATCATCATTAGTCTGTGCTGCAACGGTTGGGTCCGATCTACTAGACTAATGATAATAACTGTACTCTTGATAAACCGATGGGTTTTATACGATATTCTATCGGAGTACCTAGCCGATAGGTTATTCCTTACCTAGCCGATTGCCTTGCTCGTCATATACCCTTGTCTGCATCACTATCGTGATCGGCTGGGGATTAGCCGATTAGTTTGTATCGCCGATGCGACCACGAGTACCCGGGCACGAAGACAACCGAGGACCCGGGCGCGGGCACAGAAGACAAGTAAGACCCCGGGCACGAACAGCTGATAAAAGTCCGGGCGCGGGCGAGCAAGGGCCCGGGCACGGGCACGGGCACGGGCGAGGCCTTCGTGGCGGCATCGTCGATTCCAATCACAATCGGCTGGTGTTCTTTAATTTATTTGCGCATTTTAATATTTTATCTCATCAATTCATAGCTGATCCCCGAAAACCCTTCTGGCGATCGGTCGGTTTAAATACTTATTATCTTATTACTGCTCATGCCGTCATCGGTTTCTAGCCGGTGTATAAGTGCTACAGTGCCCATCGGCCATGAGCCGATGAGATGAGTCAATATCGGCTTCTAGCCGATAGGCTCACGAATCTAACATTTTCTTCCTTGTCAATTGCAGGGTCAAATTGACTGGCACGCCTACGAACCTCAAATCTTTAGGACCTGCACTGGAGTAAAGCAAATCTCCCAGGCCTTCGCGTGGCTCGGAGGACGCCGGATTGATCCCGGCGATTTTCGGCGTCAACACGCTTTTGGCACGCCCGGTGGGACACGAAGCTTTAACCCGAAGATCAACAATCGGATTTGCAACATGGCCGGGAAAGAAATCAAGACAGACAACGTAATTCCGGTCAACATGGAAGATTTAACTGAAGAGCAAAAACAGCAAGTTGAGCAGACCATGGCCAATTTCCAGAAGCTGTGCTTAGAGTCCTTCAGCATGACAAGGCACGGGCCGGTTCAGAAGTCTCAGTTTCCAAAACTAGTACTGGTAGGAGAACCGAGCCGCACACAACCCGAGAGCCCACCGATCAAACCTTTACAGGAGATGGTCAATGAGGCTGTTCATCACGCGCTCATCAATCAGTCGGGAATATTGGTAAACACACTGCATAACCTCATCAAGAAGACTGTTGATGGATCAATTGCCCAAGAACCAACTCGGGGTCCTGTTTTTCTCCCGCCAAAGATAGAGCCAAATCAAGTTAATTACAACATCAGTAGGGATGTACCAGAACACTTGTTCCGACAGAACCAGGCTGGGGGGCAACAGGATATTCCTCCTGGATATCACCGATCTATTTATTATGGAGGGGGGTATCAGCAGAACTATCCAAGAGGAGCCGATCCAGGTACTTATCAAAGGGAATATCATAGACAAAATCGGCAACCAACTCCACCGGTACACTATCAACGATATCAACAGGAGAATCCAAGGGAAGAAGATTTGTCGGTGCGAGTTGAAGAGATAGTAAGGGAGCAATTCGGGATCAAGCCCAAGGAACAAGCGTTCATGTATCGGCATCCGTACCTTGAGTGGTTTGATAGGGTTCCGTTGCCACACCGATACAGGGTCTCGAATTTCTCTAAGTTCTCAGGGCAGGACAACACGTCTACAGTGGAACATGTTAGCCGATTCCTGGCACAGTGCGGGGAGGCATCGGCTGAAGAGGCCCTTAGAGTTAAATTTTTTTCCCCTATCACTATCTGGATCGGCTTTTTCGTGGTTTTCTTCATTACCGCCGAATTCTGTTCGGGGGTGGACCGATCTGGAGAAACAGTTTCATAAATACTTTTTTGCTGGGATCCATGAGATGAGACTGTCAGACTTGACATCGGTTAGGCAACGACCAGATGAGACAGTGCCGGAATACGTTCAGCGATTTCGGGATATCAGGAACCGATGTTATAGTTTAAACTTGAGCGATGGGCATCTGGCCGATCTGGCTTTCTAGGGTCTCTTGGCGCCGATCAAGGAGAGATTTTCTTCGCAAGAGTTTGAATCCCTGGTGCACCTGGTACAGAAGGTATCGGCTCATGAGGGCCGATTTCAAGAGGCAAAAAGGGATAAGTACCAGAGAAGAGTTGCTCAAGTACAGGTCTATTCATCGGACTCAGACGATGAGGGATCCGATGCTGAGGTCGGATTGGCGGAGTGGGCCAGAAACAGGAAATCAGTATCGTGCCCATGGGTCAAGGATATCGGCAAGGAAGAGCGGTATGATTTTGATATTAGTAAGGCCGATAGAATATTTGACTTGCTGTTACAAGAGAAGCAGATACAACTTCCGCCAAACCATGTAATTCCGTCAGCCGAGGAGTTAAAAAAGAAGAAATATTGCAAGTGGCACAATGCGATATCACATCATACCAACGAGTGTAAGGCTTTTCGGCAACAGATTCAATCGGCAGTCGAACAAGGACGAATCAAGTTTGAAGATAAGAAGCTGATGAAGATTGATGGGCACCCGTTTCCTGTAAACATGGTCTATGCGGGGTCGTCGTCAAGGAATCAGGCCGATGGAGCAAGACGTCAAAGGTATAATCCGAGGATTACTTCATCGGGTATGATAGAAAAGTATTCAAGGTTTGAGGAATAGGGCGATGAGCCGGAGGGACATAATCCGCATTGGGATTGCCCGTTCTTCCGATTCTGCTGGGATCAGGGGATGAGATTGCCATCAATAGAAGATTGCCCCGAGTGCAGCGGTGTAGGGAATCGACATGATCAGCAGCAGAGGTTTTCACAGGATCGGTCGTTTGGGAAAAGAGCATCGGTTCATAGCCGATTAGGGCCGATCCATGAAGAGTTCTTTGAAGAGGAAGAAGAGGAAGTACGTGAAAAACAAATCCAGAATCCTCAATGGTGCCCTAGTGGCATATTCACGAAGAATCAAAAGAGAAGGGCACAACGGTTACGACACCGGGAGCAACAGGAAGAGCAACGCCAGAATCAAGAGGAGGCTGATCGTCGTCCCAAAAAGACCAAGCAAATTTGGCAAGTCAAGAAGAAGGACGATGAGGGCGCATCGGTTCCAGTGAACATGGTGTTTTTTTTGCCTCGGGAGTATAAGGCGCTTCCATCGGATGAAGAAGGCGATGAGGAGGTTTTTGCTCAGCTAACGTTACGACCTGATCAGGCCATATTTGATAAACCTAAGGAGTCAGAGCATCGGCACCTGAAGCCATTATACATCAAGGGCTATGTGAATGGGAAGCCGATGGCGAAGATGTTGGTTGATGGAGGGGCAGCAGTTAATCTCATGCCTCATGCCACATTCCGAAAATTAGGAAAGACTGCCGAAGATCTGATCAAGACAAATATGGTGCTAAAGGACTTCGGTGGGAATTCATCAGAAGCTAAAGGTGTATTGAACGTGGAATTAACAGTAGGGAATAAGACATTGCCCACCACATTTTTTGTCATTGACGGGAAGGGGTCGTATAGTTTGCTTCTCGGCAGGGACTGGATTCATGCAAACTGCTGTGTGCCCTCGACGATGCATCAGTGTGTGATACAATGGCAGGGAGATCAAGTCGAGGTGGTGCTAGTGGATCGGTCAACTAATATTGCCATGACCGATCTACCAGTCTGGGAAGCCGACGGTGTTGATTGCCTGTCCGGGAAAGTATGGGAAGGAGATTACCTTAAGGTAACTAGCCAGGGGATACAGCCGATTCAGCAAGTCGGTTCCGAATTGTTACTCTGATGGGCTCTATTGAAGACTTCGAAAGGAAATTGGGGCAAGGATTCACGTCGGCTGATGATTTGGAAGAGATTGATATAGGACCAGGAGATAAGCCAAGGCCGACGTACATAAGCAAGAAATTGTGTCCTGAACTTCGAGAAGAATTGATAATGCTGTTAAAAGAGTATCAGGATTGTTTTGCCTGGGAGTACCATGAGATGCCAGGATTAAGCCGATCGATTATTGAACATCGGCTGCCCATTAAACCAGGATATCGGCCATTCAAGCAGAGCTCCAAGGAGATTCAAGGCAGAGTTATACGAGCCGATCAAAGCAGAGATCACAAGATTATACGATGCCAAGTTTATAAGGCCATGCCGATATGCTGAGTGGGTTTCTAATATCGTCCCGGTAGAGAAGAAGAACGGAAAATTAAGAATATGTATTGATTTCCGGGATCTGAATAAAGCCACTCCCAAGGATGAATACCCAATGCCGATAGCAGATTTATTGGTGGATGCAGCCTCAGGCCACAGGATTATCAGCTTCATGGACGGCAATGCAGGATACAATCAAATTTTTATGGCTGAAGAAGATATACATAAGACTGCGTTTCGGTGTCCAGGAGCTATCGGCTTATATGAGTGGGTAGTGATGACCTTTGGATTGAAAAGTGCCGGTGCGACTTATCAAAGAGCGGATGAATTATATATATTCATGATCTCATCGGCTTGTTGGTAGAAATTTATATTGATGATGTGGTGGTTAAATCTAAAGTGAAGAGAAGCCATATAGCGATTGCGGAAAGTGTTTGGAGAGGGCCAGAATATACGGACTAAATGAATCCCCAACAAATGTGTCTTTTGGTGTATCGGCTGGACAGTTTTTGGGTTTTATGGTTCATGAGCGAGGAATTGAAGTTAGTCAGCGGAAGCGTCAGAGCCATTAAGACTACAGAGCTACCAAGCAATAAGACGGAGTTGCAGTCATTGATCGGCAAGGTTAATTTTGTAAGGAGATTTATATCAAACTTGTCAGGGAGAATTGAATCTTTTACTCCATTATTGAAGTTAAAGGCCAGATCAAGAGTTTGTGTGGGGACGCACAGCAGAAGGGGGCATTTGATGAGGATCAAAAATTATCTTAGTTCCCGCCTGTTTAATTCCGCCGCAGAAGGGGGTGCCATTCAAGTTGTTATTTTGTCGGTGCGATGAGAAATCATCGGAATCTGTTTGGGGTACCGAGGAGGAGGTTGAGGGAAGGTGAGGGGGGCGTGAAGGGGTGGTGCATTGGTTTATCTGACGAAGAAGACTTTCTGATGCGAAAGCTTGGGCGGGTGGAGAATTATCCTGTGTTTGTAGTCTAACAGGTGTTACAAAGTTTAAGGCACGTATGATCCTACGCTCGAGTAGAGGACAAGTAATTGCGTAGGCCGATGTGGTTTCAATCCATGTTGTCGGGCCTCCGAGTTCTTGAAGGGCGGAGTTGGCAAGTGGGATATTTTTGGCGTTGATAGAGTTTGATTTAAGATAGAATCGGCTAAGGCAGATTCATAAGACAAGCAGTAGTCCGATTTCATTGTTGCAACACAGAGGGTTTACGAAGATTATGTAGAGCCATCCCATGGACTTTGTTTTGATGGACGAGGTTTGCAACATGGGATTTTTTCTTGGGGGGTGGCATCGGCTGGTTATTTATTATCTGCTCTTCGGTGGGCAGAGTTATCGAGTGTGCGGCTTCACAATATAAGCCTGATTTGTATCGGACCAATGAATTGTCATAACAGGGATTTGGATGGAGCGAGGCGGTTGAAAGGGCACACGCTTGTCTGAGGAAGGAGCCGATTGTCTGTCATAGAATCATCGTGATGGCGTGTTGGTGATAAGAGTGTGCGGTGTCGGGAGAAATGCAGTGCAAGGTGCATGTTTTGAGCGTCATATCATGAGGAGTGTACGGATTTGTTGAAGATTTCAAGATCGTATCACTGCGATCATATTCCCAGGAGAGCAGAATTTTAGAGGCCAATGATCTTGCACAGATGACTTCAATCAGAGTGATGGATATCGGTGCGTGAATAGGCAGATGAGCCGTTGAGATTAGCGCCTATATTATTGTTCAAGACTGAAGGTGCCGATCACTGGAGACAGTAGATGAGTAAGTTATTTGCGAACCCATTCGCATATCGGTGCCAGAAAATTCGATATAAGCTACTAAGTATGTGCTACTGAGAGGAACTATCTATCGGACTTTGAAGGAGGTCTGCTCAGGCTGGTATTTGAGAACTGAGGCCAAGTGGTATGTGTGAAGTGCATGAGGTATCTGTGCGGA
>RYFJ01003856.1:0-56807 GCA_003991445.1 Oryza meyeriana var. granulata
CACAGAGGAGATACGATTTAATAACTTCTGAAATTCTTGGATTTTTCAGAGCTTTCCAGATTAATTTTAATAGGACAAGATCATTTCTATAATTAGATAAATCTATAAATCCCTATTTTCTCCTATCGGCGTCATTTCGGTTCAGTCTTTGAACTTCCGTTATCGTGAACTCTGACATCTGTGTATTCTAGGTTTCTGTCGTCCCGAACCCTACAACTCTCAATCCAATCTTCTCAAAATACACGATATTTCAATGTCGATGTTTCTAAACTATTTTCTCCGTCCTTCGGACTCCCAAAATATTCCCATTCCAATATTCTTAAAAATTCCTGAAATATTCTATGCTTTGAGAGTTTAAAAATCGCGAATTTCCTTGATTGAAAAAATTTTTTAGTCCAAAGGGTGTTTCGACGTTTTGATTTTCCATATACAATACTACGACATTCGCCGGACCTCCAAAATTCCAAACATCTCCCCCCCCCCAATTTTCCGATATTTCTAATGACTGCTAAAATTTGAATTTAATTCTTAAATTTTAGAAATTCAGAAAATCCCAAATCACCTTTTCTCTTTTTTTATTTTTCTTCCAATTTCGTCTCTCCTTTTTATTTTTCTCAAGTATTTTCTCATCTTGTTCATGTGTAGTTCTTTCTCTCCTCTGCTAGCTGTAGAAACCCGAGCCGCTGCGAGTCGCTTGCGCCAGTCCTGGCTCAGCTCAGCAACCTGCGAATTAGGCGGCCTGTGCACCCGGCCCGGCTGCGCCAGCCCGCGTGCCCGGCTCGCCGAGCCGAGCTCGCCGGTCTGTTGCGGCCCGGCCCCCGTGCGCAGCTCCGCGTCCGCCCGGCCTCGCGAGTCGCCGGTTGCGGCGCCCTCCGCCCGGCCGCGCCAGCCGGCCGCTGCTCGGCGCCTCGGCTGAGCTCGCACCTGGAGTGCTGCCCGGACCGGTCGCTGTTCCGCCTGCCTGCGCGGCGTTTTTCGGCGTGCGCACAGCGCACGACGGATAACGCGCGCGATGTGCCATCATTCCCACTCCTCTCTCTGGTTTTTCCCTCAAAGCGCGTCGCCTGGCTCTCGCCACGAAAGCGCGCGGCTCTCTGCCGGCGTTCTGCCCTGAAACGCGAAGCCCGCCTGTCTCGCCCCCGGCGTACCGCGGTCGCCGTCGCCTGCGCTCTCCTGCGTTGGCCCGCCTTGCTGTCCCGTCGCCTACTCGCGGCCGCGCTCCAGTCGTACCAGCCGGTGTCTACAGCCTTGGGGTGCTGGCCGCGCCGGGCTCTCCCGAGCATCCGTTGCCGTCGGCTGCCTTCCAACTGACGGTCTCTGCGTCGTCACTCGTCGTGTATCCTGCGCTCCAGCGGCCACCATCCGCTTGCTCCTACCCGGACAGGCCCGTAAGCCATCGAAGGTATCGTGCTGCGGTGGCGTCGTGTTTTTCCGGCGTTGGCTGGTGAGTGCCCACGCTCCTGCCTGCCTCGACCTTTTTGTTGGTTGTCGCTAGTTGTCGTTTGTCGCGTGCCCTCAACTCTCTTCGTCGATGTCTGTCAGGTCTCGCTGCATCTTCTGTCGCGCTACCACGCCCCGCCTAGACATCGCGCCGTCGTTGTTCCGCGAGGCGTCGCCGGAGACATCGTACCTCTGTGCCCACGCCGCGCTGGTGAGCACGGCCGAAGTTCCTCCCTGCTCCTCCTCCTCCTCCTCTCGGTTCTTTTTCCGGACGCTTCGCCGCTGCAGTGGACCAGCGTCGCCCGCTCTCTTTCCCATCGTCGTCGCATGCGTCCGCATCCAGCGTACGCCATCTCCTGCAGGGTGCCCTGGCACAGAGCGCTGCGCACCCGGGCCAACCAGCCGCGCGTGAGCATCTTCGGTGTCGGCTGTTTCTTCTAATCTCACAGGCCGTCGATGGGTCTCGCGTCCTCAGCACTGGCACTCTGCTTTCCATCGCCGTCGTCGGTTACCGTTGCATCTACACGCACTGTCCCTCACATAATTCGGCGGCCGTCATTCGTCGATCGCTCTCGCTGCCTGCGTGCCGTCTTGAGCCGTCGTCGTCAGTCATCAGCGTTTCTCGTCTTCTCGGTCTCGTGCCGACACAATGCTCGTGCATCGTCAATCGTACCGGTCGTTGTGCTCCCCCGCCGTGCGCCGGCGTGTCTCCTGTCTGCCGCTTAGAGGCCGACGCTCGTTTTTGGCCCTCGGGTGTACTTGTTGATAGACCTAGCGTCTCGCCTCCTTGTGATCGGCGTAATTGTCTCCAAATCATCCATTCCATAATACCGTTGTACGATCTCATCGTGATCCTTTCGAGTCCCAATTTGGGTCATTGGACCCCATCCCTATCATCACCTCCACACGTTAAATTCATCGTCACGTATCTATACCAGACATCTCGTCTCACTCAACCCTGCATCTCCTCGTCATCGTCTACTTATCACATCTCACACTTTCGTCGGCCAAACATCGCATCCACTTTAGTCATGACTCGTTTCCCTTGTCGCGAGGCACACATCATAGTCCCGCCTCACTTTTCCCTCTTATGAACTAGTCCGGATCTGTGTCATGAAGTAGCCTCACTCTCTTTCTCCGTGCAAAAATAATCTTTTAGTGGTAATCCGAGGAATTTCTTGAGGAATCATTCTTTTTCAATCCATTTCGATGTATTCGATTCATCTTCCAAAGCCATATTTTTCCTCGAACTCCGAATTGACCCGTTTTCCTTCCTAATTTTTCTAAAAATTATAATCTATACTTGTTGTATAATTTTTATGTACTGTTTATTTGGAGTTTCTTAGGCCTTTTTATCGTTTTGGCGTGTAGTATACGTCATCGCTGTTTTCGGAGGACGCGGAGTTACGGAAGAGATTCGGAAGATGCGATCGCAATGTTTGGTTGCACGGCAAGTAAACACTGTCACTTGAGCATGTTGACCTACTTTGGTGAAATATTTTATCGATTTATAAATAAATTGCATGTTTTGGCATTACATGGAATATGGAATAACTCTCACTACCTGAGACCCCGTTCATTTGTTATCCATTCCTTTCTGATAAGTTGGGTAATATAACTAGCTATGGTCCATTGGAGGATGGCTAGGTAGGACTGCTTAGCAATGCTCTACGCAACATAGTTCACCTGGGATTAATATTATTTTTATAATGATTCGACTCAATGTCGAAAAATGGAACTTGGGATAGGCTGTTGTTAATTGATACAATTTTGACCCTAAATGGTGGGCTGTGGGTGGTATGGTTTCGATTGTCAACCATGGCAAATTAAGGACAGTTCGCGGGAACCACTTGGGCAAACTTCTATTGGCCACAAACCCAGCGGTGGGGGCAACGGGCTGGCGCTTAAGCGTTTCTTCTCTCTGCCTAGGCACCGGAAGCAGAGGGTGGGCGTGATGGAGTTGGGTCGGCCCGGGGTAGGGTGATCGGACTTGCCGGATTCACCGTGGGCAAGGGGGGTTACTGGCAATATGGCGTGCCTTTGTGGCAGGTGCATACCTCAGCGTGGTGTGGATGGTTAAGGGAGGGGTTGCGTGAGGTCCGTCACATCTCTGCCTCTGCACCGGACATCGTGGTGATGTACTGGCACATCGGAAGTGTGTGGGGGCTGTGTTTGTGGGTTAAGTTGTACACTCTGATCAGGTAAACTATTCGAATAGCGCTGAGCCCGCGGTAATGGGCACATTGGCCAAGAACTCACGGTGATTAGTCTACCCTAGATAATTAATCTGGTTTTTTATCAAACTGGTGTTGTGGAAGTGTGTGTCCGGTCGGCGTGGTTGAGCTGACGGTGGTGACGGGTTAGCGTGGTGTATACGCTATCGGTGGAGGAATGGTGAGTGTGGTTTAATTCATCAGTTCTCCCTGGTGGTCGCTGGTGTACTTCATCAGCGGGCTGGTAACTGGTTATAGCGTTGGTCGGGAAAGTGGTCAGCGTGATACGGTTGTCCGGCTGGTGACTGGTTATACGTGGTGTAGCGTTAATCGTTGGAGTCCGGGTTAGCGTGGTGTAACGGTACCGGGGTGTCCTGGTGAACGTGGTATAGCGTTCATCAGTGGAGACTGTTGACGTGTTTTAGGCGTCATAGTTGGAATGTTGGGCCTGGTTAACTGTGGTGTAACGTTAATCTGGAAAATTAATTCTTGTTTAAATTTATCAATTTTAATACTATTACGGAACTAACTACTGTTTACACTGCTTTTTACGCAAGATGAGCCAAGGCCAGCCTGATTTGAAATCCCGTGCACAATGACTCATGGTGTGGACTTTGTTTGAGTAGGTGGGTGGTACTCAGCCTTGCTCTTTCACCTTCTTCAGAAGTGTGGATGGCTTATATCCCAGTTGAGCTTGCTGTGGCGTGGGCTCGAAGTCATGCTAGTCTTGCTTCCGCTGTGTTTTTCTTCCGTGTGAGGCCTAGTGCCTCTTCTGTGAAAGTATTTACGCCTTATTTAGTGTTTGGAACTGTTTATTGGATTTGTCGTTTTGTGGTACCCTGGATGATTCTGGACAGGGATCTTTAATACAAAAATAGTCTGGAATTGTGCTAAATTTCTGGGCGTGATTATTGAAACAGCACAAACACCGGTTGGGGTCTCTGGTTGAACGGATCTCACTTTAGTCTGCCATCTACCATTCTGGTTGTATTAGCGCAGGGTGTTGCTCGAATAAAGTAGTCGTGAACCTGTCATATCTCATGAGCATGCTAGCACATACATACTTGGTCCTCAACCCACCATTTTTAGTATATTTTAGTGGACCATTAGTGACTCACTACGACACATCGTGAACTGATCATCATTTCATGGTGACTGGATATTGTAGTAGGTTTAAATATAGCCCATGATAGTTATTCTTTATTCTAGGTTTCTAAGGATGACTAAGCATAACCAAGATTATTCTAGCTAACATACTAAAACTAGCTAGTACATTATTGCCCATAGTACAGATGACAGTGATAACAAAGGATCAAGGTTCTCTTCAGATGATGTTTGTGACATAAATGCACAGTTGAGGAAAATATAGCTTAAAACATGGTCAATATGCTCAAGGTGAGGAATTGTGTTGACTTGCTTGTATTCTGCACATGCTTCGAATCTCTTGGAAATACCGATACTCTTCAGAACGTTGGCGGCTAAACACAATGAAACAAAAGAGCAAAACAGTACTAAGTCACATCGAATAGTACAGATATTATATTTTTATGGGGTAGTATTTTGTTTTTGTTAAGAATTTTTCAAGTTGAACCACCCCAAGGAGTTTCGGATGACATTAGTTATTGAATTGTTGTAGTTTAAACCCTTTTAAAACTTATTTAAAAGAATTACTGATTTATGCATCTTCTATGATTATTTTATTCTGGAAAAGGGTTTATGGTGTAGCACTGAGTCACAGGGTGGCTAACACTGGGCCACTGTCAGGTGAGAAAAGGTCGTGTCTATGGTAGACGAAGTCTACGAGGTCACAGAGCTTTCTAGACCGGCTTGATTTAACGAATTAGATTGATGGTTAGATTGATTAGGGTTTTGAGATGGTCGCAGGGCTAAGATCCAATCCACTAGATCGAAATAAGATCTACATTCTAAAGATTAATGGCCCAGATCTAACTAGGGTGGATCGGACAGCTAGGTTATCACCGCCCAGATCGATCTCGCGCCTGACGTGGACTACATGGTCTACGTGGTACCAGTCGGGAGCCACTGTTGGCATGGCGACGGTGTTGGGTGCATGGGCCCGGGTACTCATGAATGAAGCATTATGGGGGCCTCAGTAGGAGGATGGGCTAGCTTTGTATTAGAGATATAGCTAGATTGGCAGATCTTCCGCCTTGTATAAAGAATATACAGTCTAGTAGGGTAGTTGTATTCTAAGGGGAGATCCTAGTCGTAATCCGATGGGGATCCTCTTGTAACTTGTCCCCAGTATCCGATGGGGACTCGGCACGCTGTTGCGAGGCCTCGATGACAACAAGTCCACCTGAAAGAAGAAGCGGGACGACCCGGGACGACTGCGGTCCACTAAGGCTGGGAATGCAAACGGCAAGTCAGGCCGGCTCATTGTGGCAGTCGGGTCCACGAAGCTTCGACTTACAACTGAGGATTATCAGACACAAGTGACATGCTCGGGGCTCACAAGCCTCAGTCCGCAAGGATGGCATCCCAACTCCAATCGAACGAGCTAGAGTCGCTTCTGATAATATTTCTTCCACTCATACGCTTTACCAATGCGCAGCGCTTACACCTAAAGGTGCACAAGCTGGCATTCTTCTTTGTTTTTGTCTTAAATTGATTGCAAAGTATACGAGTTAGGCATAAATTGATCCGTGGATAACTCTGCTCCATGTAAGAAGAACTCAAGTCCCCATAAACCGTGGTTGGGAAGAGCCATGAGCCAACTTCCCCGCTCGGCGGGATATGAACTAGTCGGGCAGAGGTGCTTAAACACGTAAGGGGTCACTACTCGGGGATTAATCTAAAAAAGTAGGACTTGTATTTAATATATTGTAAAATACATTTAATTCGGATGATTGTTTTTCATCTCAGAGTGCTATGCATCGTATCTTTATATTTGCACGCAGCCTACCAGATACGCGTGACAGGAACTCAGGGCTGCGAGCCATCTCCTACGCTCGGGGCTGGACAAGTCTGGAACTAACTCGGTGATCCATGAGGGCTACTTACGAGTACTTGGCGCTTAGTTGGAGTATCTTCCTGACTACGCCTCATGGTGAGCTAACAATCGGCCCCGGCCGCCAGTCGGGGCTGTATACACTACTCGGGCTCAGTAGGGTAAACGCCCCATGAGGGTCGCCAGCGCGAATCCTAGCTAATGCTAGGTTCGGTAACCTTATTTGGTCACGGTTCTGTCAGGTTGGGTAAGCCATGGGTCGCTACGAATCCTATGCTAATGGCAAGGTTGGGTGTGCCTGCTTTTGGCTATCATTCGTGTTGGATAGGGTTTCCATGAGGGTCGCAAGCCGACCCTCCTGCTAAATGCAAGGTTGGGTATTGTTCGGCTTTACCCAGTTATGAGAAGACTTATATGTAAAGTGATCCGGCGTTTTATGCATGGTGTACACGAGTGAGGGCAAGCAGATCATGCATTATACCACTCAGGCTTACCAATGGCAACCAGATTTGCATCCAGACGTACGTCGGAAAAGGCTGCAATAAGGATTTCTCTGGCTGATTCGGTTATCCAAAAAATAACTCATTGCCTAATGCGAGTGGATGATATTTCTAGAGTATGCTGGATAGGTCGGCTCGGGCCGGTTATTTGGTAGCCCACCAAGATATGAATTCCTACGTAGCATGCTCCATGTGGGCCGCCGCAGGCTGAGTGAAATTTTATAGCGCTGTTGCTACCACAGGAACCTATGAGGTAACAGATATGCTTCATGGAGATTCCTTATTGCTAAAATATACTGTTTGGTATCTGTCTTATCCACAGTCCTCGAGGATACATCCTTACAAGATCACAAAGCTGGTCTTCATTAAAATTGGAGATGCAGGTATCTCTCTCGAGTACACCTAACCACGTAATGGATTTATTTTTCATACAGTGGTACCGGCCTATATGCGCGGCCACCAGTTGCCATGAGCAACATTACTCCAGCGCATTGACGCTGAAGAGTCTAACTTTCGAGTAGTGCTACTCGGAGAGACTATAAAAATTCTCATTCCCGCTGACATGATGCGGAACGAGTCTAAACTTCGAATGGGACGCACTCGGAAAGACTATAAACACCTTTTCCGGCTGGACATGATGCGACGAGTCTAATTTTCGAGTAGTGTGTTTATACCTAACTCCAGAAGACTATAAACACCCTTCCAGCTGACATGACGCTGAAGAGTCCCATATACAGTAGCATCCTACTCGCAAGACTATAAACGCCATTCGACTGACATGAAGTCGAAGAGTCCTATATACGAGTAGTTCTACTCGGCGAAGACTATAATCATATTCGGTTACATGATACCGAAGATCTCATGTACCAGAGTAATCTACTCGGGAAAGACTACAGTTAAATCTTTGACTTCATGTTTAATTGTTTTCACAATTAAGCACAAGTGGGGGGGTAACTCTATAGTGCGGCCTATTCGGGCACACTATTCCAACATCTAACATCGAACTTTCATAGCCTCGCTGCCAGCTGACATGAAGCAGGACTCGGGAGAAGCAGCACTCAGACAAAGAGTACTCGGGAGCAATGCACTCGGGAAGACTTCACCGTGGAGGATGAGCACTCGGCATCAGCTGTGACTCAACTATGAAGGTCTCGGGGGCTACTGTGGGTGCCATGGGCCCCGGTACCTCATGACAAGCATATGGGCCACTCGGATAGAGGATGGCCTAGCCTTGTAATTAGAGATATAGCTAGATTCGGCAGACTTCCTTGTATAGAAAAGAATATACAGTCCTAGTCGGTACGTTATATCTCTAAGGGGAGATCTCCTAGTCGTAATCCGATGGGGACTCCTACCTTGTAACCTTGTCCCCAGTTATATAGGGAGGCAGGCGCCCATGAGGGCAGAAGAGCTCATAGAAGCACACGGCCATACAGTTCATCACAACTACCACCGTATATCCTCAAAGGAATACATACAAACTGGACGTAGGGTATTACCTCACATCGAGGGCCTGAACCAGTATAAAATCTCCCTGTGTTCCTTTGCAATCCACCGAGTTTCCATCCGCCGAGTAGCCCCATATATTTATTGCCGGTGTAAAACATCGACAGACGGTGGCGATGGCAGTGGCTCAGGGACCAATGGTCGACGGCGATCAGTGGCGCGGCAGCGTGCGGCGAGGACAGAAACGAGTAGAGGGGATCCTGGGGATTCTCACCGTGGGTGGAACGACGACGAACGGCGATGAAAGGGACCAGCGTTTTGGTTTTGGCGGTGGAGCTTCTCGGGTCCTGGATAGCGTTGGGGTTCCAGCAGTCACCGGCGGCTGGGAGATGGTGGCCTAGCTCCATCATGAGCTAGCAGTGCTGACAGAAGCGGTGAGCACTGGCGATGGCTAGGGCGACGGCGGTGCTAAGCTGGAGCTAGATGGCGATGGCGGAGCGGAGAACTCTCGGCGTTAGGGCACGGGGTAGTGGGGACTTGCTAGGGTTGGGGCAGAAAGAGAGAGAGGGCCACCAAGAGGTGCTATTTATAGCAGCAAGGGCGAGAGATCGGCTCGGATACGGTGGCGACGGCAATGGATTAGGTCAACGCCCGGAGTCCTAAAGCTTCATGAGTCCGTGTCGATGTTGATTCCTTCGGTTTCACATCGCAATTCTCGGGGGAAAAGAGAGAGGAGGTCTGGGGGATCAAAACCCTTCAACCAATTGAAGAGAATCTCAATCGGGGAGAGCGGATTGGAGCGGATCTCACAGTGGCGGCGTCGGGCTGAATAGGAGCCCTCCGACCCAATCTGGGCCATATACTGTTCTACCAACTTGCCACTGGAGTAGGTTGTCTTGACTAGTATGAAGTGGGCTACCTTAGTAAGCCTGTCCACCACTACCCATATAGAGTCGAATCTTGACTCCGTGGCAATCCGGTGATAAAATCCATTCACACTTCCATTTTAGAACTTTGAGGGGTTGCAGTAATCCTGCTGATCTCTGATGCTCAGCCTTCACACGTTGGCACACATCACAAACATCCAGATACTCAGCTATTTCCCTTTGCATGCTAGACCACCAAAACTTATCCTTATGGTCTTGATACATCTTGGTGTTGCCGGGGTGGATGGAATACTGAGTATCATGGGCTTCATCCAAGATCAGCTTCTTCAGTTCCTCTTTGTCTGGTACGTAGATCCATTCTCCAAACCATACCATGCCTTGTTCATCTTCCATAAATCCACTAGCTTTACCTTTTTTCATGTTCTTCTTGATCTCTAGAATATCTGGGTCGTTGCTCTGAGCTTCTCGGACCTGATCCACCAGTGTAGGTTGTGCTTCTAAAGCTGCCACGTATCCTTGACTGGCTAGTCCCAAATTTAACCGTTCAAACTCTTCACAGAATTTCAAAGGTATCTGTTGACCTACCGAGGCGTTGCAGTAACTCTTCCGACTAAGGGCATCAGCCACCACATTGGCATTCCCCGGATGATAATGGATTCCGATGTCGTAATCCTTGATCAGCTCCAACCATCTTCGTTGCCTAATGTTCAAATCTGGTTGGGTGAAGATATACTTCAGGCTGTTGTGATCCGTGTAGACTTCATTGCCGATGAGGTAATGTCTCTAGATCTTCAAAGCACACACTATGGCTGCAAGTTCCAAATCCTGGGTAGGATAATTGTTCTCATGGGGTCATAGCTGCCACGAGGCGTATACCATGACTCTTCCTTCCTGCATCAGCACACATCCCAAACCCTGCCAGGATGCGTCACAGTAAACCTGGAAACCTTTCTTAGGATCTAGCATGACCAACACAAGTGCAGATACTAGCTTCTTCTTCAGCTCTTGAAAACTCCGCTCACACTCTAGAGTCCATGAAAATTTCACATCCTTCAGGAGTAGATGGGTCATGGGCTTTGCAATTCTAGAGAAGTTCTCTATGAATCGGCGGTAGTATCCTGCCAATCCTAGGAAACTCCGTATCTCTATAACTATTTGCAGCTACTTCCACTTGGTCACTGACTCCACATTGGTTGGGTCTACCACAATTCCTTCAGCAGTGACGACATGTCCTAGAAACTTCACCTCCGGAAGCCAAAACTCACACTTGCTGAACTTTGCATACAACTGATGGTACCGAATGGTCTCTAGACCTATACGAAGATGCTGCTCATGTTCTTCCCTAGTCTTGGAGTAGATGAGGATATCATCGATGAAGACTACCATAAACTTATCCAGGTACTCCATGAACACCTTGTTCATCAAGTTCATGAAGAAAGCAGGGGCATTTGTCAATCCAAAAGACATGATAGTGCACTCATACAACCCATTCCGAGTGGTAAAAGGGTCTTGGGAATATCTTCCTCCTAGATCCTCAACTGATGATAACCAGAGCGAAGATCTATTTTAGAGAACATTCTGGCTCCTTCTGTCAATGTTTTACACCAGCAATATGAATATAGGGCTACTCGTCGGATCGAAACTCGATGGACTGCAAAGGAACACAGGGAATTTATACTGGTTCAGGCCCTCGATGTGAGGTAATAACCTATGTCTAGTTAGGGTGTATTCCTTTGAGGAATTGTAGTTGTGGAGATTTTGATGAACCTCTCTGTGTGCCCTCAGGGGGTGCCCTACCTCCCCTTATATACTGGGGGACAAGGGTACAAGGTAGGAGTCCCAACTGGATTACAGCCAAGGGATCTCCTCTTAGAGATATGTCTTGCCCGACTAGGACCGTATATTCCTTATCGTACAAGGCAAAGTCTGCCGAGCTCCATTATATCTCTAATTACAAGGCTAGACCCATCCTCTGTCCGAGTGGCCCATATGCTTGTGATGAGGTACCCGGGGCCCATGGCCTCCACAGCAGCCCCTGAGACCTTCATAGTTGAGTCACAGCTAATGCCGAGTGCTCATCCTCCACGGTGAAGATTGCCCAAGTGCATTGCTCCCGAGTACTCTTTGTCCAAGTGCTTCTTCTTCCCGAGTCCCGCTTCATGTCAGCTGGCAGCGAGGCTATGAAGGGCTCCATGTAGATGTATGAATAGTGTGCGCCGAATAGGCGCACCTATTAGGTGTAGCCCCCGACTTTGTGCTTAATTGTGTAACAATTAAACATAAATTCAAAGATCTTTAACCTTGTAGTCTTTCCCGAGTAGTATACTACTAGTATATGAGACTCTTCAGCGTCATATCAGCCAGAAATAATTTATAGTCTATCCCGAGTAGCATGCCACTTGTATATGAGACTCTTCAGCTTCATGTCAGCTGGAAAAAGTGTTTATAGTCTTTTCCGAGTAGCGTCCCACTCAGAAATTAGACTCCTCAGCTTCATGTCAGCTGGAAGAAATATTTATAGTCTTTCCTGAGTAGTGCACTACTCGGAAGTTAGACTCTTCAGCGTCATGTCAGCTGGAAGAATATTTGCTCATGGCAAATGTTGTCTAAGCATGTAAGCCAAGTACTACTTTATGAAATTTAATCCATTATGTGCTCAGGTGTACTTGAGAGATACTTGCATCCCCATTTTTAATGAAGACCAGCTTGTGATCCTTATAAGGATATATCCTCAATACCTGGTGAATAACACAGATATCTAAACACATGTATTCAGTAGTCGGCTTTCATGAAGCATATTTGATTACTCAATCAGTCTCTGTTGGTAGCACCAGCACTGTGTTTTTAACACAGCCTACGAGCAGCCCAAATTGAGCGTGCTACTGTAGAAACTCATATCTTGGTGGCCTACTACCAAATGAGCCGGCCTAAATCGACCTACCCAGCGTAGCCCTATAAAATTGGCATCCCTCACATGTCAGGATGAGTATTTCAGCATTGATAACCGCAATCAGCTAGAGGAATCCTTGTCTGCAAGCCTTTCTGACTTATGCTCTGGATGCAGCCTAGTTGCCACAGA
Organism: Oryza meyeriana var. granulata; assembly: GCA_003991445.1. NCBI lineage: Eukaryota > Viridiplantae > Streptophyta > Magnoliopsida > Poales > Poaceae > Oryza > Oryza meyeriana. The sequence goes on from RYFJ01003856.1 coordinate 12,537, forward strand.
TGCCTGAGTAGGTATATTGCAGAATCTGCTTACCCTCCCCAGGTGTGACGTAGTGCATGACAACTCCGGATGCGCTTTGATGATGTAGATCTTCTCTGACTTCGGTAAAGCCAAATAAGGTACCCGAACCTTGCATTAGCATAGGATTCGGCTGGCGACCCTCATGGGGCCTACCCTATCCAACAGAGTTATAGCCAGATAAGGTACCCGAACCTTGCATTAGCATAGGATTTGGCTAGCGACCCTCATGGGCATACCTAACTCAGCGGAGTAGTACCCGAGCTCCGGCTAGCGCCGGAGGTCGGTTGTTAGCCGAATGAGGTACTCAAATCTCGTATGATTCGGCTGGCAACCCTCATGGGGTGTTCCTCACCCAACTGAGTGTTACCCAAGCTCCGATTAACACCGGAGGTCGGTTATTAGCCGAATAAGGTACCCGAACCTTGCATTAGCATAGGATTCGGCTGGCGACCCTCATGGGGCATACCTTACCCAGTAGAGTTGTGACCGAATAAGGTACCCAAACCTAGCATTAGCGTAGGATTTGACTAGCAACCCTCATGGGGTGTACCTCACCCAGCCGAGTGGTGCCCGAGCCTCGACTAACGTCGGAGGTCGGTTGTTAGCTCACATGGAGCGTAGCCGGGGAAGATGACGTCCCGACTGGTGCAAGTACTCAGTCAGTAGCCCTCATGAAGCATTCTGAGCGTATCTTGGCAGACTGGTCCAGCCCCCGAGTGTAGGAGATGGGCTCGTAGCCCTGGGTTCCTGTCACGCATATCCAGAACTAGCCCTGCATTATAAACAAATCGGATGAGTACCATCTGATGATGAAAACAATCACCCAAATAAAATGTATTTTACAATATATGTAAATACGTGTTCTTCCTCTTATTGATATTAATTTCCTCGAGTAGTTGACCCCTTACGCTTAAGCACTCTGCCCGACTATTCATAGCCCCCGAGTGTCGGGAGTTGGCTCATGGCTCTTTCCCAGACACGCGTTTTGGGTGACTTGAGTTCGTCTTTCATGGAGCCAAGTTTCACAGATCGGAATTTATGCTACCTGAGTACTTTTGCAATCATTTAAGAGAAAAACAGAAAAAAGTGCAGCTTATACACCTATTAGGTGTAAGTGGCTGCGGCATTGGCGAGGCCAAGTGAGGAAATATTTATCAGAAAGCGACTTAGCTGTTCGGTATTTGGGAGTGGGGATGCCATCCTTGCGTTTGAGCTTGTGAGCCCCTGAACATATCACTTGTTGTTCTGATAATCTCCAGTTGTAGGAAGTCAAAGATGGTTGTGACTGACTGCCGCAATGAAGCCGTCCAACTTGCGTTTGCGGTGCCCAACCTTAGTCGAGGTCACATCATCGGTGTCCTTCCGCTTCTTCTGTTAGGATGCCTTTTTGTCATCGAGGGCCTCAGCAATAGCGTCGGCCGAGTCAGCGTACTTGTTCGCCATGTCGAATAAAGCATTGACCGAGTTGGGAAGCTTCCGAGTGAATTTAGCAATAAATGAAGTGTCTTTGACTCCTTTTCGAAAGGCAGCGATGACGACCTCATCCTTGATCGTCAAGATTGAGTTCTTCTTCTTAGAAAACCTCTTGATGAAGTCACGAAGAGACTCGTTCTTCCTTTGATGCAACTGATACAGATCATACTCGGAAGATGGCCTCTTGTATGTTCCCAGAAAGTTGGCGATGAAGCGTTCCCGGAGTTCTCCCCAGGAGCTGATTGATCTTTTAGGAAGTCCTATTAGCCATGCCCTCGCTAAGTCGACTAGAGCGACTGGGAGGTAGTTAGCCATGGCTTTGTGATCTCCTCCGGCTGCTCGGATTGCCAGAGTGTAGACCGTGAGCCAGGACTCGAGATTGGTCTTGCCGTCGTATTTTTTGATGCCTATAGGCTTGAAACCCGATGGCCAGTCGACTTGTTGTAGCTCGTGGGTGAAGACCGGTAGTCCTTCAACTTCATGAGGGCTCCGACTCCGAATACGGTGGCAAAACCGCTCGTGGTGGAGGCCAAAGTGCTCGTTCTCGTCTTCCAATCGGTGTTGCTCGTCTTCCTCTGATTTGCAGTACCGAGCGTTGATGTTCTACCAAAGGTCACGTCGTCGTCGGCCTTGGAGATCCCGGTTGTCCCGATGGTCATCCAGATGTCAACGCTGCCATTTGTTGTTGGGGTTGCCGAGTGATGTCTGGTGTGACTCCGTGTGCGGTTGACTGGAGCCAGCCGCTCAGTGTCGTGTTGAGGCGAATGAGACTGCCGTTGAGGAAGCCGACTTGTTAGTCGACATGAGTGTTTCACCCGACTGTTGATACTGTTGGCATGCAACAACGGTGAGCATGGCTTTTATCCTTGCTATCATCGAGATGGCCTAGTGATTAGGCCCAAGCTGGAGTGTATCTAGTAGAGTTGCAGCGGCCATGATGTTCTGTTGACGCGTGACGAAGACATCGTGGTCACTGAGTCGAGTTTGGAGGATTTGTTGCTGAGTGGTTCGCCTAGCCCTGCGTAGCTCGTTGTTACGAGCATCGCGTTCGGCCTCCTCTTGTTGTTGTCGACAGGCCTCCTCCTCTTGTTGCTCTTGTAGTCGGTGCACCTCCTGTGGAGGAGTTGAGGCCATGATGATCTCGCGGGGCAAAAGGAGGCTTGCCAAGCTGCTGTCCAAACTGGTGTTCGAACCGCTGTCCGACTTGGAATCGGAATCTGAGTAGTTGATCGGAGTAAGGACGACTCTGACCTCCCTAGATCCAATCTGGAACAGCTCTGGGCCGTGTCCGAACTGAACCATAGGGGATCGGGTCTACCGCGTGGGATGTAGATCCGCGGTGTTGCCGAGTCTGCATGGGAGACTGACGATCTCTCCCCTTCCTAGCCCGACCCGGGCCGGCTCGAGGCCAAACGCGAGTCAGATGCCGAAGGAGAGAGTTGTCCCAAGACCTGGGCAGGTGGTAGATCGCCGCAGCAAATTGACGAGGGTGGCTGTAGTGTCTTGTGAGCCGACTAGCGTGGAGTTGGCTGGTTCCTCGGTCGGTTGGATCGGGTCTATGTCAGCTAAGGTGAGATTGCTGAACATGTCGGCGACGAAGTTGAGGCTTCCGAATGAGATTATATCTCCGAGAGAGAATTTGCCGCCCTCGATTCCGATTGCTGGATCCATCGAGCTTGTAGATGTAGATCTCGCTGAAGCCCCTACCTGGAGCGTCAACTGTCGATGTTTTACATCGGCAATATGAATATAGGGCTATTTGTCGGATCAAAACTCAGTGGACTGCAAAGGAACACAGGACATTTATACTGGTTCAGGCCCTTGATGTGAGGTAATACCCTACGTCCAGTTGTGGTATATTCCTTTGAGGAATTGTAGTTGTGGTGATTCTGATGAACCTCTCTGTGTGCCCTCAGGGGGCGCCCTGCCTCCCCTTATATACTGGGGGACAGGGGTACAAGGTAGGAGTCCCTGCCGGATTACAGCCAAGGGATCTCCTCTTAGAGATATGTCTTGCCCGACTAGGACTGTATATTCCTTATCGTACAAGGCAAAGTCTGTCGAGCTCCATTATATCTCTAATTACAAGGCTAGGCCCATCCTCTGTCCGAGTGGCCCATATGCTTGTGATGAGGTACCTGGGGCCCATGGCCTCCACACCTTCCAATTGATCAAACAGATCATCGATTCGAGGTAGAGGGTACTTATTCTTGATGGTGACTTCATTGAGTAGATGATAATCCACACACATCCTTTGGGTTCCATCTTTCTTTTCCACAAAAATGACCGGTGCTCTCCAAGGCGATGTGCTAGGTCTGATATAACCTTTTGCAAGCAACTCCTCAACTTACTTCTTCACTTCTGCCAACTCATTTGCTCCCATCCTATACGGTCTCTTTTGGATAGGGGCAGTGGGGCTAGGTCTATTTTGAATTCAAGATCTCTCTTGGGTGGTATCCCAGGTAGATCAATAGGAAAGACAGCAGGGTAATCTTGTACAACAGGGATTTCTACTATAGCCATCTGGTTTAGAGATATTGATGAAGGTGAGGTCAAGAGGGCATGGAATACTACTTTCTTTCCAAGATCGGAGGTGAGAGTAATAGTTCTAGTGGCACAATCAATTATCCCTTTGTGCTAGGTTAACCAGTCCATCCCTAGGATGACGTCCAGATCTTTGGATTCTATCAAGACCAAGTAGGTCAGAAAAGGGGTTCCCATAATTTCTATAGTCACAAAGGGACTAGTCTAGGTAGTGGGCGTTTGATGGCTAGGTGTATTTATTAGGATAGGTGTTCTCAACTTTCTGATGTGTATCCCGTGTTCATTATGAAACCTCACTGATAAGAAAGAATGTGTAGCACCAGAATAAAATAGTACTATAGCAGGAACTGAGTTAACAGGAAACATACCTAGGATGACGTCTGGTGCAGCCTGAGCTTCCTCAGCGGTGACATGATTCACATGAGCTTTGACCACGCCAGTGGAGTTCTGTCCTGGTGCAACGTGCTTAGGGCGTTTAGGCTTTGGGCACTGATATGAGAAGTGCCCTAGTTCTCCACAGTTGAAGCAAGTGAAAGTCTTCCCTCCGACTTCCTTCTTGACGGGTTGACTCTGAGCAGGTGCAGTAGCTAGCCGAGGAGGAGGACGGTTTGCCCCAACATTGCCACCAGTATTGTTGCTGTAGAACTGGTGCTGCGGGTGAGGTGCCGAAGAAGATACTCCATGCTAGGTCTGAGGGGGTCTTGCCATACGTGGGCTCTGACTGCTAGATTGTTGTGCCCTGAAACTAGCAATCTTGCGCTTCCTTTGCTCTATCCGATTGTGTTTGTCCTCCTGACGGATGGCCTTATCTACCAGCTTCTAGAAATCTAAGTAATCTCCAGAGATCAGCTGGATAGAAAGCTCGTCATTTAGTCCGTCTAGGAACTTCTCTTGCCTTTCCATGTCCGTGCTGACGTCCTCAGGTGCATAGTAGGCTAGGCGGTTGAACTCGTACAAAAACTCGATCACCGACCAGTTTCCTTGCTTCAAAGCCTGAAATTCGCGCTTCTTGAGTGCCACCAGTCCCACGGGAATATGTGTCTTCTTGAAGGCGGCGGCGAACCCAGCCCAAGTGATAGGCTGCCCGTCGGTTCTGTTGGCACGGAAATGGTCCCACCACTTTGATGCAGGGCCATGCAGCTGGTGTGAAGCAAAATAGACCTTCTCCTGGTCCGTGCATTGTAGTAGATCCAGTTTCTTCTCAATGGCATGCAACTAATCCCCAACTTCCACGGGATTAGTCATGCTGGAGATGGTAGGAGGCCTTACTCACAGAAACTCTGCGACCTTGTTTCGAGGTGGAGGAGGAGTTGCTGGCTGATGTCCCTGATTTTGTTGGTTTTGCATCTGTTGGAACAACATGTTCATGAGCTGAGTTTGGTTTGCCAGGACTTGGGCAATGGTGAGGTTGTCGTCCGGAGGCGGCGGTCTGTTGGGAGCACCTCCCTAGTTGTTGTTGTTTCCGGTGTTGCCATCCTGATTGGAACCATTGCATGTGTTCACCATCTGTAGAGAGCAGAACAAAGACTAGAAAAAGAGAAAGAGCCCTTAGGACGAATTCATATTGCTTAAACTTTCACTTATATTGCTCTGAACTGAATGATTAACATGTACATAGTTTAAAACTCACACCAACAAGAAACTCCTAACTTAAGCAGTTACATCACCACCGTCTGACAAAAACTGCTAACTAAACCCCACACACACAAGCATCTCCTAAGCACACAACTGCTAACACAACGCTCTAGGGTAAACTCCTACTAAGGTGCTACTAAGGGGCTTTTCAACGGGGCGAAGGGCTTCTTCTTGCATCAGAGTTGTACTCGGGTTCCTCTTCGTCATCTGGAGTATCACCCCATTCCACTTCAGAATGAGTGCGAGTTCCCCTATCTCCTGACCTTTTCGAAGGCGTGCTAGCTTCTAACTCCTCCTAATCTTCTTCTGCATCATTAGCATATGCCACCGGTGGAACTACCCTGAGTGGGACCTGATCATTCAGCAAGCGGGCCCTTGGTGCTAGCTGAATCTGAGGTGGAAGACGGACCCTCTTCCTTGCAGTGGTGCGGATCTTAGCTCCTCCAGGGGTGCTTCTCCTTTGGTCAGGGCCAGCTCCCTCTTCAAGTGATCCACTTGGTTTTGCAGCCTATAGATCTTTGTGCAGTTCTCGTTCTCTCGTTCATGAGCTGTGATCACCACCTCCGCACAAGCATTGTCCATAACACTCAGCATCCTTACTAAGCGTTGAGTGGTAGCACTGTTCTCTGCTTCCAGATTCTGGTAGCTGTTGTACTCATCATTGTGGGTTCTAGAGAGATGATAGCGATATGCGGTGTTCCTCAAGCAAGCGGCGTAGCGGTGACGAAGTTCTCCAATGGCTTCCAATGTCACTTCTTGACATGCATGCCCAAAGTTCCTTCCTCCAGTTCCGAATATCATGGATGGGACTCCTTGTTCACTTGAAATTGTAAGACGAACACGGCACTTCTCTTCACAGGGGTTGTGAGTGACCTATCTGTATTCTGGGGCTGGATTATACCCTATAGTGAAAGCCATGTCCCGTAGCTCCTTGACGAATCCACCAATTCCAAACAGATGCATTGGCTCACGGTTTGCCATCTATAGAGCATGAAAGGAAGTTTATTGATTTCAACTAAGTTAATAGAACAAGTTTGATTTAAATAAAGAGGAAAAAGAAGGGTAATAAAATTTCCAAAGAAAATTAAAAGTGAATTTAAGTACCATAAAACGGAAGAATTTTTTTTAGTTGAGAAAAGGATCACAATCAGTACAGTAATGGATGTACAGTACTAACTAATAGGATGGTAAAAGAAATTGCAAAATTAAATAGGTAGAGGGTTAAAAAAAAATTTTTTTGAGAGAGAGGAAATTAACTAAATCAAAGAGTTTTTTTTCATGTACGGTTAACTTCCTTAATTAAAAGAGAAAGAGGAGAGGAAGGTTCTAATTTTTAAAATCTTTTTCTGAAGGCTCTTAGGGGTACAAAGGTGCTTATCCTAGGGTCAAGGTGGCTCTCATACCAACTTGTCACACCCAAAATTTTCATCCAAAATTCCAATGCCTTATTGTGTGTACATCCTCGTCTAGGAATCAACCAAGTTACACATGACAAAGTTGATAACAAAGTAATTGTTTACAAAATGACTGTATTTATTATAGAGGCGAATGGCACCTCTCTCAATAATAAAATCTAAGCAGCAGAAATAGACTACGGATGACTTGACGATTCCCACTCTACGCACTTGACTAGACTCCCACTCAGTTCTCCATGAAGTCCTCCTTGCTATAGTACTCCTTTGATGATGATTGTTGATTGCAATGTGAGTACATGAAATACTCCGCAAGCCACATAGCAAATATGCAAGTACACAGTTATCCAAAGGATGGCATAATATGGCTCAAATTGCATAAACAACATTTAGCAAAACATTTAATAGAGTAATAAAACAGTAATCATTAAACAATATTAACCAACACTATACCACTCTCCAAAGCGATATAGGCCCAACCACTCCAACCTAGAGCTAACCATATTCCACCATTCATTATTTGATTAAGATAGTGTGACACTAATCACAAAAAACATTGCTAGGCCCACCCATAACCGCAGGCATGGCTATTCAAATAGTTTTACTCTGGCCAGAGATGTACCAATTTACCCATAAGACATAACTCCACAACATATCGCTGTGCGCTTTGATACCACTAGGGTACCTCGGAAAGGAGTTGAGACAGGACACTCCATGTAATCCGCACAACAAGAGTACTGCTCGCTGGACCACCGCTCTCTGGCAGAAGCTGATTAGGCCCCCAACAGGGAAACGTTCCAATGCGCAAGACATGGACTTATTGACGCATCCTTGGTCGTCTTATTGACACAGCCACAACACACCGTGGGGGTCTCTGGTTGAATGGATCACACTTTAGTTGCCGCCATTACCCATTCTATCTTTTGGTTAGCAGGGTGTTGCTTCACAACAAGTAGTCCGCGAGCCGGTCCTTAAGTGTCATGAGCACCGCTAGCAACATTCACAACCTTGGTGCTCACAACCCACCATCCGATCTTCAAGATCTAATCTGAACCATCGGATATTCATGTCTCTCCGGATGCTGCCACATCAGCCCTAGCCACCTCAGCTGCCACCTCTATTGCCACCTCATCCCCCTTGGCCACGTGGCATCCAGCTCAGCAGTCCACTGGCCCCTCCTATTCCTAAATCCAAAAACCAAGTCCACCGTACACCTGGTCACTGACCCATGGACCCACGTGTTAGAATTTATCCAAAATAATTATTTTAATTCAAAAATACAGGGAATATTTTGAGAATATTCCTTTTCAATTTCTTTCCAGATTTTCTCCGAACATCCAGAGGCCATAACTTTTCCGTCTGAACTCCAACTCTACACATTCTTCTTCCTAAATTCATCTAAAATCAAGATCTACATGTTTGTACTGTTTCTTTGGAGTTTCTTACTGTTTTTCCTCATTTTGTGTGTAGGCACATAGATTTTGCCGTTTTAGAGAAGCATGAAGTTCGAGGAAGAGTTTGGAAGGTCGTCTGAAGACTTTTCTATTGCAAGGCAAGTCACACGACAATCCCCTTAAGCATGTTGATCCCAATTGTGAAAATTATTTTGTTTTAACGTTATGGCATGCAAAACTTTGGAATGTCACTTATGGGTATTTATATTAATATCCTATATTCTTTGACTATGGCCGTGAATTGATATTGATACCTCTACCTTGATACCCTATGTAATTAATATTGACTAGCTAGATGTGTAATTAATAATCTAGCTAGAATAAATTGGTTCTGCTTAGCCATGCCTAGAAACTTTAGCGTCATCTTATGTGGGCAAACTATTCATTCAGCAATGATTAATGGTTAATGGTTATCTTTTCACGACGGTTGGTCATGGCTGGTTAATTAAATATGCCAAGTGTCGATGCTTTGTATCAGCAATGATTATATGGGGCTACATGTGAGACCTAAACTTGATGGATTGCAAAGGAATACGAGACAAATTTATCCTAGTTCGGTCTCTCAAGGTGAGGTAATACCCTACTTCTAGCTTTGTGTATTGCCTTTGAGGTTTCTCTGGTGAGATTATAATATTCTCTTCTTCTGCCCCAGGGGGCTCCTTGCCTCCACTTATATACTAAGGAGACAAGGTTACAAGATAGGAATCCCAATCAGACTCAACCAAAGGATTTCCTTTTAGGAGTACAATGTAACCGGCTAGGTCTATTCCCTTTTCCTTGTCATGTAAGGTAACATATGCCGAGTCCTATTGTATTCCTAATTACATGATCAAGCCCATTCTCTATCCGAGTGGCCCTATTGCTTTTCATTAGGTACCCGGGGCCCATGGCCTCCACAGTAACTCCTGAGACCTTCATAGTTGAGTCACAGCTGATGCTGAGTGCTCATCCTCCTTGGTGAAAATTTCTTGAGTGCATTGCTCCCAAGTACCCATTGTCTGAGTACCTTTTCTCCAAGTCCTGCTTCATATTAGTTGGCAACGAGGCTATGAAGGGCATCAATGGAAAATATGAATAGTATGCGCCGAGTAGGCGCACCTATTAGGTGTAGCCCTCTAGACTTTGTGCTTAATTGTGAAACAATTAAACATAAAGTCAAAGATCTTTAACCTTTAAGTCTTTCCCAAGTGATATATGTCTCAGAAATTGGACTCTTCAGTATCATATCAGCTGGAAATATTTTTGCTCAAGGCAATTTGGCTAAGCATGTAAGCCGAGTACCACTTTATGGATCTTTACGTAATATGTAGTTAGGTGTACTTGAGAGATGCCTGCATTTCCAATTTTAATGGAGACCAGCCATTGATCCTTGTAAGGATATATCCTCAATACCTATTAAATAATCCAGATATTTGAACACATGAGTCCTGCAATTAGGCTTAATCATGAAGCATATCTGATTATTTTAATCGGTTCCTGTAAAATAGCATCTGCACTGTGATTTTAACACAGACAATTATTGGCCCAATAGGACATGCTATTTAGGAACCCATATCTTATGGCCCATTACCAAGCAAGCCAGCCCAGACTAGCCACCCAGCTCAGGCCTACAAATCAGGGGAGAGAAAAGATTCTCCTTTCTTCCCCAAATCTCCAAACGCTACAGCTTCTAGAAAATGCGCCAAACTTCACACTCTCCACTCCGTCTAGGGTTTCCAGTAGCTCGAACTCCCCTCCAGAAATCTGCAAAGATCTTCATCTCAGCTTTCATTCCCATCGTCCAGAAGCCTTTCCCCCTAGATCCACTCTCTAAAGATGCCGAAAGCTCCCTTTGATATCTCTAACATGCCGTCGGGGTCATGGCCTACATCAGACACTTGTCCATCGAAGCTAGCACACTTGGAGAAGAAGAAATGCCTCCAGCCCAGGGAGCTTATCAACTGGCGTCCCGCCATTGGTGAGTTGATCCCTTCTCCAGACCCCCACAAACTCGTGGTTTTTGCTTCTTTCATCAACCATGGATTCACTCTTCCCGCTTCTGATTTCCTCCGCGGTCTCCTCAATTTTTACAAGATCGACCTTATCCACCTCAACCCCAATTCTATCCTCTAGATCTCCATCTTCATGACTCTCTATGGAGCCTTCCTTGGGGTTGATCCCTATTTCAATCTTTTTCGTTTCCTTTTCCATGTCAAGCCACATCCCTCCAAATCCACAATCCAGGTGATAGGGGGAGCAGGCCTTCAACTCCGCAATGAGATGAAGAAGGCTTACTTGCATGTTACCTTGAAGACCTCGCTGAAGGGATGGCACCAGGAGTGGTTCTACTACTCTAATCTTGAGCCCTCCTTGCCACCCTTCACCGGAAATCCCCCCATGTTATTGGAGAGCTAGACTGCTCTACCGTCCTAGGTCTATCTTCTCTAGGTGCAGCTGCTCCTGGAGAAGATAGATGCCCTGAAGAACAAAGGGTTGACTGGGCCTTGGGCGGCCAGGACCTTCCAAAATCGTCGAATTCAACCCCTGAAAGCCAAGATCCACCTCGGTTATGATTACCAAGGGAAGAAGGACCCAACCTAGGAGTGCTCCGACTTTGTCAACAAGGATGTCGTCACCGACCTTGCTTGGCTATTTTGTCAATTGAATCATCGAGACTCTAGACGCCGAGAGGGCTTCAAAGCCCTACTGCCATGACAGGCCCCGGCCGGCGGTAATGTCTTGTACTGATTATATTGTTGTTTGTCTTGCGATGATTGATATGAACATAGTTCAATTGAATCTGCCTTGGTGCGTAATGCTTGCAGGAATATGCTGAGTTCTCTTCTTACTCTCCTAGCCAGTCAGCTAGGGAGTCCAGGAAGTGGCCAGTCAGCTCCTCAACAATCCAACCCAGCCCCCTTGGGGCTGGGAAGCAACCCCTGACGGACCAGGCCAAGAAAAAGGAATGCCAAGTAAGGCATCTGGCGGTCTAATGATTAAAGACCCCAGCAGCACAGCTCCTGGACCAACCAGCCCTAGGACCGTACCACCAACAACTCCTTCGCCCAGTCAGCCGCACCTAGTACGGTGTTGATTGGGCCAAGTCCTGCACCACCGACCGCCATGCCTTCGAGCCCGACAATAGGTGGCACATCGCTGCCGAGTAGGACTTCGGGCCTCTCGTTGACTACCCCCACCTCTGGTGCACAGGGGTGGAGATTGAAGACTTCCAAAAGGTATAGAATCCTCAATCTTTGGAAAATCTTGAGTTGTCTTACAATATCTTGATTGAAGCATAATCTTGCAGGAAGCCAAGTGACGCTGATCCCAAAGGGAGAGCACCACCGACCCACGTCGCTGTCTCTGTCCCGACTGAGGCTGAGCCTACAGAGCCCCAGCCTAAGCCGAGTGCTATCCCAGCCCCTAAGGTTGAGACAAACCACTCGGCCGGGCCACAAACTTTGCCCAATCAGAACACCGCAGTCGAAGTCTTGATCGCCGAGCCCATCGAAGAGCCAGCGCCACCAGTAGATCCAAGACCAAGAACTCCTTCTCCTTCATTATCATCGTCTTCAGAAGACAATGACCTTCCTAGGGTCGAAGCCCCTCCGCCAAACTTCCCCCAGGTGTTCTATTGGGTCACCCTGGATTGAGACGAACAAACCTTCAAGCTGAACGGGGAGGCTGCCCAGAGGGAGCAAGCCAAGCTAATGGAGGCCGCTATCTCAGTTTCAAGGAGCGTCCAGGAACACAATTCGACGGCTGTGTTTGTGACTTCAAGTTGTTTAGCTGATCTTGAATCTTCTACAATTGTAACTCGTCTTGCCTGATAATCGTCTGACTTGTGTGGCAAGTTGTTGAGCAATCCGAGAAGATGGGTAAGGTTCTTTCCCAACTAGCTCCTCAGCTCACTCAACTCAACCAGCTCCAAGGCACCAAGGACGAGCTAGAGAGGACTAGCAAGGAGAGGGAAGACTGGCTAAAGGACTCGGTGAACAAGCTCTGGGACGAGAATTGGGAGAAAATAGGGACCATCATAGGTATGTTTCCCTTTTGCCTGAGTAGCCCTAGTCATCTTCTCTGTGCTTCTAATCTTTAACCTTGTTTGGCTGTAGCTTTAGAGACAAATCTGAATAATCAGTCCCTAGAGAACGAACACCTGAAGAAGGAGCTAAAAGAGCTTGAGAAGGTGAAGTACAAGGTCGACACCAAGTACGCAAGTAAGTTACATATCTATTCTTGCACCCTGCCTGAGTAGATATCCAGATTTGCTTATGTTCCTCTTCTATGTGAGCAGCCTTCACGGCCAATTCACAGATCCAATTCGATGCCTTTGCTGTGGAGATAAAGGTGATAAAGGAATCGCAGAATATCACAGTGGATTCTGCGAAGACTTTATTAGAAATCATGCAACCAGGCCTGGCCGAATTCAGCTCCAGTTCTATCTCCCAATTGGCACAACATCTTGAACAGGCTCGAACCCTCTTGAAGGAATATGCTACTGAGCACGCCGCCGTGGGTATTGCCCAAGCACTGGCTATGACAAAGTCTCTCTACCCCCAGGTAGATATTGAGGCAGTTGGCGAGAGCTTTGCTGAGGGCACCACTCTAGAAGAGGGCTTGGAACTGATCAACCAGGTTAGGCCTACAGCTCGGGCAATCGCCGAAGATTTGCCATAGTAATCATAAACTTTTTAAGTAGTCAGTGTTCGAAGAGGACAAAAACAATGTGCATATACTGTAAATGCTTTTGCTACTTGTTGTAATATTTTGCTGAGTATATATTCTATCTTAGCCATCACTAGTTTTATCCGACCAGCCGATTTATGCTGAGTGAGTAGAGATCAACTTAAAAAGGTGTTTGTCCCATATGGCTATACTCAGCAAAACTTAGCATAATCGTTGTAAAACTTCAAGACTTTAGATAGAATAAACTCAAACATTAACAATAACAGAAGACATGTTATCATCATGTAGCCCCTGACTGACTACTCGGTTGAAACAATCGGCGTACTAAGTTAGACTAAGAAACTTTATTTATATATATGCGAATACAATACTCAGGTATAGAAAAGATGTAGTTGTTCTATGTTCCATGAGTTGTTGATTAGGGTGTCGTCTTTAGTCTTCAGTCGGTAAGCACCTAGACATGTCACCTCAGCGATAATGAACGGCCCCTCCCATAAGGGAGATAATTTATGCCTGTCTTTGGTGGTTTGAATTTTTCTCAAAACAAGATCTCCCACCGAAAAGACGCGGCCACGAACATTACAACTATGACAACGATGCAGGCCTTGAAGATATCTTGCCGACTGGATAGTTGCGACATCCTTTGCTTCTTCCAACTGATCTAGCTTGACCAGTTGGCCTTCATTGGACTTGTCTTCTGAGTGAGCCCGAACTCGTGGTGTGCCGAACTCCAACTTGGTTGACAATACGGCCTCAGCACCAAAGACTAGCAAAAAAGGGGATTGCCCTGTTGCCCGACTAACCGTGGTTCATAGAGACCAAAGAATGGATGGGAGCTCTATGTATGGTTGTAGTCAGTCAAACACTCTAGTCTTGATACCTTGTAGGACCATGCCATTTGCATGCTCGACCTGCCCGTTGCTTCGTGGGTGTGTCACAAAGGCATAACAGATCTTGATGCGAAAGTGGTCACAGAACTATTGAAATATGCCACCAGTAAACAGGTTTTGCCTAATCCATTTTTTGAACTTGTCCATTGCGACAAACAAGTGTGTGAACTCTCCTGGTGCTTTCTTGAACAGGACCATGTCAAGCCCCAGACTGCAAACGGCCAAGATATTGGGATTATCTATAATTCCTGAGCTGATAGATGTGTTTGTCGAGCAAAGAACTGGCACCCCTCGCATGTCCAAACTATATCCTTGACGTCAGTAACTGCAGTTGGCCAGAAGAATCCTCGCATGTAAGCCTTTTCGACTAACGTCCTTGATGCCGTATGGTTTCTACAGATGCCCGAGTAGATGGACTGCAAAATCTGCTTGCCCTCCTTGGATGTGACATAGCACATGAGGATTCCGGATGTGCTTTGACGATAGAGGTCTTCTTCGACTATAAGAAAACATTTACTTCGACGTTTGATCTACTCGGCTTCGCTGCTATCTTCTGGGTGCTCGTCTTCTAGTAAGAATCGGATGATTGGGGTCCGTCAGTCTTGAGAGATGAGTAGCACTTCCCTTGGCTCTAGGGTAGGTTTAGCCCCTGACTGCTCTAGGACAGGCTTTTTCTTGACTGATGGCTCCAGCAGTTGCTCAACAAAAATTCTAGTCGAGACCACTTCTTGCTTGGATCCCATGTTGGCTAATTCGTCTGCGGCTTCATTGTATTGGCGTAGAACATGTGTAATTTCCAGCCCATCAAAATTATTGTCCAGCTTCCGTACTTCCTAACAATACACCGCCATGTTGTCATCGAGACACGTCCAGTCTTTCATAACCTGGTTTACCACGAGTTGAGAATCCCCGCGAACTACTAGTCAGCGGATACTGAGTGATATGGCAATGCGGAGCCCGTGGATAAGTGCCTCATACTCGGTGATATTGTGAGATGCTGGAAAATGTATTTGAAGGACATATTTGAGTTTTTCTCCAGTGGGTGACATCAGGACGATGCCAGCCCCGGCTCCGTCGATCCATAGGGAACCGTCGAAGTACATTATCCAGTATTCTAGCTTCTCTATTGATGTAGCCATCTGAACTTCTGTCCACTCGGCCACAAAGTCAGCAAGTGCTTGGGACTTGATTGTTGTCCTCGGCTGGAAGACAATATCAAACGTCATCAACTCGAGCACCTATTTAGCGATTCTGCTAGTGGCTTTGTGATTGTGAAGGACATCCCCGAGTGGATACGATGTGATGACTGTAACTTGATGCGACTGAAATAGTGCATCAACTTTCGGATAGTTATGAGCAAATCATATAGCAGCTTCTGGACTTGGGGATATCTCATCTTGGATTAGCCTAGGACTTCACTAACAAAGTAAACTGGCATTTGAATCTTTTGGATATGGCCTGGCTCTGATGCGAGACTAGGTGCCCGACCTTCCGATAGGTTCGATTTGGCGACATGTGGACGTTCACGTTTTGAGACTTCCGATCAGTGGATCGTCACCTCGCATTCGCTACACCCACGCGTCTTGTCGTTATCGGCCACACTCTCATGCAGTTGACCTAACCACGAAGGCTTTGCTCCTATAAATAATTGAAGAAATTTGCAAGAACAAAGAAAACACAACCTGAATTGCAGATGGATGTTTAGAACACAAAGTTGGGGTTCCACAGACTGATCTAGATGGCGAAACTACAATGGCAGAATAATCTAAGTAATACCCAACCCTAACTCGACGATTTCTACTGAATATATACGGTCTAGGGTCAGCCAAGGACCCCTGGACGCGTCCGTAATGGACTCTGACATGATACAAGACCCAACGGCCCAAAAGATGGTGGCGTAGCACCCTGATAGATTCTGGACGCTGAATTGTTTGGACGATTCTTGTGGACTTAGAAGGAATTTTGATGTGAGACCAGATCCATTAGAAAGGTGGTCTCGTTAGCTTTCCGTACATATCTTGAACGTCAAAAAGGAGTCCGGATGTGATCTGGGCGACCAATTTAGTGCGGACTGATCCTGGAATCCGAGATGGACTCGAGCTCGATATGAATTGGGCCTCCACTTGACTTGAACGCCTTTGCTGGCCTTTTCCGCCTCCTAGCCTCTCTCCAAATGCTTCCTGGTCCTCTCCAAGGTTCCTAATCATAATTAAATCATTAGGTAGCAATCTATTCTCAAAGTCACCAAAAGAAGAACTTAGGAAAGTGTTCACCTGGAGATTCAATTGTCATGCCCGAGCTCTAGTAATTGGCCCTTGCATAACAACTTGAGAATTGTTGTAAGTATCCAAACGAGTGATGTCCTTATTAGGCTCGGCCTGCTCGACTACCAACACCGTGCTGACTACTTGAGTGGTTGCCACCAGATATAGCATAAGTGGTTCCTGGGGCATCGGTGAAGCCAACACGGGTGGTGATGTGAGAACTTCTTCAAATCTTCAAAGGCTTGCTCGGCTTCTAGTGTCCACTGAAAATTGTCAATTTTCTTCAGTAATTTGAAAAAGGGCATATCCCATTTGCCAAGTTGGGAAACAAATCGGCTGATTGCCGCCATGCAGCCGGTCAGCTTCTGTACATCCTTCTGGCTAGTTGAGGATGCCATGTTCATTATTGCATCGTTTTTTTTGGATTTGCCTCGATGCCGCGCTGTGAAACAATGAAGCCGAGTAGCTTTCCCGAAGGTACTCCGAAAATGCACCTTCCCAGGTTCAACTTCATCTTAAATCTCCAAAGGCTTTCAAAACTTTCTTCCAAGTCAGCGATGAGGTCCTCCTTGACTTTGGTCTTGATCACTACGTCATCGACATATGCCTCCATGTTGTGCCCGAGTTGAGTGTGAAGACACCGCTGGATAGCACGTTGATACATTGCTCCAGTGTTTTTCAACCCGAACGGCATAGTGACATAGTAGTATGCCCCAAATGGCATGATAAAAGAAGTCTTCAGGCAGTCCTCCTCCTTTAAGCTGATTTGATGGTATCTCGAGTAACAGTCAAGAAAACTGAGTAATTCGCATCCCGCAGTTGAATCAACCACCTGATCTATTCTCGATAGACTAAATGGATATTTAGGACATGCCTTGTTTAAGTTGGCATAGTCGATGCAGATGCGCCATTTACCTTTCTTCTTCCGGACAAGGACTAGGTTTGCCAGCCTATCCAGGTGGTAGACCTCTTTGATGAACGCGGCTGCTAGGAGCATGGTTATCTCCTCCCGAATAGCATCTTTGCAATGTTGTCCAAAGCACCATAGTCGTTGCTTGACTGGTTTGGTGTTTGGCTTCACGTTTATGGAATGCTCGATCACCTCCCTTAGTACACCAGGCTTGTCGAAAGGCTTCCAACAAAATATGTCCATGTTCGCTTAGAGGAAGGTGACGAGCTCGTCTTCCTATTTGGGGTCGAGTCCGGTCCCGACAAGCGCAATCTTGGTGGGGTCGGAAGGGTCCAGGGGGATCCTTTTTGTTTCTAAGTCCGCTGAAATTCCCGACTTGGCTACTTTTTTCGTCAGGACTTGATCGTCCTCGTTTGCAGTTTTGTGGCTAGTTGGATATTGCTTTGTCCAACTGCCGCTTCGTGAGACTAGGCCAGCTCGCAACTCTCCTTATCGCAGGTAAAGGCTTGCTTAACATCGCTATGCAGGGAAAGTAGGAAAGTACTCCTGCTGGTCTTGGCATCTTGAGCACCATGTATGTATAATGGGGCACTGCCATGAACTTGTCTAGTGCCGGCCGTCCAAATATGGCGTGATACGCGGTCTCAAAGTCAGCCACCTCAAAGCAGATGTTTTCCATGCGGAAATTTTCCCACGTGCCAAATGTTACTGGCAGAGTGATCTGGCCGAGTGGGGTTGAAGAGAGGCCAAGGATTACCCAGTGGAAGGGAGCAGTACTCGGCCATAGCTTGGATTGAGGTATCTTCATCTCGTTGAGCATCCTGGTGAACAGGATGTTCAGTGCACTTCCTCCATCAATGAGAACCTTCTTCAGCTTGATACTTCTGATGACCAGATCTAGGATGACTAGGTAGCGTCCTAGATGAGTTACTCAGTCTGGATGATCCGCATGGTCAAATGTGATTGTGTTTCTGACCATTCTAGATATTGGGGGGCTTCTGTCGTGACCAAGTTCACTTCTCGGGCCCTGTTTGCGCTTGGACTCATACGCAGATGGCCATCCAAATATGTGATTGAGCTTAGCCTAGTGATCTTCATAGTCACCGCCTGCACCCGAGTCTTGCTTGTCTTTGTCTTTCTACTCGCCGAACACTGATGTCTGCTCGAAAGCAAACTTCTTGAGCATGAAGCAATTTTTGGCCGTGTGCTTCCCCTTTGGGTGAAAAGGGCATGGCCCGTTTAGGACTTTTTGGTAGTCATCTGTCCTCGGGGGTCATGGTTGGCTGCGCTCGATAGTCGCCACAATGTTGTCCGACTGGCGTTTGCGGTTGCTAGACTTAGTCAGGGCTGCATCGTCGATGTCCTTCCGCTCCTTCTGTCGGGGCTCCTTCTTGTTGTCGAGGGCCTCAGCAACAGCGTCGGCCAAGTCGGCGTACTTGTTTCCCATATCGAACAAAGCCTTGATAGAGTTGGGAGGCTTCTGAGTGAATTTAGCAATGAACGGGGTATCTTTCACTCCCTTGCAGAAAGCAGCAATGACGACCTCGTCCTTGATCTTGGGTATTGAGTTTCTCTTCTCAGAGAACCGCTTGATGAACTCATGGAGGGACTCGTTCTTTCTGTGGTGGCACTAGTACAGATCGTACTCAGACAATGGCCTTTCATAAGTTCCTTAGAAGTTTGTAACGAAGCGTTCTCAGAGTTCCCCTAGGAGCCAATTGACCATCTAGGAAGCCCGGTCAGCCATGTTCTTGCCGAGTCGGCCAAGGCGACTGGCAAGTAGTTAGCCATGGCCTTGTGATCACCTCTAGCCCATGCATGGTCCGCCAAGACTCCAAGTTGGTCTTCCCATTGTACATTTCTATTCCAGTCAGCTTGAAACCAGATGGCCATCGACCTATTGTAGTTCGTGGGTGAACGCAGAGGGCTTTGACTCCGACTACAGCGATGAAACCACTCGTGGTGGAGGCCGAAGCGCTCATGCTCATCTTCGAGTCGGCGGCGTTCATCCTCCTCGTGTTCCTAGCGTCGAGCATTGATATTGTAGTGGAGATCTAGCCGTAGTCGTCCTCGGCCGTCCTGGTTATTGCGGCACTTGTCATGATGGTATCATTGTCGATCGTTGTTATGGTTGCCGAGTGACGTGTGACAGGACTTCGAGTGGTGCTGACCAGAGCTAGCAGCTCAGCGCCATGCTGAAGCAGATGAGACCGATGTATCTGAGGCCATCTTATTTGATGGTACAAGAGTATCTCAAAATTGTTGTCGCTGTTGGCTTGCTGCAGCGATGATCATTGCCTTGATCCTTGCAATAGTTGGGGTGGCCTGGTGGTCGGGCCCGAATTGCAATGTGTCTAGTAGTGTGGCAGCAGCCACGACATTCTGCTGTGGGGTTA
The DNA here is from genome assembly GCA_003991445.1 of Oryza meyeriana var. granulata. Lineage (NCBI taxonomy): Eukaryota > Viridiplantae > Streptophyta > Magnoliopsida > Poales > Poaceae > Oryza > Oryza meyeriana. The sequence goes on from RYFJ01003856.1 coordinate 32,204, forward strand.
CGAAAACATCGCGGTCACCCACATTGTGGAGGCCATGGGCCCTGGGTACCTCATGACAAGCATATGGGCCGCTCGAACAGAGGATGGGCCTAGCCTTGTAATTAGGGATATGATGGAACTCAGCAGACTTTACCTTGTACGACAGGAAAAATACAGTCCTAGTCAGGCACGTTATATCTCTAAGAAGGAAATCCCTGGGTCGTGGTCCGACTGGGATTCCTACTTTGTAACCCTGTCCCCCAGTATATAAGGGGAGGCAGGGCGCCCCCTGAGGGCAAGACATCGGAGGTTCACAAGAATCACCATTGTACATTCTCAAAGGAAATACACCACAACTAGACGTAGGGTATTACCTCATACTGAGGGCCTGAACCAGTATAAACTCTTTATGTTCCTTTGCAGTCCACCGAGTTTCTATCCGATGAGTAGCCCTATATTCTTATTGCCATTGTAAAACATCGATAGTTGCCACACAAGGTAGGGGCATCAGCAAGATCAACCTCAACAAACTCGATGGATTCGACAACCGGAGTCGACGGCATCAACTTCTCCCCTGGAGACATGATCACATTCGGGAGCCTCGACTTCGTCGCCGACAAGTTCAGCAAACTCACCCTGACCGACTCGGACTCGATCCAATCTGCCAGGGATCTAGCTGACTCTGTGCCGGTTAGCCCACTTGACGTTGCAGCAACCCTCGCTGATTTGCTGCGGCAATCTTCTACAAGTCTGGGTCTTGGGACAACTCTTCCCTTCGGCGTTCGACTCGAACTCAGCCTCGAGCTGGCCGAGATTGGGCTAAGAAGGGAGGAGATCATCAATCTCCCATGCAGACTTGGCAACACCACGGATGTTTCCAATCTACATCCGACACGGCAGAACCAATCCCCTAAGGTTCAACTCGGATATGGCCCAGAGCCACTCGAGATTGGATCTAGGGAGGTCGGAGTCGTGATCACACCAATCAACTACTCCGATTTCGACTCCAAGTCGGACAGCACTTTGAACAGCAGTTTGGACTGCAGTTTGGCAAGCTTCTTCCTGCCCCGCGAAGTCTTCATGGTGTCCAAGGGCTCTACTGCCACTCAAGAGACGCGCCGACTAAGCGAGCAACAAGAGGAGGAGGCTCGCCAACTATGACAACAATAAGAGGCCAAGCACGATGCTCGCAATGACGAGCTACACAGGGCTGGGTGAACCGTCCAACAATAAATCCTCCAAACTCAAGTCGGTAACCATGACATCTTCATCACGCCTCAACAGAACGTCGTGGCTGCTGCAACCCTACTAGATACACTCTAGTTTGGGCCTAATCACCAGGCCACCCCAACTATCGTAAGGATCAAAGCCATGATTACCGCTGCTGCATGTCAGTAGCACCAACAGTCGGGCGACACCCTCATACCGACTGTCGGACCCGGGTTTGACCCCAAACCCTATGTGTGTACCATGCTAGTCCCACGATCAATTGCTAGCACACACATTCAACATCGACATCATAATCCATACATCACAGGTTCAGCTCACAGCAGTCCAAACATAAGTCGTACTAGAGTCTAGACTTAGCGATTACGTAGAGGCCGACCGACCAAATAGAACAACAAAATAGCAAAGAGTTCAACAGTGGAAACAAGATAATATAGGCACAAAAAACCAGCAAGTGTGCCTCTGCCCACGGCTATTCGAATAGTTTTAACTCTCGAGAGTGTGTACAACTATACCCACATGACAAGGACAATATGAGCTACCACATAGGAGGATCACACCATCAATGACAAAGCCTTTCTACCGTTGACCTAGCAATGTCCCGCGCTTATGATCTATCCCTATGGAGTTGGTAGGCCTCCCAAAACCCCAAGGCTCACACGATGTGCTGGTCACCCTTGAACAATAATCAAGGTACCTTCGGGCCATGGACAATAGCCATAACCCGCACTAACCCAATGTCAACAATAATGACCTACAACTACCACCGGCGGGTCTATTGCTAGGTATCAACATTATACTAAGCCAGGGACTCCCCATAAGAGCCACATGTGGTTTGTACTATGTTTCTTGGTTCTAGCTACACCATAGAATCGGTCCTTAGCGACCCAGGCAAGACAACCACCTAATCGGTACCACAAACAGCACCAAACACTACATCCACTCGCCCAAGTCAAAAGCATGTTTTCAGTTTTTGTTTTCCACCAAGAGCACAGGGGAATTACCCACTGTTCATTTCCATAATTTCGTAAATGCTTCATTTCCCCAACATCCCAAAATCAAGTAACCAGCCGCATTGATTAATTAGCAAACTAAGCATACCTATTGACATCCTCCCAACCACATGAACCCAAATTTTCAGTGGCAACATAAGTGACAAGGAATTCATGATACTCAAGTAACAAGGACAAGGCATATGCAACAAGAGGTTAACTACCCAAGAATCCCACACATTTCTAAGTAAAACATCACATGCATAATAGTTTGCAATCAATATAGTTTGTAAGTTTGAAATATAGGAGCAATTGATCAAGCGGGTGCTTGCCTTGCTCCTGGACTTCCTGGTACTCCTCTGGTTCCTCCTCAACTAGGTCAGCAACGTCGTGCTCTAGAGAATACCAAGCGAATGCAATGAAAACAACGGCAAAATTTAACAGTACAGGAAGTACAAATATTTTTGCAGAATATGGAAGTGCATGATTTTAGATGAATTTAGGAAAAAGAATCGCTTGAATCCGAGTTCGTATGAGGGAGAAACGGCTAAACGAAATCTGCTCTGTCCTAAAATCGAAAATAATTGAGAAACAGCGTTTTCGCTTGACCGAACTGCTGAAATGGCTGAAAACAGTCTACCGACTTAACGGGTGGTCTATTTGGGATGTTTTTGGTTCTAGGGGCATTTATATGGTACGAAACCTACATATCTGCTATTGTGAACCTAAGGACAGCTCCCAGAAGTGGATATACTCCAACTCGTTAGGGTGTTAATCGCACACTCTCCCACGTCGCTAAAACGGCCTAACACGTGAAATCGACTGGGCGTGAAGTATTAATCTAAGGCATTTGGAGGCGTGGAGGGTTTCTAGGGCCTAGGGGTCACTGGATGCACAAGTGGAACCTATGGGAAGGCTTCGGTAGCGGCGAACGCCTCGGTCCAAAAACGATGTCTTCGTACGCGTAAACTACACGTCTTCGCACGATAACGATGACCGGCAAAATCGGGAATCCAACAGCAGCAGCTCTACTCGTGGTTTTATCCAGTTCTAATGCTAGTGGGGCTAACTTGGCTTGCATGGGGTTGATGGGATGGCTGCCTCTCACTCAAACACAAGCGCACCTAAGGTGTTCGGTGAAAAGCCAAGCTAAAGTACGGCTTGTCTACCTCTGTCCTCTCATGCTCTAGTGCATGGCTAGTGAAAGCAGGGGCGCGGGGAAGCTCTAGGGGTCCTGCATGCAAGGTCATAGCTTTCTAATACATGCGGCCATGCTCCGATTGAGCCTCATCCACACATGTGGCGACGGTGGTGTCGCTTGGGTGGACGGCAAAACAACGGCATGACAGGCCAAGCCAAGGACGTGGGGAGCACTAGTGGCCTCCCAGGAATAAAAACAAAGCACATACAGAAACAGGAGCTCACCGAAGAGTACGGGCGGTGAGGTGCAACGTTGAGGCGGTGGTCGGCTCGGCGGCAGGGTTGCTCATGATGGAGGCTGCAGACAAGCGCTGCGATGAGTTCAATGAGTGAAGGGGAGATGATGTACAGCTAGGACAACGTTAAACTTACCAGGGCAGAGTCTAGCGGCTGCAAGGTCACGGCGGCACCCGGTCGGTGTCGCAAAACACGATGGGGCTGCGGTGATGCCTGCTGCATACCGAGGGCAAAAACGGAGTTAGGTTGGGTAGGAACACATGGTGACACAGCTGAGACAAGGTAAAACTCACCGGAGCTCCCAGACAGAAGGCCTATGCTCGCCGGCGCCGTGGGCGGCACCTCACGTTCCCGGCGAACCAAGGGGCAATCCCCTGGGTCCTTGGGTGTGTGAGAAAGAGGGCGAGCTGGGGAGGCAGGAGGACATAGGCTTGGTTAAGAAGGAAGGCAGGGAAGGGAGAGGAGAGGGGAGGGGCGCTGGTCTTCTCCATCGGTCTCGCGATGGTGTGTGCGCGGGCAAGCGTGCAACAGACAGACGGGACAGGGCAGGGCACTGCTGAGGCTATCGGGGGCATCTCGCGAGGTCCCAAGGCGGCTCTGCCTCTCCCTCTCACGTGGCCTAGGGCGTGCAGGGGAAGCCACATGGTCGAGCTGCACGGGCGGAGAGAGATCCTCGCGTGATCCTGCTTGGGCGATGGAGAACAGGGACTCCCTAAGTTGGCCTGGGCTTGGCTGGGCTGTGGAGTCCGAATTAGAGGTGGGGCCCAACATAAAAAGTGTGTCCAAAGGGGTTACCTACCTTGCCAAGTGGAAATATTGGGTCAACAGGTCGAGAAAACAGGAGAAACCAAGAGGAAGAGGGAAAGAACTCTTCTCGGGTGAACAGTACCCAGATTTTTGGTGAAGATGGTTCGATGGGCCAACTTGTTTCAAACTGAATGAAACTTGGAGGCAAGGCTGGTAGTAAGGTATGGAATTTTTAGGAAATTTTCCAGAATTTTTGGTGAAGATTAAAAATTAAGGGTCAGAGAGGACGGTGGGAAAAGTTTATATAGATTGCACGAACTTTAACCCGTTGGCTGGAATTTTTCATGCATGAAAGATGACATGCAGTGCATGCAGATGAAAAATGGTTTTATGCACCAATGAACAAAAGTGGGCTGTTACACCGACCAACTGGTTGGGTTCTCCAACAGTGGTCTTGTCCACATTGGCACGACGCCAGGCAGCTGGCTCCAGTCTGCCGCATGTGGAGTCACGACAGATATCTCTTGGCAACCCTAACAACAACAATCGGCAGTGTCCCAAGAACGACTACCATGACAACCAAGATCTCCGAAGCCGTTTGTGATGCGATCTCTGCCAGGACATCAACGCACGGTGCCACGAACGCGAAGACGACGAGCGCCACTGACTGGAGGATGAGAACGAGCGCTTCGGCCTCCACCACGAGCGGTTTAACTGCCGTAATCGGAGCCAGAGCCCTCATGCAGATGAAGGCATACCGGCCTTCACCGAGGCACTACAACAGGTCGACTGGCCATCGGGTTTCAAGCCTACAGGAATCAAAAAATACGACGGCAAGACCAACCCTGAGTCCTGGCTCATGGTCTACACTCTGGCGATCCGAGCAGCGGGAGGCGATCACAAGGCCATGGCTAACTACCTCCCAGTCGCCCTGGCTGACTTGGCAAGGACATGGATGACAGGGCTCCCAAAGAGGTCAATCAGCTCCTGGGGAGAACTCCGGAAACGCTTCATCGCCAATTTCCAGGGGACTTATGAGAGGCCATCTTCCGAGCACGATCTCTATCAGCTGCACTAGAGGAAGAATGAGTCTCTTCGTGAGTTCATCAAAAGGTTTTCTGAGAAATGCAACTCGATCCCAATGATCAAGGATGAGGTCATCATCGCTGCCTTCTACAAGGGAGTTCATCGCCAAGTTCACTTGGAAACCTCTAGCCTCTATCAGGGCTCTCTTCGACATGGCAAACAAGTATGCCGACTCAGCCGAAGTGGTCGCCCAGGCCCTTGATGACAAGAAAGAGTCCTAGCAGAAGGACAAAAAGCCAACGATGAGCCAGCACAGAACAAATCCGGTAGCTGCAAGCAAAAGTTAGAGAACGTGGTGGCCAACATGGAGCATACTCGGTCGTGACCCCCAAGGAACAATGAATACCAGAAAGTGATGAACGGGCCTGCCCCTTTCATCCCAAGGGCAAGCACGTGGCCAAGGACTACTTCATGCTCAAGAGGTTTGCTTCCGAGCAGGCTTCAACATCTGGCGCCGACAAGGACAAAGACAAGCCAGATTCGGGCGTAGCCGGCAACCATCAAGATCCCCTGGCTGAGCTCAACCATATAATCGGAGGGCCGTTTGCGTACGAGTCCAAGTGGAAGCAGAAGCTAACAGCACGTGATGTCAACTTGGTCTCTACAGTAGACGCCCCCAATATTTGCATTGGTCAGAGATGCCCATCACATTTGACCACGCAGATCACCCCGATCGGGTTACACACCCAGGACGTTATTCACTCGTCCTAGACCCGGTCGTCAAGAGCATCAAGATGAAGAAGGTTCTCATAGATGGAGGCAGCACGCTCAACATTCTGTTTGCCAAGACCTTGGATGAGATGAAGATTCCTCGTTCAGAGCAGTGGTCGAGTATGGCGCCCTTCCACGGGGTAATCCCCGGCCTATCTTGAACACCTCTCGGGCAGATAACTTTGCCGATCACCTTTGGCACGTGGGATAACTTCCTCACAGAGAACATCTGCTTCCAGGTCACTGATTTTGAGACTGCGTATCACGCGATACTCGGATGGCTGGCGCTAGCCAAATTCATGGCGGTGCTGCACTATACCTACATGATGCTCAAGACGCCTGGGCCAGCCGGAGCTCTTTCCCTTCGCAGCGATGTCAAGCAAGCCTTCACCTGCGACAAGGAGAGTTGCGAGTTGGCTCAATCTCAAGAAGCAGCAGTCGGACACAATAGCATTTGACAAGCCGTTACAACTGAAATTGAGGACGATCAAGTTCCGGTGAAAAGGCAGCAAAGTCGGGAATTTCAGCGGACTCTGACACGAAGAAGATCCCCCTGGACCCTTCCGACCCCTCCAAGACTGCTCTAGTCAGGACCGGACTCAACCCCAAATAGGAATACGCGCTCGTCACCTTCCTCCAGGCGAACAGGGATATTTTCGCTTGGAAACCTTCCAACATGCCTGGGGTACCAAGGGAGGTGATCGAGCATTCCCTCATCGTCAAGCCGGACGCCAAGCCAGTCAAGCAACGGCTACGGCGCTTCGCACAGGACCACAAAGATGCTATTCGGGAGGAGATAACCAAGCTCCTCGTGGCCGGGTTCAAAAAAAAAGGTCTACCACCTAGATTGGCTGGCAAACCCAATCTTGGTCCAGAAGAAGAATGTGCGTCAACTACACCGACTTGAACAAGGCATGCCCCAAAGACCCATTAGGTCTACCGAGAATAGATCAGGTGGTGGATTCAAGCACGGGGTGCGAACTTCTCAGCTTTCTCGACTGCTATTCAGGATATCATCAAATCAGCTTGAAGGAGGAGGACTGCCTAAAGACTTCTTTCATCACGCTGTTTGGAGCATACTACTACATCAGTATGCCGTTCGGTTTGAAAAACACTGGAGCAACGTACCAACGAGCAATTCAGTGGTGTTTACACACTCAGATCGGGCGCAACGTGGAGGCGTTTGTCGATGACGTGGTGATCAAGACAAAGTCCAAAGAAGATCTCATCGCCGACTTGGAGGAAACCTTCCAAAACCTTCGAAGATTCAAGATGAAGTTGAACCCGAAAAAGTGTGCCTTCGGTGTGCCATCCGGAAAGCTATTCGGCTTCATCGTATTGCATTGTGGCATCTGTTGACGCCGAAAACCCGCCGGGGGCCGTCCGGCGTCTGGGAGACACGCGAAGGCCTGGGAGATTTGCTTAGCTCCAGTGCAGGTCCTAAAATCTTGAGGTTCGTAGGCATGCCAGTCAATTTGACCCAGTAATTGACAAGGAGAAAACAAATTAGATCAGAAAACCAATCGGCCTATAAGAATCCTGTTAGCCGATTGCTCGTGCCTGCATTTGTGCCCCGGGTCTTCGCTCGTGCCCGTACCTGGGTTCTGGATCATGCCCGTGCCCGGGTTCTTGGTCGTGCCCGCGCCCGTGCCCGTGCTCGCGTCCGGGTTCTCCTCCGTGCTCGTGCCCAAGTACCACTAGCACTTGTATATTGGCTGAGAAACCAATGACGATATAGACGAACAAGTCAGCCTGCGCTTGATGATAATATGAGCAGAGAATAAACCAGCCGACTGCCCGACTGCCGATAAGAACGAGTGCATCAGCTAGAAGGCCGATGATAGTGTAGCATGTCAATGTATTGATACATCGGCTAGAAGCCGATGGTAATGTAAACAAACCATAAGATAGCCGACTGTCAAAAAGACACATAGCCATCGGCTGGAAGCCGATGATAAAATAGATAGCAGAATAATAATCAATAGACCATACAGTCGGCTTTAAAAGGTAACCTATCGGCTAAGCACTCCTATAGAACATCGCATAAAACCTATCGACTCAGCAAGAGTAAATCTATCACTATCAATCTAGTAGTTCAAACTTAATTGATGCAGCACAGATTAATGATGATAAAAGAACCTCAATGAGCCGATAAATCTAATACAATTGTGATGTATATGATAACTTACCGGCTATACATTCCGATAAGACGCTTGCACAGGAACCATCGGCCTAGCAGGAACAACTTATCGCTCAGTTTAGTAGGTCGGACCCAACCGATGCAGCACAAACTGATGATAAACTATTCCCAGTAAACCGATGAAAACTATGCACGCGTGATGTGATATACCTGATCGGCCTAAGAGATCAAAGTGAACCGATGCAGCCGTAGACAAAGCAGATACACCGTGGTAAGCCGACTACCATGAACCGACTAGAATATCGGACCTAACCGAGGAAGTCCTAGCCAATAGGTAGTCGGGGTAATGAGACTTACCCTCTCGCAGGAGTTCGGACCTAACCGATGCAGCCCGGCTCAAAAAGCAAGAACCCGTTGGTAAAGGGTGGCGATGCGCCGAATTTGATTGATCGAGAGATGATTTACAAGCTACCCGGGCATACGTATATATACCCTGAGTTGACACAGTCCTGATCGGACACGAAATAGAACTTTCCTATCTAGAAAAGGAAAACTAACAAATCCTGATCGGACATGAGATCAGGTTTATCTAAAAAGTATAAAAATTACCTAATTAATAGATAAGGTATTTTACTGCCATATCGTGGTCTTCACGATTCCTTCCAGGCTTGGTCTCTTCCAGATGAGGTTCCATTGGCTGACATGGCTTCTTTCCTTAACCGAACATGGTAATGAACCGTACCAAATTTTGGTGTTAACAGCATCGAGGCCAATCTAGAGAAAATCAACGCAACCATGAACATGGCACCCCCAACTAGCCAGAAGGACATCCAGAAGCTGACAGGCTGCATGGCGGCACTCAGCTGATTCATCTCCCGACTAGGCGAATGTGGTATGCCCTTTTTTAAACTACTGAAGAAAGCGGACAATTATCAACGGACTCCTGAAGCCCAGCAAGCCTTCGAAGACTTCAAGAAATTTCTCACATCACCACCAGTGTTGGCATCACCTATGCCCCAAGAGCCATTAATGTTATATATGGTGGCAACCACTCAGGTAGTTAGCACGGTGTTGGTGGTCGAGCGATCAGAGCCCGGTCATATACAAAAAATTCAACGGCCAGTCTATTTCGTCAGTGAGGTCCTAGCCAACTCAAAGATGAGATATCCTTAGGTCCAGAAGCTGCTATATGGCCTACTCATCACTGTCCGAAAGCTGGTGCACTATTTTTAGTCGCATCAAGTCACGGTGGTCACATCGTATCCACTCGGGGACATCCTGCACAACCGCGAGGCCACCGGCCAAATCGCTAAATGGGCACTTGAGTTGATGGCATTCGATATCACCTTCCAGCCATCGACGGTAATCAAATCTCAAGCTCTAGCTAACTTTGTGGCCAAGTGGACAAAAGTTTAGATGACTACAACAATAGACAAGCTAGAGTACTGGACAATGTACTTTGACAGTTCACTACGGATCAGCGGCGCTAGGGCCGGCATCGTACTGACATCACCCACCGGCGAAAAACTCAACTATGTTCTCCAAATTCACTTTCCGGCTTCCCACAATATTGCCGAGTACGAGGCACTCATCCACGAGCTCCGCATTGCTATATCACTCGGCATCCGCCGACTGGTTTTAGGTGGGGATTCTCAACTCATGGTGAACCAAGTCATGAAAGACTGGACATGTCTCGACAATACTATGGTGGCATACTGTTAGGAGGCTAGAAAGCTAGAAAACAAGTTCGACGGGCTGGAGATAACTCATGTATTACGACAATACAACGATGCTGCAGACGAATTGGCCAATATGGGATCCAAGAGAGAAGTGGTCCCAACTGGGATTTTCGTCAAGCAACTACTAGAGCCATCAGTCAAGAAGAAACCAGAACCAGAACAGTCAGGGGCTGAACCTACCCCGGCAATACATGAAGTACTGGTCATATCTCAAGATTTGCGGACTCCTGTTCTTAAATTCCTCTTGAATGATGAACTCCCAGAAGCTCGCATCCAAGCCGAATAAATCAAACGTCGAAACAAAAGTTTCCTAGTAGTCGGAGAAGACCTATACTGAAGAAGTGCATCCGGTGTCCTCATGCGTTGCGTCACACCTGAGGAGGGCAAGCAGATCCTGCAATCGATCCACTCGGGCATATGTGGCAACCACGCTGCATCCAAGACGTTAGTCGGAAAGGCTTATAGGCAGGGATTTTTTGGCCAACAGTAGTAACAGATGCTAAAGACATGGTTCACACATGCGAGGGTTGTTAGTTTTATGCAAGATAAACAAATCTCCCAGCCCAAGAACTTCAAACCATCCCAATCTCTTGGCCCTTTACAGTATGGGGGCTTGACATGGTCGGGCCTTTCAAGATAGCGCAAGGAGGGTTCACACACTTGTTCGTCGCGGTGGATAAATTCACGAAGTGGATTGAGGCAAAACCCGTTGCTACCATAACAGCGGCAAGAGCAAAGGACTTCATCATGAGTATATTATACCGATTCAGGGTTCCTAACCACATCATAACGGACAATGGTACTTAGTTCACAGGCGGCGTATTTCAAGATTTCTGTGATGATTTTGGCATCAAGATTTGTTATGCATCCGTGGCACACCCGCGGAGCAATGGGTAGGTTAAGCGTGCCAATGGCATGGTCTTACAAGGTATCAAGGCCAGGATATTCAACCGACTACAACCATATGCAGGGTGGTGGGTACAAGAACTCCCATTGTTCTCTAGTAACCATGATTAGTCGGGCAACAGGGCAATCCCCTTTCTTTCTGGTCTATGGTGTTGAGGCTGTGTTACCAACTGAGTTAGAGTTCGGCTCTCCGCGAGTTCGGGCTTACTCAGAAAACAAATCCAACAATATCCGATTGGTCGAACTAGATCAGTTGGAAGAAGCAAGAGACATCGCAATAATCCAGTCGGCAAGGTATCTTCAAGGCCTGCGTCGTTATCACAATCGCAATGTCCGTGGCCGTGCGTTTTTGGTTGGGGATCTCATCTTGAGAAAAATACAAACCACCAAAGACAGGCATAAACTATCTCCAATATGGGAAGGGCCGTTCATTATCACCGAGGTTACACGGCCAGGCGCCTATCGACTGAAGACAGAAGACGGTGCCCTCGTCAACAACTCATGGAATATAGAACAGCTACGTCTTTTCTATACCTGAGTTTTATATTCCACCATGTATACAGTTTTTCTCTGACTCACTACATCGCTTGTTCCAACCAAGTTGTGAGTCGGGGGCTGCATGTATTATATGTGCATTGTAAATAATATACGAGCCTATTTTGCTTACGTTATCAAGTTTTACAACGGCTGTGTTATGTTTGCCCAAGTATAGCTTTCTGCGATGAACGATTTTATCAAGTTCCTATAGACTAACTCGGTGTAGACTATATAGCTAGGTAAGACTAATGATGACTAAGTAAAAACTCAAAGCTTGGCGGCATTACACATATATTTACACATGTCCTTACAAAAATTCATATACACCGATTGCATGACGGATTGTTCTTACATACCCAGGTCTCGGGTGATCACCTCTATAGTCAGCCTCGCCTGGGTTATCAACTCCAGTGCCTCCTCAGGTGTCGTCTCTTCGGCGAACCCCTCTCCGATGGCCTCAAGATCTGCCCTGGGGTAGATTGAGTTGGTCATCGCTAGGGTTTGGGCCACGCCGACAACAACACGCTCATCCGAATACCTCTTTAGGATACTCGGTGCTTCATTAAGGCGCGCCTGCACCTGGGAGACCGGGTTGGAGCTGGTTCCCACATAATGAGGATCCATCACGGCAAGGAACCCTTTCACGGACTCGGCAAGAATCTCCCGTGACTCCTTGATGACCTTGATCTCCTCTGCAAAGGCTCTAAACTGGGTTTGGGCGTTGGCTCTTGCAGCTGCTCAGATTCATTGGCAAGTAAACTTGTCAGCCTAAACAGTAGTCGGAGTAATCAAAGGATTGAACAAGGTCATTGTCAGAGTGAGGACTTACTTTCGTAGTTGGCCTCCATCTTGGCTTTGGCCTTCTCCAGTTCGACCTTTTCCTTCTCGAGTTTGCCTTTGGCCCTCTCCAGCTCGGCCTTGTCTTTCTTGAGTTCAGCTTTGGCCTTCTCAACCTCCTTCAGCTTGGATTCCCCCTCTGTTCGGGTCTTCAACTCAGCTTTGAGGGCTGTATATCAGAATAGCCAAGAGCTCGAGATTACAGTCAGGACACAACTGGGCAGTTGGGAAACAAAAAAGTTGGAGAAATATGCATGGGATTTAGTCGGAAAGACAAATACGGGAGACTTACTTCCAATCTTCTTGGCTAGAGCCCAGTTCTCATTCCTGAGCTGGTCAATGGCTCCCCCCAACCAAGTCTCCCTCTCCTAGCTCGATCGCTCCAACTCGGCCTTCGAGGTCTGGAGCTGGCCTAATCACTGGAGTTGGGAGGCAAGCTGGGTCAGGACCTTGTTCATCCTCTCTGAGCGGTCTACAATTTTCTGCTCGGGGAAAAATAAAGCAAAGCATAGTCAGTCGGCGGAATACCAGAAATAAAGGAAATCATCGGGGACTCAACATTGCAAGACTCGCTACATACCTGGACCCCTCGAGACGCAGCAATTGCGGCACAAAGAGGCACTTCGTGCTCCCTCTCCACCGCCACTTCGTCATGCTCATAGCTCTTCGTAGTTCCCTCGGGAGTCACCCAGTGAAAGGTTATTGGGAATCTGCGGGGAGGAGCTTCAAGCCTAGGGAGGTCTGCTTCCTCTGAAGACGACGACGACATGGACGGCAACAAGGTCCTGGCCCCTGACTCGGCTGCTGCTGGGGCCTCAAGGATCTGCTCAGGGGCTGGAGCAACAGCTTCTGCCCCCTGGTCAACCGGCATTAGTAGTCCTGCAGTCGGGACAGCCTCAATCTCAGCGACTGGGGCGGTCACCGGCTCGAAAGATGTGCTTGCTGGTGCTGGCTTGGCTAGGGCTGGCTCTACAATAGGAGCAGCCGGTGTGGTCTCCTTGAGATCAATATTGTCCCGTTTCCTGCGCGATGAACTAAACATCAGAACACTACTATGATGAACAAGATTTCCAGAAGATATAAAGTTGTTTACCTCTTAGATTTTTTGAACTTCCATTCGGGAGTTCCAGTTGTTGGCAGTGGAGGGCTGCTGGCTGCCGGGCTCGATAGCGTGGCAGTCGGTGGTGGCGTCTTCCTCTTAGCCGGCCTAGTTTCTTGAGCAGCCAACTGAGGCGTTGGGACAATCAACGGCACTGCTCTTGGGCTCGATGTTGCTGAGCCTGGCACTGCTGGTCTCGGCCTTGGACTCGGTGGCCTAGGGGCTGTGCTGGCGGTGTCTTTAATCTTCAGGCTCCCAGCTGCAGCACTCGGCCTGCTGATTTTCTTCTTGCCCTGGTCTACAATAGGCTTCTTCCCCACTCTCTTGGAGTCAGGCTAGGCAGGAGAGGGACTTAACGGTCTCTTCTCGACTTCACGGCCGATAAAGTTTGAGAATCTTCATCAAACTCTTCACATGACTGCAAGCAGTTCAACAACATATGTTACACATTGCGGAGCAATCCTAGGCATACATCTACAAGCATTCATCACAGATGGACAACAAGTTAACATCAGCGAGAGTTACCTTTGGACGAGGCCTCTTCTTGTTGTAGGCTGCCATAGACCACTTTGAGTCTTCAGTTTCGACCACCCTGCTGGCAAAGTAATCCAGCAGGATGTCGGTCACCTTGTGCTTGTCGGTCAGGTCGGGATACTCCCAGCTGGGATCACCTCTGCCCTTGTAGTCCCAACTGAAGTGACTCCTCAACTTCAGCGACCTGATGCGACAGGTCAAGAAGTGTCTGGCCACCCATGGACTAGTCAATCTGACGCTCTTCAGTTGATCAATCTTGCTAACCAGCATGTAAACCTGCCCCACCTCCTCAAAGCTGGGCACAGAAGTCCAGTTGGGTGAGACCACTAGAGGCAGACCAGTAAATAGAGGCAGGGAGGGTTCAAGATCAGAACAATAAAACCACTCCCTATGCCACCCTTTGAGAGAAGATTTCAAGGGCATGTGGATATAGATTTTCTTCATCTCGTTTCGAAGCTGGATGCCGGCCCCCCCAATCACTTGGATTTTGCTCTTGAAGGGCTAGGGCTTGATGCGGAATAAATATCTAAAAATATTCAAATGGGGTTCCACACCCAGGAAACACTCACAAAGAGTCGCAAATATACAAATTTGTAAGATGGAGTTAGGATTCAGATTCACCAACTCCAGGTCGTAGAAGGCAAGAAGCTAGCGGAGAAAATCAGAAGATGGAAGAGAAAGACCCCGATCGAAAAAGGAGGCGAGAACAACAGTCTCACCGGCCTGGGGCTTTGGAACCGATTCACCTTTAGCCAGACGCCAATGGATGACATCACGGCATTGCAGTCGCAACAACCACTCTAGGTGCTTCAGCTTGGACAGACCGCAATCTGAAGTCAGCCAAACCTCATCCGACGCCTCCGGAATATCGGAAGCCCTCAGCATGGTTAAGGGCGAGAAGATTTAGGGAAAATGTTGTTGGAGGTTTGGAATGGACGTGGAGGAGCGGAATCACCCGAGTCTCAAAGGGGAAGAGCTAACAATGGTGAACCCTAGCGACGCGAGGCGTGAAATTTTGGCACGCAAGCCAGAAGACGAAGCGATTGGCGGAATGGAGAAGATGAGGGAATCTTTTCTCTCTCTCTGCCTTTATAGAGCCTGTACCGATAAGTGGGCTTGGGTTTGCAAATTCGGTACTAGGCCACCAAGATATGAGTTTCTACAGTAGCACACTCAGTTTGGGCCGCTCGCAGGCTATGTTAAAAACACAGTGCTGGTGCTACCAACAGAGACCGATTGAGTAATCAGATATGCTTCATGAAAGCCGACTACTAAACAAATGTGTTCAGATATTTGTGTTATTCACCAGGTATTGGGGATATATCCTTATAAGGATCACAAGCTAGTCTTCATTAAAAATGGGGATGCAGATATCTCTCAAGTACACCTGACCACATAATAGATTAAATTTCATAAAGTGGTACTTGGCTTACATTCTTAGCCAACATTTGCCATGAGCAAATATTCTTCCAGCCGACATGACGCTGAGGAGTCTAACTTCCGAGTAGTGCACTACTTGGGAAAGACTATAAATATTCTTCCAGCTGATATGAAGCCGAAGAGTCTAACTTCCAAGTGGGACGCTACTCGGGAAAGACTATAAACACCTCTTCCAGCCGACACGACACTGAAGAGTCCAATTTTCGAGTGACATACTTCTCAGGAAAGTCTATAAATTATTTTCGGCTGATATGATGCTGAAGAGTCTTATAATACCAAGTAGTATATAGGGAGCAGCTTGGGCACCCCCTGAGGGCAGATCCATCAAGTTCATTAGAACCACCACCATACATCCTCAAAGGAATACACCACAACTGGACGTAGGGTATTACCTCACATCGAGAGCTTGAACCAGTATAAACTCCCCGTGTTCCTTTGCAGTCCACCGAGTTTCGATCCGACGAGTAACCCTATAATCATATTGCCGGTGTAAACATGACAAGTCCTATTGTATATCCCTAAATTACAAGGTTAGGCCCATCCTCTGTCCGAGTGGCCCAAATGCTTCTCATGAGGTACCCAGGGCCCATGGCCTCCACACACAGTTTGGGGGCTTCACATGGTCGGGCTATTCTATAAAGCGTCAGGAGGGTTCACACACTTGTTCGTCGCCAGTAGAATAAATTCACAAAATGGATCGAGGCGAAACCCATTGCTACCATAACCGCGGCTATGGCAAAATACTTCATTATGAGTATCATATACCGATTTGGAGTTCCCAACCACATCATAATGGACAACGGCACTCAGTTCACTGGCGCATTTTTTAAGATTTCTATTGATGACGTCTGGCATCAAGATCTGTTATGCTTCTGTGACACCACGAAGCAATGGGTAGGTTGACCGTGCAAAGGCATGGTACTTACAAGGTATCAAGACCTAGGGTATTTGACCGACTACAACCATATGCAGGGCGGTGGGTGCAAGAGCTTCCATCCATTCTCTGGTCTTTAAGAACCACGGTCAGTCGGGCAACAGGGCAATCCCCATTCTTCCGTAGACTATGGCTGAGGCTGTGTTTACCAACAAAGTTTTAGTTCAGCTCTCCGTGAGTTCGGGCCCACTGAAAAGACAAGTCAACCGAAGACTGACTGGTCAAGTTAGATCAATTGGAAGAAGCAAGGGGTATCGCAACTATCCAGTTGGCAAGGTATCTTCAAGGCCTACGTCATTATCACAGTCGAAATATTCATGGCCGTGCCGTTTCGGTGGGATACCTCGTTCTAAGAAAAATCCAAACCACCAAAGAGAGGCATAAATTATCTCCCTTATGGGAGGGGCCGTTCATTATTGCTGAGGTGACACATCTAGGTGCCTACTGACTAAAGATAGAAGACGGCATCTAGTCAACAACTCATGGAACATAGAACAACAACGTCTTTTTTATTCCTGAGCTTTGTACTCCATTTATATATAAATTAAAGTTTTTTACTCTGACTCATTACGCCACTTGTTTCAACCAAGTAGTTAGTCAAGGGCTACATGATGATACATGTCCTCTGTTGCTCGTAAAGTTCGATCTTGTTTTACCTAAGTCATGAAGTTTTATAACGATTATGCTAACTTTTCCCTGAGTATAGTCCCATGAGGTGAATGCTTTTTAAAGTCAATCTCAAATCACTCGGCATAAACTGGCTAGTCAGGTTAAAGCTAATGATGGCTAAAATAAAACAAGAACTCGGCAAGATGCAACAACAAACATCAAAAGCATTTATAATACTTACATATTGTTTCTATCAGACACCAACTACATAAAGTTTGTGTTTACATCCGTTAGATCTTCGGCGATGGCCTCAGCAGTAGGCCTGACTGGCTAATCAACTCCAACCCCTCCTTTGGGGTAGTACCTTTAGCAAAGCCCTCTCCGATGGCCTCAATGTCTACCAGGGGGTAGAGAGATTTTGTCATGGCCAGTGCTTGGGAAATCCCCACGGCGACATGCTCGGAGGAGTATTTCTTCAGGAGTGCAGGGGCTTCTTCAAGGCGCTACGCCATTTGGGAGATGGAGCTGGAGCTGGAGCTGGGCCCAGCCAGGCTTGGCTGCATAATGTCTAATAAAGTCTTCACGGAATCAGTTATGATGTTCCGCAACTTCTTTATTATTTTAATCTCTTCAGCAAAAGTGCCAAATTGGATCTGTGAATTTGCTTTGAAGGCTGCTCACACAGAGAAGAGGCATCGATAAATCTGGATACCTAGTCCGATAGAGTACCAGACCAGATATGAAGCTTACTTGTGTACTTGGTGTCTACTTTGGACTTCGCCTTCTCGAGCTTCTTTAGCTCCTTCTTCAAGCGTTCTATCTCCAGGGATTGGTTATTCAGGTTTGTCTCCAGAGCTACAGCCAAACAAAGACGAATATCAGCAGTATGCAAGAAGATTGGTTTGGGTTACTTGGGCAGAGAAGAAACATACTTCTGATGGTCCCTATCTGTCGATGCTTTGCACCGGCAATAATACTATGGGGCTACTCGGCGACCTGGAATTCGGTGGATTGCAGAGGAACACGGGAGAATTATACTGGTTCAGGCCCTCGATGTGAGGTAATACCCTACGTCCAGTTGAGGTGTTATTCCTCTGAGGTGGATTTGTGATTAATGATCTGGTGTGCCCTCATGGGGCGCCTTGCTCCCTTTATATACTAGGGGACAGGGGTAATGGTTAAGGATCCACTCGGAATACGACCCCAAGGGATTTCCTTATTAGAGATAGAATCCTATCCGACTAAGGCTTATGTTTCCTTATTTGTACAAGGCACAGCCTGCCGGTGTGCTATCTTATCTCTAATTACATGATCTGGCCATCCTCTATCCGATGGCCCATGTGCTTGTAGTGAGGTACCCGGGGCCCATGGCTCCCACAGTAGCCCCTGAGACCTTCATAGTTGGTCACAGCTGATGCAAGTGCTCATCCTCCACGTGAAGGTTACCCGAGTGCGATGCTCCCGAGACTCTTTGTCCGAGTAAGTCTTTCTCCCGAGTCCTGCTTCATTCAGCTGGCAGCGAGGCTATGAAGGGCTTCATGTAAATATATGAATAGTGTGCGCCAATAGTCGCACCTATTAGGTGTAGTCCCTGACTTTTGTGCTTAATTGTGAAGACATTTAAACATTAAAGTCAAAGATCTTTAACCTGGAAGTCTTTCCCGAGTAAGATTACTACTGTATATGGAAGACTCTTCGGTATCATGTCAACCGGAATATAATTTGTAGTTTTGCCGAGTAGGAGACTACTCTATGTTATATAGGACTCTTTGACTTTATGTCAGTCGGAATATGAGTTTATAGTCTTTTCCGCAGTGGGTCCCACTCAAAGCTAGACTCTTCCGCATCATGTCAGCGGGAAGTAGATATTTATAGTCTCTCCCGAGTAGTGCACTACTCGAAAGTTAGACTCTTCAGCGTTCATGTCGGCTGGAATAATGTTGCTCATGGCAACTGCTGGCCATGCTGTAGGCCGATTTACCACATTATGAAAATAAACTCCATATGTGGTCAGGTGTTCCCGAGAAGAGATACCTGCACCCCAATTTTAATGAAGACCAGCTTGTGATCCTTGTAAGGATACATCACCGAGACCTGGTGGATAAAACAGATACCCAAACATATATGTTTTAGCAGTGAGCTTTCATGAAGCATATCTGTTTACCTCATCGATTCCTATGGGTAGCACCAGCGCTATAAGTTTCAACTCAGCCTGCGGGCGGCCCAATGAGCATGCTACTTAGGAACTCATGTCTTGTCGGCCCAATACCAACTGTGCGGCCTAGGCCCATCTAGTCGGTTCACGGCGATAAAAGGATGGGGAGAGAGAAAAAGATTCCATCGTCTTCCCCAAGAGCAGCCAATCTCTTCGTCTTCCACCTTCGCGCCTAGCTTTTTTTCGCCTCCCGCCAGCTAGGGTTAGCAACAGCCGTTCCCCACCCGGACTCGGGCGATTCAATCTCTTCGTTTTATTCCAAGCCCCCGATTTGCTTTCCCCCAAATGTCTCAACACCTCCAGTCCATGCCGAAGGCGACGAATCCTGCCGGTGCGCCAGGAATTCTTGGCCGAATCTCGGATTGCGGCTCGGTGAAGCTGAGACGGCTGGAGAGCGAGCTGAAGTTGCCCAGGCAAGAAGTTATCCGTTGCGGTCGGCGAGGATGAGTCGAGCCCCCCAAACCCCGGCCTGGTGAAACGGTAGTTTTCGCCTCTTTCTTTGATCGGGCTTGTGTCTTCCTGTGGGAGCCATGGGCCCCGGGTGCCTCATACAAGCACATGGGCCACTCGGATAGAGGATGGGCCAGATTATGTAATTAGAGATAGATAGCACCTGGCAGGCTGTGCCTTGACAATAGGAAACATAGCTTAGTCGGATAGGATTCTATCTCTAAAGAAGGAAATCCCTTGGTCGTATCCGACTGGATCCTACCATGTACCCTGTCCCATAGTATATAAAGGGAATAGGTCAGGACGAGCATCTATTGCCCCATGAGGGACCGGAGATCATTGATCGTAAAACCACCTCAGAGGAATAACACCTCAATTGGATGTAGGGTATACCTCACAACGAGGGCCTGAACCATATAAAGTCTCCCGTGTTCCTCTGCATCCCACCGAATTCCAGGTCGCCGAGTAGCCCATAGTATTATTGCCGGTGCAAAGCATCGATGTTGGCGGCCAGGTAGGGGCCCCGGGTGAATTCTTCATCAACAGATTCGAATCCCATCAACGGAGTCAGACGACAAGTTCTCCAATGGAGACACCATCAAACTTCGGGAGCCTTTGATTTCGTCGCCGATCAACTCGGCAACCTTTCCTAGCTGAGGCAGATCCGATCTTGCCAGCTTGAGGAGCTAGCCGCGTTGCGCCAGTCGGCCCCAGGGACGTCGCCATCTCCTCGACGATTCTACTACGACAAAAAAAGTCCCTCACATCGCCGGACATCGAGACAACTCTCTCCTTCGGCGTCCGACTCGCGTAGGCCTTGAGCCCAGCACGGGTTAGGCCGATGAGGGGGGAGATCGTCAATCTCCCGTACGGATTTCGGCGACGCTGTTGCATCTACAACCCGCGCAGCAGACCCACCCTCCAGCGATTCAGTTTGGACACGGTCATGAACCGTTTCAGATTGGATCTAGGGAGGTCGGAGTCGTCCAGACTTCCGATAAAACTACTCGGAAGCGTCCGACACTAAGTCGGATGCTGGTTTCAAGCATCAACTCGGACTCCACCTTGGCAAGCTTCCTCCTCCCCCGTGAGATCTTCATGGCTTTCAACGCCACCTTCCGAGGTGCGCCGACTGCAAGAGGAGCAGCAAGAGGAGGCGCGCCGACTACAACAACAAGAGGAGGCCAACGACAAGCTCCGCAATGACGGGCTTCGACAGGCTGGCGAGCTGCCCAGCAGCAAATCCTCCAAACCAAAGTCGGCGACCACGATGTCTTCGTTCACGCCACAACAGAACATCGTGGCCGCCGCAACTCTTCTGGACACGCTCCAGCTTGGGCCGGATCATCAGGCCACACCAACCATCGCCAAGAATCAAGGCGATGATTACTGCTTGCCGCCTGCCAGCAGCAAGAACAGTCAGGCAACACTCACATACCGACCCATCGAACGGGCTCTCCAGCGGCGGAAAGAGTCATCTGCATCAGCACGACGACGGGCGGCCGGCTCCACCGGCAGCCCGAAGAGTCCCGCCAAACAACACTCGGCAATACCAACTACGACAACCGGTCGGCGTGCACCAATACGACCGCCGACCCAATCAAGACCTCCGATTGCCCCGATTACAAACACGATCTTCGCCACACCCTAAGGCCCGGTGCGAAGAACGCGAAGAGGACAAATGAACGCCGCCCGACTGGAGGATGAACACGAGCGCTTCGGTCTCCATTACGAAGCGGCTACACCGCCAAAACCGAAGCCAAGTCCTCACGATAATGTAGGCATTCCAGCCTTTACTCGGGAGTTACAGGACGTCCGCTGGCCAATCGGCTTTAAGCCTACCGGAATCGAAAAAGTACGACGGCCAAGACCAACCCAGATCCTAGCCTCACCGTTTACGTCACCTGGCCAGTTCAAGCTGCTGGGGGCGACAGCAGAGCCATGGCTAACTACCTCCCAGTCGCATTATCCGACTCGCCAGAGTACACTGACAGGCCTCCCAAGGCGCGCGATCGATACGGTTCCTGGGGACAACTCAGGGAGGGAGCGGTTCATCGCTAACTTCCAGGACCTACGAAGGACCGGCTTCCGAGCACGACCTTTACCAGCTGCATCAGAAAAAGAACGAGATCTCTACGTGAATTTATCAGAAGGTTTTCCGAGAAGCCGCAATCAAATCCCAAACATCAAAGACGACGGTCGTCATCGCCGCCTTCTGCAAGGGAGTAAAAGCCGCCCCGCTTCATCGCGAAGTCTCACTCGAAGCCACCATCCACTGTCCGCGACTCTCTTCGACATGGCCAACAAATACGGGCGACTCGGCTCTGAAGCCGTCGCAGAGGCCTTCGACGAGAAGAAGGAGCCCCGACAAAAAGACAACAGGGTGAAGCCGACAACGAGCTGCCCTCAAAACAAAAGCCTGGTAAGCCGCAAGCGGAAGTCGGGACAACGAGGTGGCTAAACATGGAGCACAGTCGATCGCCCGTCCCAGCGAACACACGACTATCAAGAAAGTCATCAGCGGCCTTGCCCCTTTCATCCCAAGGGCCGGCACGCAGCCAAGGACTGCCACATGCTCAAGAAGTTTGCCTCCGAGCAAGCCTTCATCGTCTGGCGCCGACAAGGACAAGGACAGCCAGTTCTTCGCAAGACAGACAAATCTCCCCGCCAGGAACTCCAGACTATCCCCATCTCCTGGCCATTCGCCAGTATGGGGCTCGACATGGTCGGGCCCTTCAGAAAGCACCAGGAGGGTTCACGCATTTATTCGTCGCAGTGGATAAATTCACCAAGTGGATGAGGCTAAACCCGTCGCAACAATCACAGCAGCACGAGCAATGGACTTCTCCTGAGTATACTATACCGGTTTGGGGCCCTAACCGCATCATAACCGACAACGGCACTCAGTTCGTGCGGGCCTATTCCAAGATTCTGCGACGACTTCGGCATCAAGATCTGCATGCATCTGTTGGCACACCCGCGGAGCAACGGCAGGTTGAGCGAGCAACGGCATGGTCCTACAAGGCATCAAAGGCCAGGATATACGACCGACTACAACCATATGCGGTCGGTGGGTACAAGAACTACCATCCGTTCTCTGGTCTCTCAGAACCACGGTTAGTCGGGCAATAGGGCAATCCCCTTTCTTCCTGGTCTACGCACCGAGGCCATGCTACGACAGAGATACAGTATCGGCTCTTCTGCGAGTCCGGGCTACTCCGGGACGACTCCAATTAGCACCCGAACTGATCGAATTAGATCAGCTGAAAAAGCAAGAGACGCCGCAACAATCCAGTCGGCAAGGTATCTTCAAGGCCTGTGTCGCTACCACAATCGCAATGTACCATGGCCGCGCCTTTTTGGTCGGGATCTCGTTCTCAAGGAAGATACAAACCACCAAGCGACAGCACAAAACTATCCCCCATCTGGGAAGGGCCGTTTCGTTATAGCCGAGGTCACGCGGCCACGGCGCCTTACCGACTAAAGACAAAGACGCGTCCTCATCACCAACTCGTGGAATATAGAACAGCCTACGTCCTTTCTTATACCTGAGTTTTACATTTTCCATGTGTACAGTTTTTCCTGACTCACTACGCCGTTGTTGCAATCGACATAGGAGTCGGTCGGCTTGCAATGTATATATGTGTTCTGTCAAATAACATACAAGCTTATTCACCCCGGTTATGAAGCCTTGCCCACGACTGATGCGTTCGCCCGAGTATAGCATCTTACTCCGAACGTTTTTATCAATTCTATCGAATTAAAGCTCGGTTGCATCCTACCATGGTCGGGCAAACGCTAATGACAACCGAATAATAAGTTTGGCGGCACGGACCACATATATTTACACATGATCGTATATTGAAAGCATATATTATACACCGACTACAAAATGTATGCCTTTACAGACCTAGTCTCGGTAATCGCTTCAGCAGTCGGCTTCGCCTGTGAGATCAGCTCCAGCGCTTCCTTGGCGTCGTCTCCTCGAAAATCCCTCCCCGATGGCCTCAATGGTCCGCCCTCGGGTAGAATGGACTTGGTCAATTGCTAGGGTCTGGGCCACGCCGCGCGGCAACCCACTCGTCTGATACCTTTCAGGGCACTCGGCGCGTCCTCGAGACGTCCCATTATTTGAGGAATTCTGCTACAGCTGGTCCCCACTGGGCGGGGATCTACAAGGTCAAGGAGCCCTTTCACGGACCCGACGAGGGCCTCCCGTGACTCCCTGATTGACCTTATCATCTCTCCGTGGTAGAACCAGGTACTGGGCCTGGACGTTGCTCTCATGCCCGCCCAGAATTGGGGCAAGTGAGCTTGTCAGATTCAGCTAACACACAGGGTGACTAAAATATTGGTTGAGATCACAGTCGGGTTGAGGACTTACTTTCGTAGTCGGCCTCCCCTCCCGGCGCCACGGTCTTCTCCAGTTCGGCCTTCTCCTTACGAGCTTGACGACGGCCTTCTCCAATTCGGACTTCTCCCGATCAAGCTCGGTGTTGGCCTTTGTCAGGTCGGCCTTGACCCTTTCAAACTCGGCCTTGCTTCTTCGGCCTCCTTCAGCTGCGACTCCCTCTCCGCTCGAGTCTTTAACTCCGCTTTGAGGTCTGCACCAAGAATTAGCCAAGAGCTCAATCGTGCAGTCATGACACCACCGAGCCAGTCGGATCAAACATAAGCTGAATGAACACATCCACGGTCCAGTCGGGAAGTTGTTGCTCGGGGAGGATTTTACCTACTGATCTTCTCGGCTAAAGGCCCATGTCTCTGCCCTGAGCTGATCAGCGCCGCTCTTCAGCCAGGCCTCCCTCCTCGTGTGACGCGCCTCCATCTCGACCATTCAATGCCCGGAGCTGTTGCAATTCCGTGAGGTGGGAGCCATCTCGACCAGGAATCTCCGTCATCGCCTCGTTGCGGCCAACGATGCTTTCTGCTTGTAGTTGAAGCTCCAGCAATCTATCTTGTCTTGATGTTTGACTCTGTCGTCG
>RYFJ01000899.1:0-171898 GCA_003991445.1 Oryza meyeriana var. granulata
GGCGCGAATACAGGCAGAGGCCCGGCGACAGAGCATACGGCATCGGCTGGAAGGGATCCGTATCGGCCTTGGCTGGACCGATTGGATCAGTAATCGAATTTCTTCATTCTCCTTGTCAATTGCGAGGTCAAATTGACTGGCACGCCTACGAACCTCAAATATTTTAGGACCTGCCACTGGAGCTAAGCAGATCTCCCAGGCCTTCGCTTGTCACCAGACGCCGAACCAGATCGTCAGCAAGCTTCTTGGCACACCCGGCGGTTTTGGCGTCAACACGTTTTTGGCACGCCCGGTGGGACACGATCTTCATATTATCACAGTATATACCTATCGGCTGAATTCAACACGTTTTGACCCGGTGGGACCCTCTTCGTATTATCACAGTATATCCTATCGGCTGAATCAACACGTTTTTGACCCGGTGGGACTATAACTTCAACATGGCTGGAAAAAGAGGTTAGCACAGACAAACATAATCCCGCAGTCACATGGAAGACTTGACGGAAGAACAGAGACAAACAAGATGGGAGCAGAACATCGAAGATTTTCGGAAGCTTGTTCTAGAATCCTTCGGTATGACAGATCAAGGCGATTCAGAAGTCGCAATTTCCAAACCTGTTTTTATTAACGAATCGAGCCATATATCGCCTGCAAGTTCACAGAAGCCCGATCCAAGACATGTTTAATGAAGCAGTCATCATGCGTTGACTGATCAATCTGGGGGTATTGGTGAACACATTACAGAGCTTGATCAAGAAGGCAGTAGAGCCGATTCAAATACCCGGGGGGCAACAAGATGGGATTCCTCAAGGAGATCAAACTGCGTACTATGGGGGGCATCAACAGAGTTATTCAGAAGCTGTTCCTGAGTTACAATTATCAGAGGGAATATCAGAATCAGAATCGGCTACAAACTCCACCTCTGCGTTATCACGACGAAGATCCAAGAGAAGAAGATTTATCAGCAAGAATCATAGAGGTGATGAAGAGAGCAATTCGGTCTAGACCGAAAAGGAAACATTTATATATCGGCCTCCATATCCAGATTGGTTTGATAGAGCTCCGTTGCCGCGCCGATACAGAGTACCACACTTCTCCAAATTCTCAGGGCAAGATGATATATCTACAGTGGAACATGTCAGCCGATTTTTGGCTCAATGTGGAGAAGGCATCGGCTGTAGAAGGCTTTGAGGGTTAGACTCTTCCCGTTATCATTATCCGGATCGGCAATTTACATGGTTTTCCTCATTGCCACCTAATCAGTTCGAGGTTGGGCCGATCTGGAAAAGCAATTCCACAAGTATTTCTTTATGGGAGTCAGGAGATGAGTTTTGATAGACTTAACATCGGTAATACAGAAGCCAGAGGAATCAGTCTCAGAATATATCCAGCGGTTTCGTGATTGTTAGAGCCGATGTTATAGTTTAAGTCTGGACGATGCACAGCTGGCCGAGTTAGCATTCCAAGGTTTGATGGCTCCGATCAAGGAAAGATTTTCATCAGAAGACTTCAAGAGCCTAGCACACTAGTACAAAGAGGCTCATGAAGCCGATTTCAAGAGGCCAGGAAGGAATGATGAGGCCCAAACAGAAGAAGAATTTCGAAGTTTGATAACAAACTCCGAAATTGGGGGGCATGTGTTAACGCCAAAATTTGGCACGGTTCACATTGGATTTGGTTAAGGAAAGAAGATATATCAAGCCGTTGGAAGCTAATCAGAAGAAGCCAGATTCAGGAAGGAATCGTGAGGACCACGACCATGGCAGTCAATTACCTTATCTACTAATTAGGTAGTTTTGATAATTTTTAGGAAACCTGATTCTCGTATCTGATCGGGGTTTGTTAGTTTTTCCTTTTATAATTAGGAAACTTCTGTTTCGTGTCCTATTAGACTGTACCAACTCGGGGTATAATACGTATGCCCGGTACCTTGTAAACTTATCACAATCGATCAATCAAATTCGGGCATCGCCACCCTTTACCAACGGGTTCTTGCTTCTCGAGCGGGCTTGCATCGGTTAGGTTCCGAACTCCTGCGAGAGGGTAAGTCTTCGTTACCCCGACTACCAATCGGCTAGGACTTTCTCGGTTAGGTCCGATATTTTCTAGTCGGTCTATGGTAGTCGGTTACCACGGTGTATCGGATCTGTCTACGGCTGCATCGGTTCGGTCCGACCTCTTAGGCTGTCAGGTATATTCACATCACGCGTGCACAGTTTTTATCAGGTTTATCGGGGGTAGTTTATCATCAGTTTGTGCTGCAGTCGGTTGGGTCCGACCTATTCTAAACTGCTAGCGATCAAATTATTCCTGTTAGGGGCTGATATCCTTTTGTGCCAAGCGTCTTATCGGAATGTATAGCGTGTAAGTTATTTTCATCACAGTTGCATCTAGATCTATCGGTTTGTTGAGGTTCCTTTACTATTATCGATCTGTGCTGCATCCAGGTTAGGTTTGAACTACTAGATCGATAATAATAGATTTATCCTTGCCAAGCCGATCGGTGTATATGCGACGTTCTATCGGAGTGCTTAGCCGATAGGTTATCTTTTTATAAGCGTGCGACTGTATTATCCTTACTGTTTGTCATCTATATTATCATCGGTTTTCTAGCCGATGCACATTGTGTTTCCTTGGCAGTCGGCTTATTATTCTGCCTATCTATTTTATCATCGGCTCCTAGCCCGATGCACATGTTATACTTGACATCTTGTATATTTGCTTCATAGCGCTTAATCGGTTTCCTAGCCGATACACAAGGTGCCATCGCCATCGGCTACAAGGAAGCCCTACATCAGCCCGTATCGCCGATAGCCGATGTGCAGTTGCTGCTGATCCGGGCGCGGAGCACAGCGCGAGGCCCGGGCACGAGCATAGCGGCGGATCGGCTGGAAGGAATCCGTATCGGCTTACTGGCCGATTGGATAAGTAATCAAATTTCTTCATTCCTTGTCAATTTGCGAGGTCAAATTGACTGACACGCCTACGAACCTCAAATATTTTAGGACCTGCACTGGAGCTAAGCAGATCTCCCAGGCCTTCGCGTGTCACCAGACGCCGAACCAGATCGTCAGCAAGCTTCTTGGCACACCCGGCGGTTTTTGGCGTCAACAGACCTTCGACAAGACATCATCGCTCGGCGCCGTGAACGAGAAGGAGATGAGCAACGCCAACTGCAAGACAAGAACAAGCGTTTCGGCCTCCACCACGAGCGGTTTCGCCGCCGTATTCGGAGTCGGAGCCCTCATGAAGATGAAGGCATACCGGCCTTCACCCAAGAGCTACAACAGGTCAACTGGCCGTCGGGTTTCACATACAGGAATCGAAATACGACGGCAAGACCAACCCTGAGTCCTGGCTCACAGTTTACACTCTGGCGATCCGAGCAGCTGGAGGAAATCACAAAGTCATGGCTAACTACCTACCAGTCGCTTTAGCCGACTCGGCGAGGACATGGCTAACAGGACTTCCCAAGCAATCAATCGGCTCCTGGGGAGAACTCCGGGAACGCTTCATCGGCAACTTTCAGGGAACATATGAGAGGTCATCTTCTGAGCACGACCTGTATCAGTTGCATCAAAGGAAGAACGAGTCTCTTCGTGACTTCATCAAGAGGTTCTCTGAGCAGAAAAATTCAATCCCAAAGATCAAGGACGAGGTCGTCATCACCGCCTTTCGAAAAGGAGTCAAAGGCACCTCATTCATCAACAAATTCACTCGGAAGCCTCCCAACTCTATCAAGGCTCCATTCGACATAGCGAACAAATACGCCGACTCAGCCTACGCTGTTGCTGAGGCCCTTGAAGATAAAAAGGCATCCTGACAGAAGAAGCGGGAAGGCACCGACGACGCGGTCCCAACTAAAGCTGGGAATCGCAAACGCAAGTCGGACGGCTTCATTGTGGCAGTTGGTCACAACCGTCTTCGACCTTCAACAACTGAAGATTATCAGAACAACAAGTGACATGCTCGGGGGCTCAAAAGCCCAAACGCAAGGATGGCATCCCCACTCCCAAATACCTAATAGCTAAGTCACTTCCTGATAAAAATTTCCTCATTTGGCTTTGCCAATGCCGCAGCCATTTACACCTAATAGGTGTACAAGCTGCACCTTTTTTTAGGTTTTTCCTCTTAAATGGTTGCAAAAGTACCCGAGTAGCATAAATTCCGATCCGTGAAACTTTGCTACATAAAAGACGAACTCAAGTCACCCAAAACGTGTGTCTAGGAAAGAGCCACGAGCCAACTCCCGACGCTAGGGGGCTATGACTAGTCGGGCAGAGTGTTTAAATGTAAGGGGTCAACTACTCGAGGAAATTAATATCAAAAAGAGGAAGAACACGTATTTACATATATTGTAAAATACATTTTATTCGGGTGATTGTTTTCATCATCAGATGCTACTCATCCGATATCTTTATAATACAGGGCCAGTTCCGGATATAGGAACTCAGGGCTACGAGCCCATCTCCTATGCTCGGGGGCTGGACCAGTCTGCCAAGGATCACTCGGAATGCTCCATGAGGGCTATTGACCGGGTACTCACGCCAGTCGGGATGTCATCTTCCCCGGCTACGCCCCATGTGGGCCAATAACCAACCTCCAGCGACAGTCGGAGCTCGGATACCACTTGGCTGGGTGAGGTACGCCCCATGAGAGTCACCAGCCGAATCCTACGCTAATGCAAGGTTCGGGTACCTTATTTGGCTTTACCCAAGTCAGAGAAGACTTACATCGTCAAAGCGCATCCGGGGTTCTCATGCACCGCGTCACACCTGAGGAGGGCAAGCAGATCCTGCAATATACCTACTCAGGCTTATGTGGCAACCAGGTTGCATCCAGAACGTAAGTCGAAAAGGCTTACAAATAAGGATTTCTCTGGCTGATTGCGGTTACCGACACCAAAAAACTCATCCTGACATGCGATGGATGATACTTCTATAGAGCTATATTAGGTAGGTCGGCTCAGGGTGGCTTATTTGGTAGCAGTTACCAAGATATGAGTTCTTACAGCAGCATGCTCCATGTGGGCCGCCCGCAGACTGAGTTGTAATTATAGCGCTGGTGCTACCAACAGGAGCCGATGAGGTAAACAGATATGCTTCATGAGAGCCTTATTGCTAAACATATATGTTTGCGTATCTGTTTTATCCACCAGGTCTCGAGGATATATCCTTACAAGGATCACAAGCTGGTCTTCATTAAAATTAGGGATGCAGGTATCTTTCTCGGGTACACCTGACCACGCCATGGATTTATTTTCATAAAGTGGTACTCGGCCTACATGCGTGGCCATTAGTTGCCATAAGCAACATTATTCCCGCTAACATGATGCGGAGGAGTCTAACTTTCGAGTAGTGCACTACTCGGGAGAGACTATAAATTTCTCATTCCCGCTGACATGACGTGGAGGAGTCTAACTTCTGGGTGGGACGCCACTCGGGAAAGACTATAAACCCCTCTTTCCAGCTGACATAACGCTGAAGAGTCCCATATACGAGTAGTATCCTACTCGGCAAGACTATAAATACCCATTCCGACTAACATGAAGTCGAAGAGTCCTACATACGAGTAGTTCCCTGCTCGGCAAGACTATAAATCATATTCCGATTGACATGATACCGAAGAGTCTCATATACCAGTAGTAATCTACTCGGGAAAGACTTTCAGGTTAAAGATCTTTGACTTTATGTTTAATTGTCTTCACAATTAAGCACAAAGTCGGGGGGCTACACCTAATAGGTGCGCCTATTCGGCGCACACTATTCATACTTCTACATGGAACCCTTCATAGCCTCGCTGCCAGCTGACATGAAGCAGGACTCGGGAGAAGAAGCACTCGGACAAAGAGTACTCGGGAAGACTTCACCGTGGAGGATGAGCACTTGGCATCAGCTGTGACTCAACTATGAAGGTCCCAGGGGCTACTGTGGGTGCCATAGGCCCCGGGTACCTCATGACAAGCATATGGGCCACTCGGATAGAGTATGGGTCTGGCCTTGTAATTAGAGATATATTAATCCCTAGCAGACTTTGCCTTGTACGATAAGGAAAACACAGTTCTAGTTGGGTGCGTTATATCTCTAAGAGGAGATCCCTTAGCCGTAATCCGGTTGGGACTCCTACCTTGTAACCCTGTCCCCCAGTATATAAGGGGAGGCAGGGCGCCCCCTGAGAGCAGGTTGAGTTGGTTCACCAGAATCACCATCGCAAATCCTCAAAGGAATAACACCACAACTGGACGTAGGGTATTACCTTACATCGAGGGCCTGAACCAGTATAAAATCTCTGCGTGTTCCTTTGCAATCCATCAAGTTTCCATCCGCCGAGTAGCCCCATATTCATATTGCCGATGTAAAACATCGACAGCAAGGCTATAGGGTAGGAATCCCAATTGGACTGCGACCAAGGGATTTCCTCCTAGAGATACAACGTACCCGACTAGGACTATACCCTTTCCTTATCGTACAAGGTAATATTCACCGAGTCTTGTTGCATCCTTAATTACAGGATTGGGCCTATCCTTTGTCCGAGTGGCCAGAAAGCTCCTCATGAGGTACCCAGGGCCTATGGCCTCCACAGTAGCTCTTGAGACCTTCATAGTTTAGTCACAGTTGGTGCCTAGTGCTCATCGCTCTTGGTGAAGATTTCTCGAGTGTCTTGCTCCCGAGTACCCATTCTCCAAGTACCTCTTTTTTAAGTCTCGCTTCATATCCGCTGGCAACAAGGCTATGAAGGGCTTCATAAGAAAATATGAATAGTGTGCGCTGATATGCGCACCTATTAGATGTAGCCCCCGACTTTCTGCAAAAGGAACACGAGACAATTTATGCTGGTTCTGACTCTCGAGATAAGATAATACCCTACTTCCAGCTGTTGTGTATTGCCTTTAAGGTTTCTCTGGTGAGATTTCCCTATGCCCTCAAGGGGGCGCCCTGCCTCCCCTTATATACCGAGGAGACAGGGTTACAAGGTAGGAATTCCAGTCGGACTCCGACCAAGGGATTTTCTTCTAGGAATAAAACATGCCCGATTAGGACTATATCCTTTCCTTGTCTTACAAGGCAATGTATGTCGAGTCCTATTGTATCCCTAATTACAAGGCTATGCCCATCCTCTGTCCGAGTGGCCTTAATATTTCTCATGAGGTACCCGGGGCCCATGGACTCCACAGCAGCCCCTGAGACCTTCACAGTTGGGTCACAGCTGATGCTGAGTGCTCATCCTCCTTAATGAAGGTTTCCCGAGTGCTTTGCTCCCGAGTACTCGTCGTCCGAGTGCTTCTTTTCCAAGTCCTGCTTCATATCGATTAGCAACGAGGCTATGAAGGGCTTCATAGAAAAATATTAATAGTGTGCGCCAAATAGGAGCACCTATTAAGTGTAGCCCTTGACTTTGTGCTTAATTATGAAACAATTAAACATAAAGTCAAACATTTTTAACCTTTTAGTCTTTCCCGAGTAGTATACTACTCGGAAATTAGACTCTTTAGCATCATGTCAGCTGGAAGAATTTTTGCTCAGGGCAATTGTTGGCTAAGTTTATAAGCTGAGTACCACTTCATTGATTTTAACCCAACATATGGTCAGGTGTACTTGAGAGATAGCTGCATCCCCAATTTTAATGAAGACTAGCTGTTGATCCTTTTAAGGATATATCCTCGGTACCTAGTAAATAATTCAAATATCTGAACACATGTGTCCAGCAATTAGGCTTTCATGAAGCATATTTGATTATTTAATCGGTTTTTATAAATAGAATCTGCACTATGATTTTAACACAGCCAGCGATCGGCCCAATAGAGCATGCCATTTAGAAACTC
This sequence comes from Oryza meyeriana var. granulata, assembly GCA_003991445.1. Taxonomy (NCBI): domain Eukaryota; kingdom Viridiplantae; phylum Streptophyta; class Magnoliopsida; order Poales; family Poaceae; genus Oryza; species Oryza meyeriana. The sequence goes on from RYFJ01000899.1 coordinate 7,823, forward strand.
ATATCTTGTGGCCCAGTACTGAATTAGTCAGCCCAAGCCCACTTATCAGTACAGGCCTTATAAAGCGGGGAAAGAAAAAAGATTCCCCCTAAAGACTTCCCTCAAGGGCTGGCACAGAGAATGATTTTATTGCTCTAATCTCGAACCTTCTCTGCCCCCTTTCTCTGGTTCTCCACCAACGGTTCTGCCCAACTGGTCATCAGTACCAACCTATGAGGAAATGGTGCAAGTATACCAGCTGATGGAGAGGATCGACCTTCTAAAGAGCACGGGGCTAATTGGTCCATAGGTGGCAAGGTGCTTCCTGAATCGCCGCACCAGACCACTAAAGGCCAAGAGTCATTTCTGCTAGGACTACCAGGGTAAAGATGACCCCAGCCGAGAATACCCCGATGTAGCCGACAAGAATAAGGTTCTGATACCTTGCTCGGCTTCTTCGTCAATAGGGTGGTAGAGACCGAGGATGAGGACATGCCCCCAAGCCCTACTGCCAGGGCAGGCACTGGCCAAAGGTATCCATGAAGATATTGATGCTAGCTTGTTATTCACCTGTGATGAATATCTGTTGATATCTGTTCTGATTTGTTCTGCAATGTGTGAAACATATATTGTTGAAATACTTGCAGGACTGTGAGGAGTTTGAAAATGACTCCCAAGATCAGCCGGCCACAAAATCGAAAAAGCAGCCAACCAATCCTTCTGTCGCCCAACCTAGCTCCAAGAGGGCTGGGAAAAGACCAATTAAAGACCCGGGCAAGAAGAAGAGCACGCCGAGTGCAACGCCGGGGAGCCTGAGGATCAAAGGCCCTGTCTGTCCAACCCCTAGGCCGCCAAGTCCAAGTCCGGCGCCACCAAGCCCGAGGCCAGCACCGCCGAGCCCAAAGCTAGCGCCGCCAGTGCCCCGGCTCCGCAGTCGGCTGCTTCGAGCAGCGAGCCAGCCGCAGCCAACTTGCCACCGCTGACTGCTACGCCGACTAGCCCAACAGTTGACAGCACACCACCGCGAAGCAGGCTCTCGAGCCCCTCCCCGATGTCCTCAGGAGCACCTCTATGGAAATTCAAGACTTCCAAGAGGTAATAATAAAAAAATCTTCAATCTTCAGAGAATCTTGAATGATGTGGCAGGGCCTTGATATTTGATATGTTATGTAGGAAGCGAATTGACATAGATCCCAAGGGGACTATGCCACTAACTCCCGCCACCGAGCCCATCCCAACCGAACCGGAGCCAGTAATACTACCTGCCAAGCCAGAGGCTGCCCCAGCTGCTGAAACTGAAGCAGTCTTGACAGCAGAGTTACCAGCACCGGCCAACTAGGGAGCAGATGCCGAAGTTGCAGCTCTAGCCCACGAGTTGATCCCCGACGTCCCTGCAGCTGTTGAGTTCAAGGCCAGGACCCCATCGCCAGTAGTATCGACGTCTTCTAATGAAGGAAATCTCCCTAGGCTCGAAGCCCCTCCGCGCAATTTCCCAAGGACATTTTACTAGATCACCCCCGAGGGAGTTGTAGAGAGCTACGAGCATGATGAGCTAGCAGCACTGAGAGAGCAAAGAAATCTGATGTATGCTGCAATTGTTGCGTCCAAAGGAGTCCAGGTACGCAGCGAATCTTGTCATGCTGAGGGCTTGACAGTTTCTATTAATCTGGTATTCTGCCTTCTGATTACCCCTGGTTTGTGCTGAGTAGAAGACCGTTGATCGCTCCAAAAAGATGAACAAAGTCCTGACTGAGCTCGCCCCTCAGCTACAACAATTGCGCCAGCTCCTGGTAGCCAAGGACGACCTGGAGCGAACCAGCCAAGAGCGGAGACGTGGCTGACGGGGTCGGTAGACAAGCTCAGGGATAAAAACTGGGCCCAAGCTGAAAAGATCAGAAGTAAGTCTTCTGTGTTGTCCTCCCGAGTGAATCCCGAGTAGATTTCCCCAGCATTATTGATTCCTGACTGCCTTGTTGAGATTTTGACTGCAATCTTAAGTTCTTGACTGCTTTGTATTGCAGCCCTCAAAGCCGAGCTAAAAGCCCAGACAAAGGAGAGGGAAAAGCGGGACAAAAAGCTGAAGGAGGTGGAGAAGGCGAAAGCTAAGGTGGAGACCGACTATGCCAGTAAGTCTCCTGCTTGACCATGATCTTGGTCCGACTGCTTGTTGCTCCGACTGCTTGTCCTGGTTAACCAATATCTTTGTCGATGCATCTGAACAGCTTTGAAAGCCAATACCAAGATTCAGTTTGGCGCCTTCGCGGAAGAGATTAAGATGTTTAAAGAATCATAGGAAGTCATTGTTGAATCCGTCAAGGCGCTCCTGGACATCATGCAGCCTCATTATCCTAGCAGCAGCTCCAGTTCCGTCACCCAAGTGCACAAACGCCTCAGCGAAGTCCCGAGTATCTTAAAGAAGTACTCGAATGAGTGTGTAGCTATCGGCATCACCCAAGCTCTCGCAATGGCCAAATCGATCTACCCTAGAGTAGACATCGAGGCCATTGGTGAGGGTTTTGCCGAGAGGACAACTCCTAAAGAGGCACTGGAGCTAATCAGCCAAGTGAGGCCAACCACGGAGGCAATAGCTAGGGACCTAGGCATGTAAAAATAGAATAATTATGTAGTCGGTGTCTACTAATGAACATTTATGACTTTTGTAGACTTTTGTAAAAGTCTGTACAATGCTATCGAGTATTTGCTTATTCTGAGTCGTCATTAGTTTGACTCGACTACGTAGTCTGCGCCAAGTAAATCAAGACAAACTTAGCAAAAACGTTCACCTCTGAGACCTATACTCAAGCAAACTTAGCATAATCATTTTAGAACTTCGTGACTTAAATAAAACAAGCTCGGATTTTATTAACAAGGTACATAATACATGCAACCCCCGACTCACTACTCGGTTGGGACAAACGATGTAGCGAGTCAGAGAAAAGAACTTTCTTTATGCATAAAAATATAATACAAAACTCAAGTATAGAAAGAACGTAGCTGTTCTATATTCCATGAGTTACTGACTAGGGCACCGTCTTCTGTCTTTAGTCGGCAGGCGCCCGGACGTGTTACCTCAGCAATAATGAACGGCCCTTCCCATAAAGGGGATATTTTATGCCTGTCTTTAGGGGTTTGTATTTTTCTCAGGACGAGATATCCTACCAAAAAGGCGCGGCCACGAACATTTCGACTGTGATAACGACGTAGGTCTTGAAGATACCTTATCAACTGAATAGTTGCGATTTCCCTTGCTTCTTCTAACTGATCGAGTTCGACCAGTTTCGTTTGATTTAACTTCTGAGTGAGCCCAAACTTGTGGTGAGCCGAACTCCAACTCGGTTGATAACATAACTTCAGCACCATAGACTAGGAAGAAAGGGGATTGCCCTGTTGCCCGACTAACCGTGGTTCTTAGAGACCAGAGAACAGATGTGAGTTCTTGTACCCACCGCCCTGCATATGGTTGTAGTCGGTTGAATATCCTATCCTTGATACCTTGTAAGACTATGCCATTAGCATGCTCGACCTACCCATTACTTCGCGGGTGTGCCACATAAGCTTAACAGATCTTGATGCCGAAGTCATCACAGAAATCTTGAAAAACGCCGTCAGTGAACTGACTGCTGTTATCCGTTATGATGCGATTGGGAACTCCAAATCAATATAAAATACTCATGATGAAGTTCTTTGCTCGTGCCGCTGTTATGGTAGCAACGGTTTTGCCTCAATCCACTTTGTGAATTTGTCCACTACGACGAACAAGTGTGTGAACCCTTCTAGCGTTTTTTTGAACTGCCCGATCATGTCAAGCCCCCAAACTGTAAAGGGTCAAGAGATTGGAATTGTTTGTAGTTCTTGAGATAGAAGATGTGTTTGCCGAGCAGAAAACTGACACCCATCGCATGTGCGAACTATGTCTTTAGCGTCTGTTACCGCAATCAGCCAGAAGAAATCTTGTCTATAAACCTTTCCAACTAAAGTCCTTGATGCGGCATGGTTGCCACAGATACCCGAGTGGATGGACTGCAGTATCTGCTTGCCCTCCTTCGGTGTGACATAGCGCATGACTACTCCAGAAGCGCTTCTTCGATAAAGGTCCTCACTGACTACGAGGAAACTTTTGCTTCGACGTTTGATCCACTCGGCTTCGTTGCGATCTTCTGAGAGCACGTCTTCCAGGAGGAACTTGATGATTGGAGTTCGCCAATCTTAAGAGATGATTAGTACTTCGTTTGTTACCGGGGTAGGTTTAGCCCCCGACTACTCGAATACTAGTTTTTTCTTGACTGACGGCTCCAATAGTTGCTCGACAAAGTTTCCAGTCGAGACTGCTTCTCGTTTGGATCCCATGTTGGCTAACTCATTTGCAACTTCATTATATTGGCGCAACACATGTGTGATCTCTAGCCCATCAAACTTGTTTTCTATCTTTCGTACTTCCTAACAATATGCCGCCATGTTGCCGTCCAGACACGTCCAGTCTTTCATTACCTGGTTGACCGCAAGTTGAGAATCCCTGCGTACTACCAGTTGGCGGATGCCGAGTGATATGGCGATGCAAAGCCCGTGGAGGAGTGCTTCATACTCGGCGGCGTTGTGGGATGCTAGAAAGTGAATCTGGAGGATGTACTTCAGTTTTTCTCCGGTGGATGACATTAGGACGACGCCAGCCTCTGCTCCGCCGATCCGTAAGGAACCATCGAAGTACATCGTCCAGTATTCAAGCTTGTCGGTTGGTGTAACTATCTGAACCTCCGTCCACTCGGCTACGAAGTCGGCCAGTGCCTGTGACTTGATTGATATCCGATGTTGGAAGACAATATCAAACGCCATTAACTCGAGCGGCCATTTAGCGATTCTACCAGTGGCTTTGCGATTATGTAGGACGTGCCTGAGTGGATACGATGTGATGATTGTGACTTGATGCGACTGGAAATAGTGCATCAACTTCCGGACAGTTATGAGTAAACCATAGAGCAACTTTTGAACTTGGGGATATCTTATCTTGGAGTAGACTGGTCTCTGTACTTTTTTATGTGCCCAGGCTTTGCCCGCTCTACGACCAACACCGTACTGACTACCTGAGTGGTTGCCGCCAGATATAACATAAGTGGTTCCTGGGGCATAGGTGATGCCAATACTGGTGGTGACGTGAGAAACTTCTTGAAATCTTCGAAAGCTTATTGGACTTCGGGTGTCCATTGAAAATTGTTGGCTTTCTTCAGTAATTTGAAAAGGGGCATGCCCCATTCGTCGAGTCGTAAAATAAATCGGCTGAGTGCCACCATACACCTAGTCAGCACATGTACGTCCTTTTGACTAGTCGGGGGTGCCATGTTCATGATAACGTTGACTTTCGCTAGATTAGCCTTGATGCCTCGCTGTGATATGATGAAGCCAAGTAATTTTTCCGAAGGTACTCTGAAGACGCACTTTTCCAGGTTGCTTTGGAAAGTTTCCTTTAACTCGGCGATGAGGTCTTCCTTGATTTTGGTCTTGATTACCACGTCATCAACATACGCCTCCACATTGCACCCAAGTTGAGTGTGAAGACACCGCTGGATAGCACATTGATACGTTGCGCCAGCATTTTTCAACCCGAACGTCATAGTGATATAGTAGTATGCTCCAAATAACGTGATGAAAGAAATCTTTAGGCAGTCCTCCTCCAAACTGATTTGATGATATCCCAAGTAACAGTCGAGAAAACTAAGTAACTCACACCCCATGGTTGAATCAACCACCTGATATATTCTCGGTAGACCAAATGGATCCTTAGGGCATGTTTTGTTCAAGTCGGTGTAGTCGACGCACATGCGTCATTTACCCTTCTTCTTCCGTACCAGGACTGGGTTTGCCAGCCAATCTGGGTGGTAGACCTCTTTGATGAACCCGACTGCTAGGAGTTTGGTGATCTCCCGAATAGCATCTTTACGGTCTTGTGCGAAGCGCCGTAGCCGTTATTTAACTAGTTTGGCGTCCGGCTTGACGTTGAGGGAATGCTCGATCACCTCCTTTGGTACACCAGGCATGTCGGAAGGTTTCCAAGCAAAAATATCCCTGTTCGCCTGGAGAAAAGTGACGAGCGCGTCTTCCTATTTTGGGTCGAGTCCGGCCCCGACAAGCGCGGTCTTGGAGGGGTCAGAAGGGTCTAGGGGGGTCTTCTTTGTTTCTGAATCCGCTAAAATTCCCGACTTGGCTGCTTTTTTCGCCGGAACTTGATCGTCCTCGTTTGCAGTTGTCGTGGCTAATCGGATGTTGTTCTGCCCGACTGCCGCGTCTTGAGATTGGGCCAGCTCGCAGCTCTCCTTGTCGTAGATGAAGGCTTGCTTGACATCGCCGCTGGTCCTGGCATCTTGAACACCATGTATGTGTAATGAGACACTGCCATGAACTTGGCTAGTGCTGGCTATTCGAGTATGGCGTAATACGCAGTCTCGAAGTCGACAACCTCAAAGCAAATATTCTCGGTACGGAAATTCTCCCGCGTGCCAAAGGTGACTGGCAGAGTTATCTGTCCGAGTGGATCTATCCGAGTGGAGTGGAAGAAAGGCCGGAGATTACTCCGTGGAAGGGCGCTGTACTTAGCCGCAGCTCGGATCGAGGAATCTTCATCTTGTCGAGCGTCTTGGCGAACAATATGTTAAGTGTGCTTCCTCCGTCAATGAGAACTTTCTTTAGCTTGATACTTCTGATGACCGAATCCAGTACGAGTGGATAACGCCCTAGGTGCGTGACTCGGTCAGGGTGATCTACACGGTCAAATGTGATTGCCGTTTCTAACCATCACAAATATTGGGGGCGTCTGTTGAGACCAAGTTGACTTCTCGGGCTGTAAGCTTCTGTTTTCTCTTAGACTCGTAAGCAGACGGCCCTCCGAAGATGTTGTTGATCTCAGCTTGGGGATCTTGGTAGTCGCCGGCTGCGCCCGAGTCTGGGTTGTCCTTATTCTTGTTGTCGCCAGACGTTGATGTCTACTCGGAAGCAAACTTCTTGAGTATAAAGCAATCCTTAGCCGCATGTTTCCCCTTAGGGTGGAAAGGGCATGGCCCGTTCATGACTTTTTGGTAGTCGTCCATTCTTGAGGATCACGGCCGATTGCGCTCCACAGCAGTGACGACGTTGTCCGACTTGCGCTTGCGGTTGCTGGACTTGGTCTCTGCTGTGTCATCGATGTCTTTCTTGTCCTTCTGTCGGGGCTCCTTGTCGTTTAGGGCCTCAGCGACCGCATCGGCCGAATCAGCGTATTTATTGGCCATATCAAATAGAACTTTTACTCAGCGTATTTATTGGCCATATCAAATAGAGCTTTAATACAAGAGGGAGGCTTCCGAGTTAACTTGGTAATGAACGGGGTGTCCTTAACTCCCTTACGGAAGACAGGGATGACGACCTCGTCTTTGATCCTTGGAATCAAGTTTCTCTTCTTAGAAAACCTCTTGATGAAATCGTGCAGTGACTCCATCTTCCTTTGATGGCATTGATACAAATCGTACTCGGAAGAAGGCCTTTCATATGTTCCTTGAAAATTTGCAATAAAGCGTTCTCGGAGTTCTCCCCATGAGCCGATTGACCGCCTGGGAAGTCCTGTTAACCATGTCCTCGCCGAGTCAGCTAGAGCGACCGGGAGGTAGTTAGCCATGACTCTGTGGTCACCTCCGGCTACGCAGATCGCCAGAGTGTAAACTATGAGGCAGGACTCGGTATTGTTCTTCCCATCATATTTTTTAATTCTAGTCAGCTTGAAGCCAGATGGCCAGTCGACTTGTTGTTCATGGGTGAACGACGGTACTCTGTCGTTCAGGTGAGGGCTCCGACTCCAACTGCGGCAATGAGACCGCTCATGGTGAAGGCCGAAGCGCTTATTTTCGTCCTCTAGTCGGCGGTGCTCGTCCTCCTTGCGTTCTCGTTGTCAGGCGTTGATATCATGCTGGAGATCGCACCGTATTTGACCTCAGGCATCCCGGTTGTCGCGGCGGTCATCTTGCTGTCGCCGCCGTCGGTCGTCGTTTTGCTTGCCGAGTGACGTGTGGCGCAACTCCGTGCGTGGCTGACTGGAGCCAGCCGCCCGACATCGTGCTGAGACAGATGAGATCACCGTATCAGAAACCGTCCTGTTGGACAGTATGTGTGTGTCTCCCGACTGTTGCTGTGCTGGCACGCTGCATCGGTAATCATAGCTTTGATCCTTGTAATTGTCGAGGTGGCCTGGTGATCAGGTCCATACTGCAAAGTGTCCAATAAGGTGGCAACGGCCACGACATTCTGTTGTGGGGTCATGAAGGCGTTATGGTCGTCGACTCGAGTTTGGAGGATCTCCTGTTGAGCAGTGTGCCCAGCCTTGCGTAGATTGTCATTGCGTGCGTTGCGCTCAGGTTGTAGATGTAGTGCTTCTTTCTCCTATTGTTCACACAGTCGGCGAACCTCCTCCTCTTGCTGATCGCATAGTCGGCGTGCATCTTGAGTGGGAGTTGAGCCCTTGGACGCCATGAAGATTTCGTGCGGTGGAGAGAAGCTTACCGAACTGCTGTCCGACTGAGAGTCTGAATCAGAGTAGTTGAGAGGGGTAATTACGACTCCAACCTCCCTAGATCCAACCTCGAAACTCTGAGCCGTATCCGAGTTGAACTCCAGGAGATTAGGTCTGCTGTATTAGATGTTAATTGAAGTTATCTGCGGCATTGCCGAGTCCGAACGGGAGATTGACTATCTCCTCCTCTTTTAGCCCAATCTCGACTAACTCGAGGCCGAGTCCGAGTCGAACACCGAAAAAAAGAGTTGTCCTGAGATCCAAGCATCTTGGGGATTGCCGTAGCATGTCACCGAAGATCGCTACAGCGTTGCGTAGGCCAACCGACGTAAAGTCGGATTGATTTCTGGCCGATTGAATCGAGTCCGAGTCAACACCTCACCACATATTGGGTTAACATCCATGAAGTGATACTCAACTTACATGCTTAGCTAAAATTGTCTTGAGCAAAAATATTTCTAGCTAATATGATGCTGAAGAGTTCAATTTCTGAGAAATATACCACTCAGGAAAGCACACAAGGTTAAAGATCTTTAACTTTATGTTTAATTGTTTCACAATTAAGCACAAAGTCGGGGGCTACACCTAATAGGTGTGCCTACTCGGCGCACACTATTTATATTTTTCTACGAAGCCCTTCATAGATTTATTGCAAGCTAATATGAAGCAGGAATTGGAGAAGAAGCACTCGGATATTAGGTACTCGAGAGTAAGGCACTCGGAAAATCTTCACCAAGGAGGATGAGTACTTAGCACCAGCTGTGACTTAACTATGACGATCTCAGAGGCTACTGTGGAGGCTATGAGCCCCGAGTATCCCATAAGAAGCTTTCTGGCCACTCAGGCAGATGATAGCCCTAATCCTGTAATTAGAGATACAACAAGACTAGATGCGTATTATCTTGTATGATAAGAAAAATGATATAGTCATAATCAGGTACATTGTATTCCTAGAAGAAAATTTTTTGGTCAAGTCCGACTAGAATTCCTACTTTATAATTTTGCCTCCTTAGTATATAAGGAGAGACAAGGAATTCTTTGGGGCAAAGAACAGAATCTTACTAGAGAAGTCTCAAAGGTAATACACAACAGCTGAAAGTAGAGTATTACCTCATCTTGAGAGTCTAATTCAGTTTAGGTTTTACGAGTAGCCCTATATTATTATTACCGACACAAATTATCGAAATTATGCTTTTGTCCACGCTCCACAACCCAACGAAAAAAGTGCTTCCAAACAAGACTACAGCAGCCTTGAAACCAACCTGCTTTTGCTCTGACATTGATTCAACGTAATCTCTCCGAAGGACATGTTCTACTTCGTCGATACTTATGCTCCCTGTCCATCAACGAGCATGAGATGATCCCGCACTACATTAGTCACATCTTCAGCGCTAACTATAACTATAGGTGTTGGTGCAGAACCTTTACGAGGTATTCCTAACACAAGGCCAGCATCAATATCTCTCATGGGGATTTGTGTGCTACCACCCTCAAAACACACTGAAAGTGTGGATGTCTCGAGATTTTCCAAAAGCCAAAGAGAGAAATCATTCTGAACTGGTTGAAGTGGAGGGAGCTTCATTAGACCACCGAAACCCGTTTGGTCTACTAGAAATGCTTTCTCCCCTTGGAAACAAGAAAAGAGCTCATGTGCTTTCTGGCAGTAAATGCCATCTATCATATGAATACGAGTTGTTCTTAACTCTTTCAGATCAGTACTTCTAGATGAGAAACTAGGAACTACAGACTGAATCAAAATTCAATCTTCAACACTATTTTCATCCATGACACCACACGGACACTACAAGAATAAAAAACGTTAAGATTTTGTAAGCCAACAATGAGAAAACATAAAAAAAACAGGGTAATAAACAAAACCAATACTACATTATATATCAACAACTAACCAAAAAGAAGCAACCGCTTTATCTTATAAAGATTAAACCAAGGTATCATACAGAGGAGACGAGAAGATGCAGATAAAAATGCAAACAAATCAAACTCACAGTGGACATGGATCTCCAAATTTCTCAGCCGGACACCTATGCGAACTGGTTGTGATGAAGTGCGCTAGCCCGTTGAATGAAATGCTCTTACTCAGAGACTCAACTTTCATGTGTTTGAGTTTCTTTCTCCTCGAGCCAAACGAACTGTCGATTTGACAAAAGCTCTGCCAAGTTCAGTGCCTGCCTGTTTTGCACTGAAAAGGTGGTGATGACATCTATCGGGGTAGCCACATATATAGACAAGACAATTGGACATAACTCGTACGTACGTACATAATTACACACCTATAATATAATTGCTGCATAAGACATAGAAAATCACCCGTATTTGATGTTGAATAGATAAAGGAAAAACGTAAAGCCATAGCTAACTATTACAAAACTATAGCTGGGAAAAACAGTACAGAAGGAAACTAGATAGCCAAATATAACTTGAAAATTGTACATAATTACACACCTATAATATAATTGGTTATACTAAGTTAATCACTCCATATAGTTACTTATTTTTTATGTATTAAGTTTGAGGTGAAAAATGGTTCTTATTTTTTTTATGGGGAAGTAGTTGCCCCGCTAAATGTTACCACAAGCCACAAGGCACCATGATCCAGAGGAAAATGAAAAATATAAAGTATGGCACCTAGGTCCACACAACAGATACATATGTGGCATCTAGCCCTGCTAATCGTTACATTTTTTAAAATATATATATATACAAGTTTCTTAAAAATCAAATTAATATATTTTTTAATCTAGAATACTAAATATTTAATTAATGATATGTAACTCGAGTGTCTTCTATGGTGATCCAAAGGGCTAATCGCAAAAGTCAATAAAAAACCTGTCTTTAGAAACAAACAAAATGATGAATTGGATGTGTCTGTTGCGAACATTTGATTTTCGTGACCGACATGGTCTATCTTACATGTAACATTTTAGATTTAAATCTTACCGTGTAGTTCTAACAAGGGTTGTGAAAATCAGAAATACGCAATTTGTAATGCAGGGGTAATGCATAATTCATAGTTTAGTTAAGTAGATGAAAAAGTAGGTAATATATTATAAGATAAATTTGAACTTTAGCCAAATTTTAAGGGAGATATTTAAGACGAAGAGAGTACTAGCTAATATATTATCCCTGTCACACTTCCTAGCCATGCTAAAGGATACAATTTTTTTTGAAAAAAAATTATGTATAAAAATTTCTTTAAAAAAATCAAATTCATGTGTAAATTCAGTGTCTACTGTCTTCTATGGTGATCCAATCGGCTAATCACCGAACACACTGAAATAACCAGTCCTTAGACATTTGATTTGTGTGTTCGATATGATCTATCTTACTAGTACCCCGTAGCATTTTAGATTTAACACATCCTGAAGCTCTGACAAGGTGGTTGAAACTAGTAATACACAACTTCCAATGCATCGGTGACATTTCAACTACTGTTGTGTAGTATTGCAAACACCTGTTAAAAAAACAGTTCATATGTTGTGTTTGTCTCCTTCGTACACATACTTTACGTTACAGACTAATGGATCGGCTGAAGTTGTAGTATGATTCGAACCACTAAATAAGCAACCAACCAATGGCTTTCCATCAAGAGCTTCTCTCTTATATCCTTCCTCTTATATCCTTTCTTTAGTAAATTTAATAATATATTAAATAAATTAATTCTTTTTCAATGTAATAGCTTATTCTTTTAAAAAAGGAAAAGTTCATGTCAATTGCATTTGTTAATTGTTAATTTTAGGATTAAATAAATAAAATTTTAAATTAAAAATCTAATATGGATACAACTTCATATTTATAACCCTATGTTTTTTAAAACTTTAAAAACTAAAGAGTCTAATTTAAAATGATATATTACATTTAACATAAACTTAGTATATTATTTTGGAAAAAAAGAATTAGTTATATATATTCATCGATTTTTGAAGCACGGTATAATGGGTTTTCATATATAATACCCAATTTTGTTTTCGTATCTGGGGTTTCCGTTTTCGATTCCGAAAAAAATATGAAAACAAATATAGCAGAGGTAGTTTTCGTCCGTTTCTGAGCCGTTTACATCCCTACTTGGAAACCCACAAATGAGAATGATTTTAATTTTTTAGTACAAGGAGGAGAATTATTAAATTATTATAATAACTCCATCTACAAAACACTTCATTAATCATTTAGCTGACTTGCCATCAACCATAACCTGCATGATTAAGTGCAGGAAACAGAAAAAAAAAAAAGTCCTTCATCCGTTCACTATACTTGAACCACATCTACCAACGCAAAAGTGACATTTGAACGACATCTATACTTCAAAGGTGTACCGTGTCTACCGTCAACTATGTCAACAAAAGAACAGTGATCTCATTTAGGTGACACATAACTCATTTAAATATAAACTACAGGCAAAATGATGGATTCAAAAGATATTTTTAAAAAAATCAATATTAGTATTCAGAAAAAGCTGCAAATAGGCAGTGCAGAGTATAGTGATCTCAACATTTAATAAGACCCCAGTTAATAGTGCGTAGTTGCAATTAATCAAGCTTTCGCTCTGCAATTAACCATTGCACAGCATCTTACATTTGGTGGTAGTGACAGCATCGTACATAACACAAGAAGAATGATCAAAGCCTCCAAAGCGATGAGCACCAATCATCAGATTTCCCCAAGTAAACCTGATGATTTGTATCATTCTACAAAAAATCCTTAATACTCAATATTAGTAACCAAAGACAACACTGCAAAAGGAAATTGTCTTCTTGTTGTCTTCATCAGGGCAGTACTAGAGTTATTATTCAATGAGGATTACTGGATCAGCGGGGGCAGGAGCATAAATCCGTCAGCGCTTGAGGTTGTTGGTAACTTGGACATCGTCATCGTCATCGTCATCTGAAAATGCTTCAGGTGATTCTGAATGGCCATCTGAATCATCTGCAATAACTATGTTACCACCAAGTTGTATGTGGTTACTTTCGTCCGAATCACCGACCTCCTCAATGGCGAGGACATCCTTCATATCAACAAAGAATGAAACAGAGATGACAAGAAAATGGAGCAAATTTGTCAGAAGGTAATGGATTAATAGAAAGAACACATAGTTTGTAAACTAACCTCTATTGGGGCATTCAACTCTGCCAGAACATTAACCTGCAGATCAATGCTCTGTGCACAATGAACGTTACGATCTTGTGTATTTGCCGAAGAGTTCAGCCCAGACGAGTTGGCGCTGCTAGCATCAGCCTCGTTGTCAGCTATGTACCCAGAAGGATTAGAACTGGCCTGTTGATCAACAACAAAGTTAATTATACATAAGTAACAAAATGATTAGCAACTTGCTAAGTAATAATAGCTGACCTGCAAGACAACTTGGCTTCTGGGAAGCTACGCATCTCTCGTGCATGGAGATGTTCCTTGAATACTCACACATGAAGGTGAAGTCAAGTTACTCTCGCTGAGATCAGACATTTTAGCAAACTTTTCTGTAGAGTTGAGCTGTAATGGTGTTGGGGTGTGAAGTCCTAAACGACCTAATTATATAGAGATATGCAAACTGTTCCATTGTGTTGGCTAGCCACAAGGTACAGTTCTTTCCCTCCCAAACAGCTCCTATTCAAAAATTTGAAATCCAGAAGCACATGAAAAATATAAAGTATGGCAACTAGGTCCACACAACAGATACATGTGTGACAAGATTATTTTTAGGTTCCTAGCTCTCCTTGTACAATCTGAACGGACATTACACAAGATTTATGAGTTAGGTGTTTAAATTAGATTCTCTAGACAGGTTGTAACCGCTTCCATCGTCACTTTTTACTAATGTGCTTAACACTCCAAAAGCAAATATTATCAAGTTAAAACCAATAGAACATCTCACAGGCAAATATTATCGAGTTAATACCAATAGACGGACACGGACATTACCCAACATCCAAGATAAATAGTACAATTGAGTCAACATATCATAATATCCCAACTGGTAGCAAAAATAACAAATGTAGTAATCATTAAATATGTCTACAACTTGAAACATGACATAGCATTATCACCGAATGCTTAGGTGAACTAAAATAATTCTGAAGATAGCGTCAATGATTGAAGCTATCATTTCTAAGCAACACATCTTAGGATTGTATTGTCCTAAGATAGTTTGAAGCTTGTTAGAAGTCAGAATCACTCCATTCTGACGCTGACTGAGTAGGTAGGTTACATTTTGCCTTCGGATTTTCTGGACATCTCCTTGAGTCGTGATCTGGCTTATGGCATAAACAACAAAAACGTGGCAGCTTAACAGCGGGTTTAGATTTACCGCGCTTGACCATTGACACACTTGCTCCTTGTTGTACCCTTGTTATTCTTCCTTCAAGACTAGAATGATATCTCTTATTACTTGGCCGACCAAAGTGACGAGTAGATTCAGGTGGCTTCAACTGATTAACGTGCACAACAGTGTTTGATTCTTTGTCAAAAAGTGCAAAGCCACTGCTACGGCATTCTTCGCTTTCATAACCTGCAACACATGAATCTTCCCCGGCTGAAGAATATGCTATATGACAACTGTTTGTCGTGTCAACCTTGTTTGCAGCTGCCTTTGCAATCTCTTTTTTGGCTTCGCCTAGGTAACGAAGAACAATCTCGAAAGTCTGGTTGTCAGCATCACCGATCTTAACAATCTCGTTTGCCGTGCTCTGTAGAACATTGCGTCTAAATGTTTTTGCTTGGGCAATGCCTCCATCATCTAGATAGTTTGCAAGGTGAGTTGGTACTGAATCACGAGCTTTCTTTGTCCAACGCATCACAATATGGGTTTCAGGAATACTACAAACACCAAGATGTAGCATAACCTGTGAAGAAATATCAATCTTTATTGTCATCATCTTTAGTTAAGTGGTATTGTTGAACAATTAACAAAAGCAACATTTTTGAAAACCAAAAGTGCTTACACTGATTGCATGGCAGCAAAGAATACCAAAGTGTTCACTTAAACCACATTCACAATGGTACGTTTGTAAGATGCTGTCAACTTGAACATTGTACGTAGTGCGACACCATGCTTCTCTTTCTTCAGAGTTAGCATGTGTTGTCCTGTATAACTTGTTCAGCTCAACTATACTGACGAGATAGGCTATAGACTTAGACACCTCCTAAATGAAGAGTTTGTACACTGCTATTGTGTACACCTAGGCAACATGTCTCACAATTGGATAACTAAATATTGGCCTGATATCTTGCTGCATAAGACATAGACAACCACTCGTATTTGATGTTGAATATATAAAGGGAAAAACGTAAAGCCACATGTAACTATTACAAAAATATAGCAGGGACATATAGTACAGAAGGAAACTAGATAGGCAAATGTAACCTGAGAATTGTTCTTCTGCTGCTCATCATCATCCTCCTCTCTTATATGGATAAGCTTTGCATACTAGGTAACAAACTGATGCAATGAAGCGTTACGTGGAACATACGATTTCACCATGTTGTTGGCACACTTGCTTCTCTGGGGTGCTTGTCATCCTTGCACAGAAAACATCCTTGAAATAGGGCTTCGCCCACATTTTCCTCTTCGCATAAGCCATAACCATGAAACGGTTATCCTGAAGGTTGTATTTTTCAACCAGATCTTTCCATCCAGCCTTGAATTCTTGCTTAGTAAGCATGTGGTTTATAACTTTGTTGAAATCTTTCTTAAAATCCTTATTGTTTTCATATACATGACCGATTCCATTCTTTGTGTCTTTGAAGACATGCCACTTGCACCACCTATGCACAATTTTTGGGTAGACCTCCCAGATTGCTGTAGCCATCGCAGCAGCCTGGTCTAGAAGGATTCAAGTGAACAGCACAAGTAAATTTAGTACAACGAAAACCTGTACAACAATATTATACTACAAAAACAGAAGAGTGACAACGGTGATTAACATACCAGTCAATATAGTCATTGGTGGTGGACCACCCATGAGCTTAACAAACTCAGAAAAAGCCCACTTGTAGCTTTCCGTGTCCTCGGTTGTAAGGAGAACACCAGCAAAAAGAATACTTTGAAAGTGGTTGTTAACTCCAACAAACGTTCCGAATGGCATGTCATAGAAATTTGTCTGGTAAGTTGTGTCAAATGTGACAACATCACCAAAATGGCTATACATTCAACGGCTACGACCACTACTCCACATAAGTGACTTGATTTTGTTCTCATTGTCTAGCTGAACAGTAAATCTAAAGTTTGGATCATCCTTTGATAGTTCCTTGAAAAGTTCCATGGTCTTCCACACATCATCTTGTAGATGATCCTGCGCAATTTCAACGCACACATTCCTCAGAGACTTCTTTGTGAAAGGAATAGCTGACATTGATCCATGTATGCTACCCATAATACAGTTAACTTTGCTAAAACTGACATTGTTTTCCCTTAGATGGTGAATCATCTCCTTTGTTGATTGGTCAATTGATTTGTGTGAGAACAAGTGACGCTTCTCACCACAACTTTCCACCCAGCTGTGGTTATGCTCACAGACCAGAGTTTTCACATAATAGCCACCGGTAGAACATCTTAGTAGCCTCATTCTCGCTGGACAATCACATATTGTTGTTTTCCTCTGGTTCTTTCTTGGTTTACCCTGTAAATACAAAATTTATTTTCTAAACACAACATGTATAATAACATTAAAATCTAGCAAAAAAAGTTTAGAACAATAGAGCCATGTATAGTTTCTCACCGCTCGCTAGCACTCGAACTCTTGCATATTCCTCTGATCTTTTTTCGTATTGGCATGACTTGTTCCATGTCTTACACTAAAGCCAGCCTCCCATGAATGAAGGTTGTAGAACTGATAAGCTTTTGCAAGTGAATCAAAGGATTGCCCCTCGTACGGTTGGCATATATGGGTAGTTGTTCTGTTGGCTGCATCCCTTATTGCCACCTCAATAGTGGTAGCAAATTTGGGATTGCCGACAAGAAGGTCAGTTCCCGCCCATCTCCTCTTATGCCTTGTATGCAAAGAATATTGTTAATTTTAATAGATGCTGTTACACCACGAATACTAATGTTTCATACAAAGATTGCACAGATTGAAACTGTGCTCTCTTTAAACATTGGCACATGAATTAATTAAAATCTAGGACAGGGGATCTGAAATCAAACACTGCACTCTACAAACGTACAATCAAGTAATGGTGCGCTGCTACTTGTTTTGGTAAAGAGAGGAAACCAACAAGCAATCTGAGACGCTGTATTGCATATTTTAGATTCAAGAGACTAAAATATATGAACAGCTGAACTATCCAGTAGGATATTGCTCTGAAAAATTTTCAAATCAGCAACCAGTTATCCTCTACTGATTCATAGACACCTTGCTTTATAAATCTATACACCAAAATTAGTTAAAATCTAGGGATGGTGCGCTGCTACTTATTTTGGTAAAGAGATGAAACCAACAAGCAACCAGAGTCGCTGTATTGCATATTTTAGATTCTGAAAAATTTTCAAATCAGCAACCAGTGACTAGTTTTCCTCTACTGATTCATAGATATCTTGCTTTATAAATCTGTACACCAAAATAGTTCAAATACGGGGGGAATGGAAAATTTAACAACTGTTATGGTGCTAGTGTTGTAAAGAGAGGAAACCAACAAGCTATTCGTTGAAATCATTTATAGAACCTAAAATATATGCTGTACTATCAAAGGATGATCCAACTAGCATATACCAACTAGCATACAAACCATTGTCTCAAACCTTTTTGATGTAGAAGAGGCAGACGAGTCGTCAACGTAGTCTGTTTCAAACTCAGATAAATCAGTCTCTGTTGTCAAAGGAGGTGAATCTTTCTCAGTATCTTCAGACAATGTATCCACAAAGAGTTTAGTCTTTTCATCTGATGTTTTCCTGTGTAAATAAAACACAATTTCATTATTCCATAACATCCCAAATTAGATATTTTAGAGAATTATTATTGAGATTAATATATCTTACTGGCGTGGTGCCACAACGACTGTAGCCGTATGGCAGCATGAATGGTTTTTTTGGCTCACGGGGCATCCTGTGGTGCAATGGTCAGCATTGAGCTCCATTTGCTCGGTGTCTACTGGCCCATAGGACAGAAAAGATCTGGCTTACTGCTAGGCGGCATGGAAATCTATGAAGCAAAACCACGTTTTTTCTGAGCCACACTGGGTAGATGGCAACTTGGGTTTGCAGCAAAATCAACCGGGTTGAGCAAACTAAAACAAGCTCATAGTGAGGATAAGCAAAGATCCAAGGTAAGCAACACTATTTCCAAAAGAAATATCAGAACACTTTGAATCGAGCTTGGTGACGGAGAACAAACTGTGATAGGAAGCTATCGCCTGGCTGATCCATACTTGCTATAAGCCCAAGGAAAGATTGATTGTCGTCCACTGGCTCCATGGGAGGGGATGGATAGCTCGAAGCTTCACAGGTGAGAGAAGATTGAAGTGGTGGAGAAATTACAGAGGTGAGTAGAAGGAGACACCATGCTCTCTTCCCTAAATTACAGCGGTGAGAACTAAAGAGAGATAGGTGAGGTACATCACTGAGGAACCGCACCGCAGCTACTCCTTTTTTAATTGTCTAGAAGTACTGTATTTAGACAAGACATGTATACGTATTCGCTTGTATAGTACATTTTAACACTATATACTATGGAAAAGGTGGTGCAGATCTCAAAAAGCATCGAACGGCTGCGGTTGTAGGGGGATTTCCCCTTAAGGGATTAAAAGAGTTTGCCGTGATTTACCGTAATAAACATTATTTTGAGTATCATATAACAATACCATATTTTTACTATATGTGAGGATTTATTCGATAGCGTTGGCATTATATTACATCTAAAGCGTCAATATGTGTATGTAAACAGTGGAGATGAGAGAGTCCTAGATTGTTTACATCCAGGCTCTTTTTAAAAACTTATTTTACAAATAAATCATTTAGAAAACTTACTTCATAAATAGATCCAAAACTTGGCGCTAGAGTACCGAGGTTAAACATTTCAGCACCAATGATCATGGCATCGAGACCTTCTTGACACCTATGGCACGAGTCCATCATGACTAATGACTTGGATATGATGGGAGTAGATGCCAATCTCTCTAGCACCGAGGTTTTGGCACTAGCTTCGTTGGTGCCAACGTCCGAAACATCATCCCAATATCAAGTCTTAATCCTAAAATTAAAAAACAAATCACGATAAATAAAACAGAGTACCTCGCTTTGTCAATTTTTTTAAAAAAAATCCAATACTAGATTAACCTAATTTGAAGACAGGGGTGTATGAGGGGCATCCTTGTCACTACAACAAAACTACTGTATTAAGACGTTTCATTTAAGACGCCTTAAAAGTCGTCTCTCTTTGAGACACTTTAAAAGTCGTCTCTCTTTGAGACACTTTATAGGTTGAAGACGTGGTTTAAGACGCTTTATAGGTTAGCACAAGATTAAATCATTTAAAAACTATTGTTGAGACGTTTTGGTATGTCTCATCCAACTTTTTAGACGTCTTGTTATTATATGCTTTTCTCATCGTCATCAAAGAATATTATAATTATTTAGAAAGAAAAAAGGTACACTTTAAATCATTTGGACTCCATCGGAAAAAATTGACAGATTAAATCATTTAAAGACTATTGTTGAGACGTTTTGGTATGTCTCATCCAACTTTTTAGACGTCTTGTTATTATATGCCTTTCTCATCGTCATCAAAGAATATTATAATTATTTAGAAAGAAAAAAGGTACACTTTAAATCATTTGGACTCCATCGGAAAAAATTGACAGTTCCTCATCGTAGTCATCAAATAATATCATAATTATTTAGATAGAAAAATAATATTTGAATAATTGAGACTTGATCGATGAAAAAGACAGTAACTGCTCCATAAAAATAATCTGAACAAATGCATATATCTAGGCTCGACCACACAACCTATAGATTCCAGCGTTGAGGCACTAACCAAGTAATTAACATAAATATATAAGAAGAGTGGTACTTCAAAATTTTTAATCGAATATACTATAAGCCTACATGCAGTTCTACGAATTTTTACTGTTACTAATTTAATTTTTTTTTAATTTACAAAACTAATTTTCGATTTGGGTCATTTGCAAATCTACCCTCATGCCGCCGTGGGCCACGGCGGTATTTAAAAACCGCCGTGGACCAGGACGGCGAATGGCATCCCCGTCAGGCGCGGCCAACGGCGCGGGCCACCGTCAGCCTGGGGAGGCCACGTGGCCTTGCCGTCCCCCACGGCGGTTTTTAGCATAGTGAACGGACGGTCCGTACAAGGATCGGACCGTCCGAATCCACGGCCAGCGCGGCGAATGCATAGCAAATTGTTATAACACGCGCTACCTACCTTAAAACAGTCATAACTTTCGCATACGATCTCGGAATCGAGCAAATAAGTACTCTATGGACATCTACAGAAAATTTTACATCCGCTTCCCCCCACTTTGTCGGGTTTGTCCAAAAAATTTTTGCAAAATTCGGCCGGGAAGATTGAGTTTTTGAGGTCCGAAGTTTGAGCACGGTTTTTAAATCACACTCACAATTTTCTACAGGCCACATCTTACAACGGTTTGAGCTGCACCTTCACGAGATTTTGCTATTCTCGTGTTGCTAGTTGAGAAAAAAATATCAAAAAAAAACATTTTGCAGGCGGCCCTCTGGATTCGGACGGTCCGATCCTTGTTCGGACCGTCCGTTCACTATGCTAAAAACCGCCCTGGGGGACGACAGCGAATGCCATTTTGCATTCGGCCCCCTGGGGCATTCGCCGCCGTCCCCCAGAGCGGCAAGGCCACGTGGCCTCCCCGGGCTAACGGCGGCCGGTGCCGTTAGCCGCGCCTGATGGGGATGCCATTCGCCGCCCTGGGCCACGGCGGCAAGCGGGTAGATTTGCAAATGACCCAAATCGAAAATTAGTTTTGTAAATTAAAAAAAAATTAAATTAGTAACAGTAAAAATTCCAGTTCTAACCAGAAGTGGATTGGGCCTGTACAGCGCTTTATTTATCGGGCCGACGGCTGGCCTGCAAAGCTGCAATCTCGTGTGATCAACTAACGAATTTTTACTGTTACTAATTTAATTTTTTTTTTAATTTACAAAACTAATTTTCGGTTTGAATCATTTACAAAACTAGTCTCTTGCCGCCCTGGGCCACGGCGGGATTTAAAAACCGCCGTGGCCCAGGGCGGCGAATGGCATCCCGTCACCCGGGGCTAACGGCTCCGGCGGCCGTTAGCCGCGGGGAGGCCACGTGGATTCGCCGCCCTGGGGGAGGGCGGCGAATGCCCCCAGGGGGCCGAATGCAAAATTGCATTCGCCGCCCTGGGGGACGGCGGTTTTTAGCATAGTAAACGGACGGTCCGCACAAGGATCAGACCGTCCGAATCCAGGGGGCCGCCTGCAAATTTTTTTTTTCTTTTTTTTTGATATTTTTTTCTCAACTAGCAAAACGAGAATAGCAAAATCTCGTGAAGGTGCAGCTCAAACCGATGTAAGATGTGGCCTGTAGAAAATTACGAGTGTGCTTTAAAAACCGTGCTGAAACTTCGGACCTCAAAAACTCAATCTTCCCGGCCGAATTTCGTAAAAATTTTTTGGACAAACTCGACGAAGTAGGGGGGAAGCGGATGTAAAATTTTCTGTAGATGTCCGTAGAGTACTTATTTGCCCGATTCCGAGACCGTATGTGAAAGTTATGACTGTAGTTAGCGCGCGTTACAACAATTTGCCGTGGATTCGGACCGTCCGATCGGTGTGCGGACGGTCCTATGCATTCGCCGCCCTGGGGGAGGGCGACGAATGCCCCCAGGGGGCCGAATGCAGGGGGCATTCGTCGCCCTCCCCCAGGGCGGCGAATGCAATTTTGCATTCGGCCCCCTGGGGGCATTCGCCGTCCTCCCCCAGGGCGGCGAATCCACGTGGCCTCCCCGGGGCTAACGGCGGCCGGCGCCGTTAGCCTCGGTGACGGGGATGCCATTCGCCGCCCTGGGCCACGGCGGTTTTTAAATCCCGCCGTGGCCCAGGGCGGCAAGAGACTAGTTTTGTAAATGATTCAAACCGAAAATTAGTTTTGTAAATTAAAAAAAAAATTAAATTAGTAACAGTAAAAATTCCTGATCCTAATGACCTAATGTTTTTCCATTGGGAGAGAGACAGACAATCTTCCCCTTCGTGGCGGGTGACGCAATTGACAGCAGAAGCCAGATTGCAATACCACGCGCCATCCTCCTCACCTCCCCCCTCGGTGGGAGCCTGCAAGGTACGCCGGTGACCGGCTGAGGGCGCTCCTCTCCTCGCCTACTCCTGGCTCTGGTCCCCGGGCGCCGCCAAGCTGGTGCTCCACTCGCCTCTCCGAGGAGGCCCCATCGGCTGGCCAGTGAGGACCCCGACGATCGACGGCCTGATCCCAGCTAGGACCTGCAACAAGCCCGCGTCTCCTTCCTCCTGCCTCCTGGCCAGCCCCTAGGTCTCAAATCTCAATATCTCAT
The DNA here is from genome assembly GCA_003991445.1 of Oryza meyeriana var. granulata. Classification (NCBI taxonomy): domain Eukaryota; kingdom Viridiplantae; phylum Streptophyta; class Magnoliopsida; order Poales; family Poaceae; genus Oryza; species Oryza meyeriana. The sequence goes on from RYFJ01000899.1 coordinate 30,852, forward strand.
TTAGTGATTTAGTCATTTTTAATCACTATTTTGGTTGTGGTCAATCGTTAAATGCCTAGATTAGCTGATTAGTACAAATTGGTTGATTTGATTCAGTTTGTTTTGAACTAGGGAGAGGAATTTTTTTTAAGATAATGGGTAAAAATTACCCGGGCTCAAGACCGGTCCTGAATTTTTGGGGGCCATAGGGCAAGATAAAATTGGAGGGTCTATATTTGAATGCATGCAAACCTATAACAATGTACTGTAGTTCAAGCTACAACTGATCGTAAGAATCTATTATCCAATTGCTCATCAATATTATCAGTGAGCTAGTGCTTAACAATGCTGCTAGGCAAAATAATTACAGTTTCGCAAAAAAAAAAAGGGAAAAACACTTATAAGAAACATGGCAATTTTGCCTCAGAGATAACCACATCAGGATGCCACACACTAATTAAATTTGGAATGAGCAAGGAACACTCACCTCATTTCTGATGGTTGTGTAGAAACCGAAATATATATCACAAGGAAGAATTGGTGAAGGCCAAAATCCTCAAGCGTATAGTCTCTGACTCTCTGTGAGAGAAGTACTGAAAATGAAAACCTGGTTATCAGGATAAAGAGCTACTGTTAAGGATATTATAGGCTTGAAAGGAGCAAACCTGGTTTAACAAGGTATTTAACTTATGGTAGCACAGTCAAATTTGTGACTTACTTTTGGCCATGCCTTAGTGTGGGTAGTATTTATGGTTTGGAGTAAGCATTAGGTTTGGCCCAAGGCTGGGTGAAATCCTGAATCTGCCACTGTCCGTGCCTCTGTTTTGCAGCTCTGGATAAATCGCTAGTGTTAGTGCTAAGACTTGATGGAGTGTTTCTTCGATTAATTATGTTAAGAACAAACTAAGGAAAAAGATTATGAATTTTGACTTACAAACATTCATCACCAATTGAAGCATTCATTTCACACTTGATGCAAATTTTGAATATGTTTTTGTAGAATTGAAGAAAATATTGTTAATTACAAAGTTGATGTTTTTTCTATTATTACTACAGCATACCATATAATTAGTGATGGATCGAGGTTGGATGAGTGAACCCAGATCAACTACTTCTTATAAAGATGGTGTAGCACATTTCCTATCTGTGGCATTTCGTGATGTTCCAGATGGTGCCAAGATCCTTTGTCCTTGCATGAACTGCAGAAACAGAATAACACAGAACTATGATAGAGTTAAAACACATTTGAGATGTGCTGGAATTCTTCAAAACTATACCAAATGGATTCATCATGGCGAGAAATATGATAAGCCATCATTAGTATTTGCTCCTGAATCAGGCAACTCTAGGAATATTACTATTTCTAGTGTTCATTGGAGTAATGTTCTAGAAGGCGGGCAAGGAAGATCGGATGACATGGAAGGACTCCTAAAAGCTGCATTTGCAAAGGAAGATAGCTTTGAGTCTCTATCAAGTGCTTCTATCAATGAAGATGATATTCATTTTGACTCTGGTAGTGTGGAACCTAATATGGCTGATGATGGGAATAATACATTTGGAGATGACACCAAGGGGGAACAAGATATGTTCGCAATCTTGTTGAAGGATGCAAACACAAAACTGTATCCTGGGTGTAAAGCATTTTCGAAGTTGTCATTCTTGGTCAATTTGTATCACCTAAAATGCATGCATGGATGGACACAAGAATCTTTCACCGTGCTACTTGGCGTGCTATCTAATGCACTTCCTCAAGAGGCAAATTTACCAAGGACTTGTTATGAAGCAAAAAAGATCATCCGTGGTTTCGGTGTTGATTATCAGAAAATCCATACTTGTCCTAAAGATTGCATGCTATTTCAAGGTGATAGAGCTAACCAAGAGTCTTGTCATGTGTGTGGTTCGTCCCATTGGAGAACTGACAAGAATGGGTCTCCAGTTGAATCAAAAGGAAAGAAGAAACCAGCTAAAGTGTTGCGTTATTTCCCATTAATACCGAGAATCCAAAGACTATTTTCAACTAGCCAAACATCAGAAGATATGCGCTGGCATGAAGAGGGCCGTACAAAAGATGGATTGCTACGGCACCCTGCTGATGGTGAGGCTTGGAAAGATTTTAATGCTCGTTATCCTGAATTTTCTGCTGATGCCCGCAATGTGTGACTTGGTCTTGCAAGTGATGGATTCAACCCTTTCAGAAATATGAGTTCAAAGCATAGAACTTGGCCAGTAATGCTCATTTCTTACAATCTACCACCTTGGATTTGCATGAAGCAAACGTCCTTAATTTTGTCCATGATCATTCCTGGACCAAATTCACAGGGTACTATGATCATAAGAATTGGAGACAAATAAATGTTTCTCAGGGACAAGATTTTGTTGGGCAATCTGAGGAATATGCCATGCTTAAGTTAGCACTGAATACAATGGACAAGAAAATATAGGATATGAGTGCTGATATGACTCTCATGCGCACCTTCATAGAACAAAAATATCCTGGAGAGGATTGGAGAAATGTTGTGTTTGCAGGACAAAATAATGAAGTAAGCATCACAGTGGCACCATATTTCTTTGTGAAAAGATCAACTAACGAATACACTATGTGATCAATAGAAATAGGTTTATGCTTTTGTTGCAGGAGGATATTTCTAAACAAGTTGGTACTGATGTCCCACATGAATGCAATCTTGACGAATCGTGTGAACATGTCCATTCTACACCAAATAATGTGCAGGTGGTGCAGTATTTACTTGATAATTTTTAAATTGATGCTTTGGTAAAGTGTTTATATTGTTATTTTCAATAAGTTGCAGGAATTGCATTCAATCTGTTATATTCCTGTTAAAGATGGTCGCCACAAACCATCTGTACTGCATGAACACATGGTTGCCAAGGTAACTTGTGCAAATCTCACTATGCTATGAATTGAACCATGTGCATTTTTTTTAAAGAAGGTACATAACTAAATTGACCTTTAATTGTAGCAATCAATCCTTGGAAGCACCGCTACAAGGTCTGAAGCAAGTCAGAGATTCATGGATTCAGCACATGACCATGGAACTGATAAGGTATACAAACTAAAGATGCAAAGATTGTCATTTATCATAAGTTGCAGCAAGTACTTTCTATTAATTGTTCTAATGCCAAAGATCGTCATTTCAATCTATGTATACCATATGAACACACAATTGCCAAGGTGATTTATGAAAATGTCATTATATTAATGAATTGTGCTTGATTTAAAGAATATATCTATAATTTTAATGGATTTTAATTATAGCAATTAAGCATGGAAAGCTCTGCCAAAAGGTCCAGAACAAGTCAGAGGAATGTGGAATCAACGGTGCCACCTGAGCATGTAACCAATAAGGTATATACAATCTAAGTATGCAAATATCAATTAGTAAACTTCTTTGGCAATACTATCATTTGTTCGAATTTCTGTTCAGGTTTATGTTTCTGAACAAGATGGTGCTGATATTACAAATGGGTTTGTTAACAACCTTGAGGATCCACATGCCGATGGGAATGCTAGACCAAATAATGTGCAGGTGCTGAAATATCTACTTGATAAAATATTGAATGAAAGTGTGCTAATGTCTTAATTCTATCATTTATTATTGCAGCGATTATGTTCTGTCAGTTCAACCGAAGCTAAAGAGAGTTCCACTAAAGTTTTACCATATGACCATGGAATTGCAAAGGTGTGTTACACAAATCTTACTCTATCACTGAAACATTAAGAGATGCAATTGGTTCTGTCATTGCTTGGCCTCGTCCCTTTGTAAGATTAATCATGTCAACTCCAAGTATAATTTTTGCACGGTGCAATATTTGCATATATCTCGTTACTCATATTATATCTTCACTTTTCAGGTAAAAAAGCCTAAGACTATAAGTTCTACCCACTAGGTAGGCCACTTCTAATTTGATTAATTGAACTTGCAGTGTTGGATTTCATATGAGTGCTCATGTCCAGAATCTTGTTGTTATTATTGGTTTGACTACAGGACAGTTAATGGAGGACTATGAAAAGAAAAGGGAGAAGCCTGATGCACAACATTCTATTTGAAGAAATCTTATAGATTGATTCTAGCAATTTAGAAAAAGACTTGTGTCAAGTCTATAGGATGCTATAGATATGTGTGTGTCTATTGCACGTTAGTTTTTTATTAAGCTGTGAACTCAGTCCATTTACATGGATGTTTTATTTAGTTGTAAAGTCCCTGCTCTTGTACAAATATGCTACAATATTTCCCCTTTTAATATATTTTATATCCTTGCATTTGATCGGGAATATGGTGCTGCCTATGCAATTGTTACATGCATGCATATAGACTCATAATAAATATATGAAATATTAAATTAATGTACGATATGCATCTGTATACAATACGTACAATGTACTAACTGGAGAAAATACATATGTAACTACATATGGCATCTAGAAATACTCTGGATAGGATCTTGAGACATTGCAAAACGTCTTTACGGACGTATCTATATCAACAAAGACGTATTGCAGGTGGTTTTATAAAAGCATATCTATATCTGTAGGGATGCAATTTACATGTCTCTAGAAACATCTTAAATGATTATAGGTACGTTTTACAAATTGTCTCTATATTTTTGAGCTGGTCCATACGGAGACGTTCTTATGACGCTTTATAAAAACGCCTCGGTTGTCTGTGGGAGAGGAAACAAAAATGTCTTTCTAGAGGTGTTTTATTGCAGGGCATCCCAATATTAGGTCTTAACATATTAAGGTTAACCGCTAGGATCCTTGCTTCCATTCAAGTTTGGTGATAGGGTTCATGGCCGAACTACAGGTCCATTAATTTTTACGATAAGTTTTGTGGAGGATCTATTTATATAATAAATTTTAAAATAATTAAATTGCAAAAAAAATCAAGTGAGAGGTTCTAGCAGCGAATCCCTTTCCGTAAGGCACATAGTGCATTAACTTCAGTATATTAAGTTGAAATAAACACCCTTACTTATCACCAAGACATTGGGTCGTCAATATATTTTGTCATGGTATTTCTGCTGATATACGTATACAGGAGTATGTCCCGAATCATAGAAATATATAGCTAATTAATATACAAAGAAAATGATTAATAAATAAAGATTAGTGCGCTAGTAATCTACTTTGAATAAAAAAAGCACGTCCCTCTCCAAAATAAAATCGAGGAAACATGCATGCATAAAAATATTGCACTGTGCTTCATCCCAACAATTCAAAATGGTAGTATTCTCCCTTTTTAATTATCTGGATGCTGAATATATAAAATAGCTAGCCGTTTGTACGTCTCTGTACCCGTAATTACAGACCATATAGATGATCTTGTAGCAGTAGGAGCTGGCTAGTACTGTTTTTTTCCCCTCAAGCACTGATATGTAGGAGTAGGTAATAAGGTCTAAGAAATTAAAAGGAATATATCAAAGTTAGTAAAGTATTCAAAACTGTAGTTAGTCAACCCTAATATATTTTTATATGATCTTGTCGACCTTGACAAAATTACTACAGTTTTATGGACATTATATTATCATATACTATAGGCAGCATGCACCTTGAGTATACATGGAGTGATGGAGTATGCATTTCGATGATGACATGAATGCAGGCAGGTCGGCTTTGATCATGTTAGTAACAAATAGTAAACTATACGGCAAACATTAATTATGAGTAGCATTGGTCAACAAGTACAACCAAAGGACAGCAAAATCAAATTCTGAAATTCAAAACCAGTTTTGGATTCCCTATATCGTTCAAAACACAGCCAGCATTCCCCAAAGCAATCTTCAGAGATGACATCCATTTTTATTGAAGTGGTGTTCAGAGTCAGAAGTCCTCTAGAACAATTTACTGCGCTCTCACCAACCTGTACGTGGCAATGAACCAAGACCTATATTTACTTCTTCACCGCGCGTAGTTTGGATTTTGGAACAAATAAAGTTCATAGAAACGTACGTTTCAAACAGTTCGGGTTTCCGTGGCAATTTAATCAACAATACAAATCCCAAATAGGCCACAATGCAGAGGATTATTAGATGCAAACAAGGGCTTGGTGTATGAATATTGAGATGGCTACATTTGCTGTCATCAGTTGAGTACATGCATGCACAGAGACGAAGGCATCCTTTCAAATGCAGAAAATTTACAGAAACATTACAAAGATTTTTATAGGAATCAATTCAATTACCCTGTATGTAAGAAAAATTAATTATAGAAAGTAAGGACATCGAAAGTTCGAAATAAGAGATAACGACGCAGTTATGCCTGTAGACTCTCTCCAGTCATCAAAGAGAATCGTCCTATGCCTTTTGAAATAAACATGATATATATAATTTTAACTATTTAATTTTACATAAACAGAAAAAATTATGCAAGTATGCTATTACTTGTGTTGACGGCACATATTTTACAACAATACTTCTGTACCGATTTAAAAGAGGAGTCATCCATCCGTGTACTCCTTCCATCCACACAGGAACCCGTGCCACTAAACCATGCAAACAACCAGAATGTTAAAGATTTAGGCTGCTTTCGATATTGCTTAAGTAGGCTGAGCTACTTCCTCGCACTTCATGAGCATATTTTTCGAACTGCTAAATAATGTATTTTCTAAAAACTTTCTACATAGAAGTTACTGTGAAAAAATCAAATAAATTTATTTTTTAAATTTATAATAGCTAATACTTAGCTAATCATATGCTAATAATCTATTTCGTTTTACGTGCCAGAACTAACTCAACTCAATCCTCCGAAACTAACAAAGCCTTAAGCTTGCCCCACTGGATAAAAGCTAAGGCACCGTTTACATCAGCGTTTTGGCTTAGCTTATTGGTGGCATGCGAAACGAGAAAGGTCATTATTGCAAGATTAATTAAGCATTAACTATTGTAAACTTTAAAAAATAAATTTATTTGATTTTTTTAAAGAAAGTTATATATAAAAAATATTTGAAAAAAATACACCATTTAGTACCTCAAAAAACATGCTATCAAAAAATGATGAAATAGCTAAGCCAACTAGTTGAAACAAAAGCAGCCTAAGAAAAAACTAAACTATACTCCCTCTAGTTTTATAATATTTATCGTTTTGAACAAGGACGTGGTCTAAAAACAATTTTGACCACTATTTTTTTATTTCAATATATATAGAAATATCAATAAATATATAATTTTATTGAAGTATTTTTCAAGATTAATTAATTTATACATATATCCTCCATGTTTATAAAGTAAATATTTTAAAAGTTATTCACAGTTAAAATTATAAAAGTTTAAGATTAATCCAGTTTAAAACGACAAGTACTATGAACTAGAAGGAGTAATCAAGCATGGAGTGGAACGTTGATCCGTCTTTCCTAAGATCTTCCGTTGCAAGTTGCAACACATAAGCAACTTAATTATCTTCCCCAAAAATGCAAAATCTCTCTTTCTAGTTTCTATATTCACCAGCTAATTATGCTAGTTCAACTCTCAATCTCTCTGACCTGTAGAGTACACAACACAACACAAAACAGAATAGTAGTACATAAATACAGAGGCACATGACCCATGGGCCCATCCCCATCTTCTTCTTCCTCTTCATCTTCCTTTACCACCACCGCCATCTCTCCTTAATTGCACTTGCATTTCACCTTCACCTTCTCTCCATCTCCATCGCCTCAACCACCTAGAACTCTCTCTCTCTCTCTCCACCTCACTCCATCCAATGGGCAAGAAAGCCCTTAGCTCCCTCTTCTCCAGGCTGGCCGTCGCCGCCGACTCCTCCCAGCCCTCACCTTCGCCGCCGTGGCAATGGCCGTCTTGTGCGAACCCGCCGCAGACCGCATCGTTCCGTGGGGGCTACGAGGAGCCCTGCACGACGGCGGCGGCGGCCAGTGGAGGTAGGTCGGTGACGGGGAGGTTGCCAAGGAAGGGCGGGGAGATGTATAAGACGGTCAACTCCGTCTACTTCGACGACTCCGCCGAGGACGTCGACGGCTGCGGCTTCTTCGGTGAGGAGGAAGAGGAGGCGGTGGTGGAGGAGGATGACAGCTTCTCGACGATGACGGCGGCGGAGGAGGAGTGGTCGGAGGCGGTCATCCGCAGCCTCGGCCGCCGGACGTCCACCGACCGCTTCTTCTTCGACACAGGGCCGGCTCAGCCGGCGACCAACTCCATTCTTGCCACGGCGAGGGCAGTGGCACCACCGCCACCACCATCGGAGGAGAAAGAGGATAAAGCGGCGGCGCTGGCCGACTCCGACGACGACGGCCTGCCGCTGCCGGCGGCGTCGCACCTCCCCGACAAGTCCCAGCTGGTGGAGGAGAGCGTGGCGGTGGCGGTAGACTCCGAGGACCCGTACCGCGACTTCCGGGCGTCCATGGAGGAGATGGTGGCGGCGCACGGCCTCCGCGACTGGGAGCAGCTGGAGGAGCTCCTCTCCTGGTACCTCCGCGTCAACGGCAAGCACAACCACCCGCTCATCGTCGGCGCCTTCGTTGACCTGCTCCTCGGCCTCGCGCCGTCGCCATCGCCGCCCTCCGAGACCACCACTGCAGCAACCACCACGACAACGACAATGACAACGACGAGTGACACCAGCTGTAGCAGCAGCAGCAGCGCGAGCACGAGCACCACCAGCAATGGCGTCAGTGTCGCCACCGCTGCCACGACGACGGCGGCGGTAGCAATGGAGCAATGCGGCGGTGGTGTTGATGAAGAAGCTCCTTGCTCGTCTTCTTCCTCGTGCTGCGCCGCATCTGACCATGACCATGACCATGAAGAGGTCGGGCAGAAGCAAGGCAGGTGATTAGATACCGGAAAAAAAATCTATTTTAACTTTCACGAAAGCTGAATGAGCTTATTTGGATTGATGTCAAAATATATTATACCAATTTATTAGTATCTCAAATAGTAATAGTTTGTTTGGATTGAAACCAAAATATTGATATTGGCTACGATCAATTTAGCACTAATATAAAACTTTCTTTTCCATATCATTAAATTTTAGCCTCATATTGGTTGCAATCCAAATATTTATAATACAACTCTACCCTATCAGTAGTGTCAAAATTTGGTAAGATGGAGAACCAAACATGCCCAATATTTCTTATTTTTGTAAAAATTTAGGGATGTAAAATGGATTTTTTTTTTCCTTAGATATTTAGATCTGTACCAAATTTTAGCTAGCGATTGGTACTCTCCTCTGGCATGTTGATTTTGCATAATGGTAATATGTTAATCAGATCACGGCCGCTGTTTGAATCAACGAAGCAGACTAGCTTAATTGCAAAGTGATGATGGAATTGAAGTATAGTACTGGTCCTCTTAATTTGCCTCTGATGTTTCTTTCAGCCAGGTTGGATCATGGGATCAGAATTTGGATGCAATGTGATTTATAGTTAGTACTCGTTACTCCAGTTTATAGGGCAGCCTGAGCTTGACTTTTCAAATTCAGGCGCAATTCATACGCTCAAGTATACTTCCTCCCTCTCAAAATAAATCAATTCATAGAACTTAAATTTTATCTTAAAATAAATCAATTTCTAGCTTCTTAACTACTCTCAATCCAAAAATCAAAAAAGTTTATTTTTTCATTATCCCTTACATATCCACTCAATATCTATTTTCTATTAATAAAGGTCATTAAGATCTTTTATCCTTCTCATTAACTCCTCTTTAAAATACTAGGAGTTGATTTTTTTTTTCTAACAGAGGGAATATATCGGGTCAATAAATTCCCAAACCATGTAAGGTTTTAAACACTTAATTTATCACGTAAAAGTATTTCGGTTTGTCTTACATAAAAATTAGCATTGCTAGATAATTTGTTCATAAAACATGGCTATGAAAATGATAAAACACATATTATTAGACATCTTTTGACATCTAACTATAAACATAAATAAGAAAATAGAAGAATAATTTGACTATTAATACACACACCGACCGGTGGGTGTGGGGCAGATCGTGAGGCGTGGGCTGGGGTAGCTGCATGTGCATGAATTTATGTGCATGCATACGTACACACTATACACATAATGCTCCCACTGCCCACTTAAATAGTGCCTTAATTTTGCTACTGCTCCTCGTTAATGCATGGTTTTAGCCATATATAAGTGTTCAAATTTTCCAAATGTAAAAATGATTAATTTTGGAATCAAAATTTCCGAAAATTAATCTTGAAGGAAAATTCTGAAACTTGAACATATATTCGCTGAATTTGAATATCTTGTACTAAAATAAGGCAATTAAATGAAATGTCTTTTCGCTGAAGAAACATGCTATTGGGACAACTCACCAGTAGAGACCAGAAATCTCAAAATATGTATTTCAAAGAATCCTGGCCATAACTAGCTTAGCTTGGAGTAGGTTTATTTTTCTTTTGCAAAGCAGAGTATAAACGCCGGTGTTCATATAAACTATAAACGTGTGCACACTTATTTATAAGAATGCATACCTTATATCTATCTATGAGCATATGAGCACATTTAAAGTTTGCTCATTAACGAGTCATCGTACACACTCGTTGTCGATGGATATATCTTCTACCACTAAAGAATAATTAGATAGAGTAGTTTCTAGCAACAGTAATAGGATTCATTAATACGGTATATTACGTATACGAGTGAACACAATAAGTGAGTGTGTAAATTAATGAAGTTTACCAACAGAGAGAGTATCAAGCTAGCTTAGAACTGTAGAAAGAAAAGAAAGACAGGTGTAGTAAAATACACATCTCCATGACAAGTCTTCGTACGTCATGACTCGTGGCAGTGACCACACCAGTTCAATGCGATCAGTTCCTGCCAGCAGCAGCTGGAGTACATGACACACTACACAGTGTGCAGCTTTCTCCATAGCTCTTCAATGGTGCGTTTTATATTTTTCTACAACAAGTAGTACAATTCAAGATCAAATACTATATCAAACATGTTAATATATAGTGCTGGTACTATTTTTTTGTTTTTGATATTTATATATAAGCACTAAACAGCTCACCAGAAAAACAGTATCAATAATATTATTATGCTAGAATAATTTGTGGGAGCATGCACCATGCATACCCCATCTAGTGTTCTTTTCCTGAAGTGGAATGGAATATAAATAGTCATATTTTTTAGGCTACTAAATAGTATGATTTTTTAAAAAAACTTTCTACATATAAATTTTAAATTTATTTTTAACTTTGTAATATTTAATTCAATCATTTATTTCAATGATGATAAAGCCAATCAGATACTTAGAAAGGAATCTAAGCAATTCAGTATTCAAAAATTAACATAAAGTGACTTAAAAAAGAATATTTTGATTTAATCTTAGTATTTACTAAAACGTCTAAATTTTTTTATATTTTAAAATAGAGAAAGAAATTCTTATATTTTAAAATAGAGGGAGTATCGAGCTATAACATCGGTAGTTGAAATGAAATGGCAATCAATTAATTAATCTTGCAATTTCTCTATCTGCATGCATGTTCTAGGTCTACATATTCGATTCTCAAGCAATGTGAAAAGATTCTTCTGTGGATTATACTACTACTAGCTTAAGCTTAACGTATAGTTTAAAGGGGGAGGGAAGAGATAAAAGGAAGAAGATAACGTAAAACAAGATAAAATAAGTTATTAGCGCATGATTAATTAAGTATTAATTATTTTAAATTTAAAAAATAGATTAATATAATTTTTAAAGCAACTTTTAGATAGAAAATTTTTGTAAAAAACACAACATTTAGCTGTTCAGGAAGGAAGTGTACTTACGAAAAATAAGAATTTTTTTTTTCTCTTCACTTATATTCGAACTCAGCCTATGTGTAGTGAAAATATATATGCTAGTACTAGTAAAGTAGTAATCGGTCCGGCGAAGCTTCTAAAAACGAGGGGCGGCATGCATATATGCGTGCGTGTGCGTGGCTTTTCAGCCGGCCATGTGGCACGGCGATCGATCGACCCGCGTGCTTGTCCTAATCGGGTGCGCTCGCGAGCCAATTATCGTCCTCGTCTCCTCGATAAGCATGCACATGCATATGTTTAGTTTAGGCAGCGTTTAGCGTAGGGTTGATTACGTTACACGTAAAACAAGACGGATTAAAGTATTAATCATTATAACCTTAGAAAATAGATTTATTTGATTTTAAAAAAATTCTATATAAAAATTTTTTACACAAATTAATAGTTGAGAAAACTTACTAACAAAAAATAAAAAAGTATTTTTTTCCTGTTTTGATGGAGTTACCGCTATCCGATGATACCAAGGTTACTACGATAACCACGTGTTACCACGAAAAACTATAAAGTTATTGTGAAAAATTATAAGATTTTAAAATCGGAGAAGCTTATCACACGGGATAACTATAATAATCGTGAGCTAACCGTTTGATATTATAAACACAATCTCCATGAGCTAATAAAAAGGCGGCCTTAACTGCATGTACCCCAGGCGTAATCTTCATTGACTTTTCTCAGGTTTGAAGGAGCAGTTTCTGTACACAACCAGGTTAATTGGGCCTCTGATATGCTTATGTGCTAATCTGCAGACTGCAGGCCCCATCTCCCAAAGAAGGCCCAGCTATCATGTTTCCTTGAAATTATAGAAGGGATGGAAGAAAGCAAAATCTGCGTCCTTGCCAAGAAGAAGAAAGAAGAGGCTGACAAGCTCACAAGTACAACTGGACCTAAATGTCCTGTTCCGTTGAAAATAGATGAAGCAAAAAATAATTTATAAATAAAACTTTTATGTTTGTGTTTTAATGGTTTAAAAACCAATATTAGAAAATAGACTACGATAAAATAACTCTAAAATTAAGTTTTAAAATTCAAATTTTAGCTCATAACCATGCGAAACTAGAAAAAAATTCTAATGATGTATAAAACACTTTCTGTTATCTTGAGCCCACATTGAAACACAAGATTGTGAAAACGCAGGAATAGGAAAAACGTAGAAATAAAATATCATACCTATTGAATTTCTATAGAACTGAAAACACAAGAAAGTTATAACACTGTCGTTTGATTAGCACATAAGAGAATCATAGGAACAATAAAACATGGGGTAAAACCCATGCTTATTTTCCTCTAAAATCACTGTAGGATTGTCCATCTCATAGAAATTTTAAAGGAAAGGATAGAATTCAATCCTTTATTTTAAAGACATCCTTCGGTATACATGATTTTCAAATCACAGAAATAGGAAAAAGTAGGAATAGCATAGAAATACATGTGCAAAACAAAAGATAGGGAAAATATAGGAATGGCCCTTGTGATGTTTGGTAGGAAAAATACATGAATGCTTAGTATTAAGTTAACATGATCAAGATTTGAATACTTTAATCTATGCAACTTGAGATCAAATACATAGAGCATAGAGTGTTTTGCCTCAATCCTATTCGTAGGAATAGGAAAAAGAGCTCTAAATGGATGCAAATTTTCCTATGAAATTTCATAGGAATCATGGCCAAAGAAAATTTTCCTATGCTTTTTCTTTGCTCCAATCCTACAAACCAAATGGATAAATAGTGACCATTCGTGCAGGAATCTTGTTCCTAGGTTTTTCCTCCATATTTTTTACAAACCGAAGGAGCTCAAAATTTTTTCTATCGGACTAAAATCCTCCAAAATTTTTATTTTTTTAATTTTTTTCTACACTTACACGAGCTTGAGCAAATGGATGGGTCTCACTTAGAGATGAAAACGGATTGAATATGGACGAAAACTAGCTATAACATATTTGTTTTTATATTTTTTTTCGAAACCAGAAACGAATACGGATATATCGAAAACGAAAATGGAAACGAATATTATCGAATACAGATACGGAGCGAATAATTAGAACGAATATGGTCACGGATATTTATCGGAACATGAATACCCCTTAGACCGTGCTTCTAAAATCAACGAACAGATATACCTAATTCTTTTATCCAAAAGAATATATTAAATTGGTGTTAAATATAATATGCTATTGTAAATACTATAGACTCTTTAGTTTTTCTAAATTTTTTTAAAAAATTAGAGTTAATAAATATGAGGTTGTATCCATACTAGACTCTTAATTTAGAATTTTATTTATTTTGTTTTAAAATTAGTAATTAACAAATGTAATTGATATGGACCCTTTTTTAAAAGAACAACCTGTTACATTCAAAAATAATCAATTATTTAATATTGATAATATCAAGCAATAGTGCCCAATAGAATTTATGGTTTGGAACTAGTAAATACAGCATATTATGATAGCTACGTACCGTTTCTAGAATAAAAATATTTGAGAAATAAATTGGGCTAGAGATATGGGCATAAAGTTAGAGGTAATATGAGCTATCCGGAAACTATCTGAGTAGATATCCGGATAGTTTTTGACCGATTTTAGTTTTCGCCGGATAACAGTCTTGCTATATTTGTTTTTGTTTCCGAGAAAGAAATATCCGAATTTATTTCTGTTTTCGAGACTATCTAAAAAAATATCCGTCCAATACTATCCATTTCAAAGAGACATCTGAATCTCGCAAACTATCCGAACCGATTTCATCCCTAATCTCACTGCCAGGCAGGCAGGAGGCAGGCTCCATGTTTCTCCCTCAGAAAGAGGGAGAGTAAAGCAGAGGAGCCAGCCGATGCGATGAACGAACAGATCAGTAATAAATAAAAGAGAACAGAGAGGCAGCGAGGAAGAGCAATTGATAGATGTGAGTATGTGAGCAATCGCGAGTAGGTTGTCGTAGGCCATTTTAATTTACTGGTAGCAGCTGGTATAGTACGTACTCGATCTGGCTGTGTTGGTGTTGCTACTGTACTGTACTGCAACTGCAGGTGTGGTCGATGACACCATCTGAAACTTGACTCATCATGCCAATGCCAATACGTGCATGATGTATCATGCTTTTGTTTCCAGCGAGAAAGCTTAGCACGCACGGGGAAATTAGGAAAAGAAGAGCTGGGTTTTTAGCTCGATGTTGGGTCTCCTCAAAAGTCGAAGCCCAAATGCGTGCGTGCATGCATGCGTGCGCGCGTTTTCTTTTTCCTTCTTTTTGCTACTAGCAAAATGATTGATAGAGAGCTAGGGTTTGCGAACCTCTCTGTACTTTCTCCGCTTCTTCTTCGATAAAGAGTTTAGGATCGGATCAACAAAATAAATTACTATAAGAACGAAGAATTAATCAACGGAAGACCTATTAATTAAGACGGCATCGGCAGATGAGTGAAGCTATAGTGCTCCGTTAATTTCGCTGGTTAACGCCATCATGTCACTACTACACTAAAAAGTATCAACGTCGATTGAAAACCATCGTCAGTCCTGATTTTCAACCCGGCACTACAACTCTGAAACTAATGACCCCTCTTATCTATCCTGGTTATAGACCCGGAACAGGTAAGCCCTAGGAGCGTAAAAAACAGGCTTCTGGGTAGGTCATAAATCCTAAATTAAGGGTACATCTGACACTCATGGCCACAAGCATAAGTGCCAGTTACATCCCCCAACCAGGACAGATGGTTCAAATCAAGATAAAAATAATTATTATATTAGTACACATTGTAGAATATTATTATTCTGCATCACATATAAATGAATATTTATTTAATTTTATTAATTATACATCAGCTAGTTAATGTCCATCATTAATTATACATCACATGTAGTCATTAATATTAAATATTGTTACGGAGATAAGAGTAATTAACGTTGTTACAAGAAGCGTAGCTACTACTTTGTCGATGGACCGTATCAGTGCTGGTTAGAGGCAAGAACAGGACTGATAAGGAGCCCTCTCATCAGTCTCGGTTGTGGACAAGACCCGGCACTAATGGTCTGACATCAGTGTCGGGCCCTAATTTTGGAAGGCGTGAGGTAGGGTTTTAGACGGGAACCTCTACTAATACCAGATTTTCGTAACCTGACACTAATAAGACGGTACGTATATGCACTATAGTGTTGTTCTTTGTACCTGAGGACTGAAACTTTTGGCTATCCGTTTAACTGTACAATTGGACTGCTAGAGAACCAAATAAAGGATATATGGAGCTGAAGATGATGGCAAGATGCAATGTGTGCATGTGTCTCTCCTCTTCTCTTCCAGACGAATGTAACTTCGGACTGATGGTTTCCGTACCTAGTGCCCCATTTCAGCATCAGACAGTACATGTATGAGCATGACTACATACTAACTTATCACCACATACACTAGTAATCATGCTGCTAAACACAATATAGTTCCATTGCCATGAATTAAACAGCAACATGGACCTCTAGTAGTAAGTAGTAACTAGACCCAACTTCTTCTGGACCTTCATGCAAAACCAAAGGCCAGACTGCAACATGCCACACAAACACACTAAAACCAGCAAGAGCACACTAACCAAGCTAGCAACTACAGAAAGAAGCAAGAAAAAACACACAGAAATTATTAGTGATTACCGCAACAAGAAGTAACTAAGCTAGCTAGTAACACTAATTAATCTTTTTAGCTAGCTAAATTATATATTTTTTTCCTTCGAGATCCTATCACCACCCGGTAACCTCGCTCGTAGTACAGCATGCGTACGTACACCAGGTGGTGCCAGGATCTCGAGACTCGCCAGGGCCGTACACGTGGCGCTTGATCTGCCGTACACGTCAGTAGTGGTAGTAGTGGTAGTGGTACGCCGGCGGCGGCGGTGGCGGCGGCGGCGGAGGGGGAACAGCAGACGGCGCGGCGAGCTGCGCGCAGACCTCGGCGAAGGCGGTGAGGATGGCGGCGTGGTGGCGCGGCGCGTTGAGGGCGAGCAGGCGGCGGAGCATGCAGCGGAGGTCGTCCCAGCTGCAGAGCCCCATCTCCACCACCATCTGCACCATGCTCTCCCGGAAGTCGGCGCGCGGGTCCGACGACTCCTTCTCCACCGCCAAGCCGACGTCCTCCTCCTCCTCCGCACCCGCCGCCGCCGCCGCCGCCTCCATCTTCTCGTACCTCTTCTTCCTGCTCGGCCTCCTCCTGGCAACCGCCACCCCCGGCGACGCCGCCCCGTGCTGCTGCTGCTGCTTCCCGTGGTGGGTCACCGGCGCCGCCTCCTGGTGGTGGTGGTACTGCTTGTAGCCGGCGCCGGCGTGGGAGTTGCTCGGGAAGTAGGGGTACTGGTTGGAGGACGACGAGTAGGTGGTGGTGTAGGTGGCGGCGGAGGAGGAGGAGAACGAGGCAGTGGAAGCGGAGGACGGGAAGAAGGAAGAAGAGTGGGAGCTCGTGCTCCTCGGCACCGGCGGCTTCAGAGATGGCCGGAGGAACGACGGCAAGCTCATGAGCAGCTGCCTCGGCCGGCGAGGGCGGCAGCCGCAGCCAGTGTCAACGACGGGCACGTGGCGCCACCGCCCGCCCACCGGAAAATGCCTGCCGCCTCCGCCACCGCCGCTCCGCCGCGCTCTGCTCGCCGTTGACATCTCGCAGCCACCTAGCTAGCTCGACAGCTTCGCCTGGCTATGAGCTAGGATTCCGAGGAGGTATAAAATGTTGGGACTTGTGAGCTATGGATGGATGGTGACATTGACAAGGGAGAGGAAGAAGGCGAGCTCATGTAGCGGCTTATATATAATCCGATTTGGCTAAGAGAGAGTAATTAACTTGATGATTAGTGGACTAATATCTGTGGGGATTAATTAGCAAGGTCGGGGTTGGTGGGCCACATGGGCCTACCTTGGTATGGGGATCATCATTCCTGTCTCTTCCCATGGCCAGCTCGGTTGCCAACAGGTTTGACTTTGACTGTACTTATATAATAATGACTCTCTGCTTACATTTGATGAAGCATCTAGGACAAGGCAAACCTGCATCAAGTGGAGGTGATTTCCTATTGAACGAAATGGAAAAAAAATAACAGTGACTTTAGTCAAATTTTTTATACTAGTACCATTTATCAGTTTAGCTAAAAATGTGCTCTGGTGATATTATTATCTTCTCTTGCTTGGCTTGCGAGGTTTAGGACTAGCGCGGCTGGTTAGTGTTTAATATAGATTATTTACCTAATTATTGATGTGAATTATTTATTTAATTATAAGGGTGAATTAAAATATTCTAAGAAATAAACTTAACAAATAGTAACTTAGAACTAGTGGTAGAAGAATAGTTTCGTATTTTTAAAAGCATAAGTAAATAACAGTGGCAACAATTTAATGAATAAGCTTAAAAAACACAAGACCAATTAGGACTTCGGTGAAGCGAGCTAATTCTTAAGAGAGGAGACCTATAGTCGGCAGTGATATGGTGATGAGAGGTAGATACGAGTGACTTAGCTAGAGCTGTAGATATGTTAGGATGTCCCAGCAAAGATAAGATGGAGGCCAATGACGATAACAATAAGAGTCCCTTTGAAATGTGGAAATTTTAAATTCTAACAAAATTCCGCAAATGTATTTATTTATAAGGACTCCTCCAAACCGAATAGACCCTAAGAATTGTTAGGAGATGGTGCAATCGACGTAGGAGGGTGATGGGTCAACTGCTCAAGTTGGTGAAGATGATAGAAGAGATCGAAGTAAGTCGCCGGAGAAGCTGGCATTTTGGGTGGTTTTGGGGACCACCTTAGATCCACACGTCAGTGAAAGTCACACAACTTTTAACTTAGGCTCCGTTCGAACTTGTGGGTCTGATGGAAATGTTCGGCGCATGCAAAACGAGATAAGCCATTATCGCATGATTAATTAAGTTTTAATTATTACAAACTTGAGAAATAAATTTATTTGATTTTTTAGAGTAACTTTTATATAGAAAATTTTTAAAAAAACATACCGTTTAATAGTTTGGGAAGCGTGCTCACAAAAAAACAAAGAATTTTTTCTCCTTAACCAGCACTTCTGAACTCTCCCTTAAAGCATTATGAGTTGGTTTTGGGTATCATTTTAAACAGTGTGGCAAAATTTAAGTGGTATTTAAGGCTATTCTCAGTGGTGTGTTTCACTTCACTATTTCCAATATTACCACGTAGGATGAAACTATGAATGAAACAACCTCTCTCAATAGAGAGTTTCATTTCACCATTTCCAAAGATACCCATAGCGTTTAATTACTGCATGAAACTCTCATGAAACATACATTGAGAATACTCCTTGAGTTTCATCATAACGATGATGAAACAAAAATTGCCTCAGTGGGGGTTTCACACAGTTTCCAAGATCTTGAAAATGGGTTGGACTAGTTTCATCCCCATGAAACTTTGTTAATCTCTTTCATCATAAATACCCTGGCATGTCACTAGAATTGCTGATGTGGCACGTTATTTATTGCCATGAAACTCCTCATGAAACCCCCACTGAGAATAGCCTTAAGGAGGGGTGTGATCTGAAACTGCATAAAACTTGGCACAGTGATATAAAAGCAACCCAAACAAAGCTGTCAAAACTTCAATACAATGTAATAGCGTCTGAACTTTTCGAGAGATCGAGAGAGAGAGAGAGTGTTTGAACCCTCAAACTGATCAACCACCAAAGTTTGCGCACCTACTACAACAGAAATTAACAAAACGCCGGACAAACCTGGTCAGCCAATTAATCCTTAAGAGAAACGAAATATATATAATGTGTAAATCGATCGAGTGGTGCGTTTTTAGCATCACAACTAACGTACCTGTCCATGAAAAGTGTTAAGCCGATGAATGATATCAATTCACTTGCATGTTTATCCATCGTACTGTTTCAGTCTTGAGATGGCAGCTGGTAATAGATACACCTGTATACTGGTAGAGCTACTTGTACCGTTGTACGCATGCAGCACAAGTATACGTACGTACCCGGTGGGCCCGTGGCTAGTCAAGTCAACTCAAGAGCTAGCAAGCAAGCAGCGGCATCAATGTTATCGGGATCCGAGGCAGAGGGAATCGCATCCTCTGGCTTCGCGCCGCAGCGGAATAATCAGCTTTCAATGGGTACTGTCCCCTTTCGTTCCAAAATATAACATAACTTAATGGAAGATTTTGCAAGTGTTTAGAATAGTTTTAATCCATATATAATCTGCCTCTCTCCATAATAAACCATGGGATGTCAGTAGCTCATAGATGTTTGATGTCGATATTGTTGATGCCGGGTATAGCAATTCACGTCGATCTGCTATGCTTGTGCTAATTTGAATATCTTCTAAGATCCATTGTATTTTTTTTCTCCTAGAGTGTCTGGTCTAATATATCTCTATCTAGATTTATAGTATTTAAGTTATATCAAATTTAGTTTTAAATTATTATAATTTACAAGCAGCAGAGGAGTACTACTGCTACATATCCAGCCAGAGACAACGGTCGATCGAGTAGCTGTAGCTTGGCTGGAGCTAGCTAGCACTGCGTCGCCGCCGCCGTATACATCGACCGCTCATTCAGCCTCGTCGCACGCGCGCCGGCGTGCAGTGACGACGGCCTGCCGGCCGGCGATCAAGCCGCGCAACATGGCGACCACCGGCTCCCTTAGGCTTCTCTCTCTCTCTCTCTGTGCACGCGAGCGAGCCAGCGCGTGCATGCCCCGGCCGCCACAGTCCACAGATCGTCGTCGCCGTCGCCGTCGCCGCCGCCGCCGCACGTACGCCCGCCCTTGTGATGCCTGAATTGCCAGTGTTTAAAGGCCTAAAGGGACAACGTACCACTACCACTTATCGATGAGACAACTTTTTTTCATTCGGGAGACTGATGAAACATGTAGGCGTTTGTTCAAATCTATCCGTATCTATACTGTCTGAATTACCGTTTACTTCTTTTATCCTAAAATAAAATTATTTATATCATTTAAGCCTTATTCTAAAATAAAACTATTTATCCACCTACTCCTATCTCAAAAAATCATAATAATACTTTATTTAATTTTTTATCTATTTTCTTTTCTCAACTAATCATAACCTTTCATTAATCATTTCACTTACCTTATTAATATTTGTGTTCAGCTCTAAAAATACTTATATTTTAAAATAAAGAGAGTAACAGGGATGAATCTTAAAGCAACTGTACCACCTAAACCTCCGTTTTCAGCTCTACCGACGCCGCAAGCATGAAATCAATGGGGTAGGAATGATGCCCCTTTCTTGTACGCGCATGACTAATGATTGGCTGTTCAATATGTTTTTCCCTGTAATATAGCTAGAAACGAAGAAATAGTAGGTGTAGTTGCCTCAAGATTCATACTTGCTAGGTTATAAAATCTGAATTAGAATGCCATGTAGATGTAGGGTGCCATAGAATTTTTTCCATACTAATCAGGCACTTCATAGGAGCTTCTACGTGAGCCAGAAATATCTAGCCGTTGATTCTATGGACCGTATTATTGTAATCATCAATCATATTGAGATCCGTGTTAAAAAGTCACGCAATTGAAAACATCATGGATTCTAATTTATTAATTCTGAAATTCGTAATTGATAATATGATACCATACTCATCTTGGACTCTTAATTTAGTGTTTATTATTTTAACTCTACAATTGGAAATTAATAGTTAGCAAGCTATAACTAACGTGGGCTCTTATTTTAATATAATCAACTATAATTTCAAAGATAAAACATAATATTAGAATTTTAATACTTATATGACATACATATATATATATATATATATATCACTCCACAGATTCTTAAGTTTAAACTTATCACTCCACAGATTCGTAAGTTTAAACTCAATTTACACATCGAGATAAAAAAGCATGAAAAATATCAATACTATTTTTTAGAATTTTTCGTAACCATTTGTATTAATATATTTGAGAGAAAAGATAAAGGGGACATCCTCAAGTAATTAGAATCTATTATCTTTTATTTGCTATATATTCTTGGGGGGATTGTACTACTACCTGCATTACTACGAGCTTACGGCAGGGAACGGATAATTTTTTTCGGCTAGCTATACAACTTTAGGAAGAAAATCCCTCCAAAATCTTTTAAATATAACTTTAGTACAATTATAGTATAATTGTACTATAAATTGCATGTAACTATATAAGTAGCTTATATGTTTTTTAATAATGAAAATGTATGTCACATAGCCAATAAATTTGATAAAAAAAGAAAAAAGACATAGTATGATGGGACACACCCTTAACTTTTTTTATTGTTGAGTAGCTTTGATAAAATCATATAGCTTCTAGCTAGCAATTCTAATAGTACTATACCACTCATAATAGAATAAAGAGACCATTGGCTATCAATTCTAAAACTTTTATGGTAGTATTATAGATCAAACTTATATGCAGCTAGTATATAATTAAACAAGAACAACGGCTAGCTTAGTTGGTTTGCGTGCTGCACGAGGAATCGGAAGCCCGCCCTAACACGAATTTTTTTACTTTTTGAATCTTTTTATTTTTTAATTTTAAAACAAAACCCTCTCAAAACTTATTTTCAAATCTAAACCTTTTGGCCACGTCATAGTGGCCAAACAACACTGCCACGACATAAAGAATGGGTGTGACAGTGTTCTTCGGCCACGCTAGGCTTGTTGGCGTGGTAGAACTGTTGTCACGCCAGTCTAACTGGCGTGGCCAAAAGGTTTAAATTTAGAAATAAATTTTTAGAGATTTTATTTTTAAAAATAAAAAAGATTTAAATAATAAAAAAAATTCCCCTCACACTCACTTGGTTTTTATTTCCCCCTTCCGCGGTTCGAGCCCCGTCCACGCACGCGCTTGGTTTATTTTCCCCTCCTATGCACAAATCTTAAAGCGTATCCAACGGTCTAAAAATCCAAAGTGGTCCCTCCGATTTGTCGTCGCAAGAAATATAGCAAAACCGTTTTATTTTTTTTTCTGAAACTGAACTGTTTTTTGAGGAATCGTGTACATTTGTGCTTTAGTGATAAACTGATCATGCTAGCAGCTACGGGCCTAGAATTAACACAGTCAAGTGAGCGTGTATTTGCAGGGATCGAGCTCGCAATGCGAGTGGCTCTCTGCAACGCTAGCTCACAATGCTGGTGCTAATGGATGAATACCTGCAGTGAGCATGCAGGTTAGCTTTAATTAGTTTTTGGCTCTAAACTCATCATCACAAGCTCCCTGCTATCCTGCTAGTGCCGGGCGGCGGCGTCTTTGCAGCCAGCCACCATCCTCATCCACATAACCAAGCTGCAACCCTGCTGCTGCCACACAAAAGTCACGGATGGTCGGCGCCCTGCCCGTTGATCACAGGTCGGTCGAGTCAAAGACACTCACAGGCTAACAGCCATTAACAGCTAGCTCATGGTTAAGCTAAGCTTCTGCAGGATGCAATCATCTCAGCTCCCAGGCTAGTAACAGCGTTCGCTAGGATCGAGTTTAATCTTCTGATTCTGAGACCCACGGCTGTGGTTGGCTTTGGGCTCAGGAATGGAGCGTGCTGTCTCTCTGCATGCAGGCCAGCTGCAGAGTATTTTTCTCACTGGCAATATTCAGTTTTTCAGGCACTGTCACTTGCTAGGACAAATATATAGTGACATGTGTTCTAGTCATGCATGTGACTTTATATAGGAGTATGTATGTTGTTTACACAAGAAAAATCAGCTAAATGAGACTTCATTTTGGTTCAAAATTTGGCTCTTTCCTGTAAGAGCACTTTAAGTTGGACCAAGTTTTTTTATTTGATTGTGAAACAAGTAGTACGGTGTACCTGTTACTCGGTCTGAATATATACGAATTTGAACTTTCTTTCTACTGATTGCGAAACGAATTAACCGGCCA
Source organism: Oryza meyeriana var. granulata (assembly GCA_003991445.1). Classification (NCBI taxonomy): domain Eukaryota; kingdom Viridiplantae; phylum Streptophyta; class Magnoliopsida; order Poales; family Poaceae; genus Oryza; species Oryza meyeriana. Next base: position 54,462 of record RYFJ01000899.1, read on the forward strand.
ACCGTACGAACTTTTCACGCCGCAGGCATGCTTGCTTCTTGAGATTTGCATGTCAAATCATTGTGTTTATGCCGGTTCATGTACATGCAGTATCATACATCTCCATGGTCCAAGCTCGTGCCAAGTACTCACTACCACTCGATTTGCTTCCTCTATTGCAACATGCATCGCATGCATGCACGCACTGTACGGGCATGCATCAGATCATCAGATTAAAAAGTTCTGCACTTCTGAATGTCGTCGTCGTCGCCGGCCTGATGATATGTGTTGCCAATCGATCAGAGATTAGTGATCATTACTATACACAAACTACTGCAGCTTTTCATCCTAGCTCAGAGTTGCAACTCGCTCGTCAATCGATCGATCGATCTAGCTATTCTTCCCCCACATGATCGATCGACAAGAGCATTATGTTGTTGTAGCTAGCAGTGAAGAACCAATTAAACGAGACTTTTAATTTCGTTTGTTGCTGCCGCTGCAAGGTTTGCAGGGTTTTATTCCATTGGAGGATGCAGACGTCGAGCATCCCGACAAGAAGCGTCATCACAACCACTTCATCGATCACATTCACATGGTCGGGGCACGATTTAACAGCGTTAATCAATTTGTGCATAGGTGTGATGCGTGTCCAGTGAATGATCAATCACATGGTCTTTCACTGAAAAATTCAGTCGAAAAACTGGCAATCGATCCACAAGGGTAGCTCTGAATACTGTAAAAACACAAACTTTAAGTAAACGAGAACTGGTTCATTTTTTATTCATCTTTAGAAAAAGGCGACTTGAATGTTCTACTGCTCACCTGCTTGGGTCAATCTATCTCTTGCACTGGATATGCACAATTTGGCAGATGCAGGCATGCAGCTGCGTGCACGTCGCCTGAACCTGAGAAATGATGAGGTTTTACAGTGTTCATCGATCAGTGGCCATGGCTCAGGTGATCGATTGAGAGCGAGTGCCGTTGTAGCTGAAAAGGATGGCATGAGATCTACGAGAGTGTTGTAAAATTTTGTCCAAAGATTCTGCTGCTCTCAGTCTCAGGCCTGGGGCGCCCAATTATGAGGTGTGGCAGGAGGAGGGGTGCAACTTTGTGCCAGCATCTTCAGACTATAGGATAGCAGTAGTACTCCTCTTCAGTGGTGGCAATGGCTAGCATTTACCTCTTGCCAAATCCAATTCAATGCTAGCAATTGAGGTGGCAGTTCATCACCCCAACTACCCATATCTGCAAAAAATTTGATGCAGCCAGCTGTAGTACACGCATACTCCATTTAAGCTTGGCATTTCTCTGTTCTAGTACTAGCTTCCTGGAATATTTGTGTGTGTGTGTGAGAGAGAGAGGGAGACTGACAGACAGAGAGAGGAAAACAAAGAGTTCACTGAGGTTTGCTAGTAGTAATCCTTGTACCAGATTTGATCTAATTAATCCAGCTGTTCCTCTTCCCTTGCTTTCTGCCAGAACTGTGTTTTATTTGTGGTCAACTGGATTGGTAAGAATTCGATCTGAAGATACTGTTCTAATTAACTAACTCTGAAATGATCCAACAGTACAACCATTACATGGTGTACCAGCAAGTTTTTAACGATCTGCAGCAGCAACATTTTCAATTCGATCAGTGGGTCATTCACTCACTGTCGACTGCCAAACATGAATGTGATCATTCATTCATAGTCATATAGTATGAGATTCAGATCATAACTATAACCTGAACCGGTCGTCACACTGAAAGGGATGAATCGAATTACTGTTCGTCACGATCAAGCCATGACCTCGATCGGTCCCTAAGCTTGCGTAAGCTAGCCGCTGCAGCTAGCTAGCTAGCAGGAAGCTAGCAGCCATGGCTGCCTGGGCGAGCTAATGCATGGCAGGCTGGGCTTTGAATACCAGGTCTCTCTAGCTATTGGTGGTGCAAGAGCAGCAGCAACAATTGCGCCATTGATGGTGGCATTGCCATGGATGGACGGATGGGTGAATCCGTGAATGTGGCTTGACAGATTTATGACGAGTGATGTAGTACATAGCTTGGAGTGGGCTACTTGGATCGATCTGAATATGAATCTGCAGATTATATTGGATGCACGAACGAATTGAAGCAGTGTGTCAGTGACTCTGATGAGGGTGCACCTGGATGTGGATGGATCATCCTTGGGCCGCACCGCAGCCAGGAGAGGCGTCAGCTAGCATCACTCTCTCACTGACTCAATACTATTCCAGCTATAAACTTTCAGAGAGCTTAGAGTGAGTTTAAAGGTGATGGAAGAAGAAGATAAAACTGATCACATAAAATAAGATATCTCATTAGTGAATGATTAATAAAATATTAGCTATTGCAAACTTAAAAAAATAGATTAATATGATTTTTTAAAGCAACTTTTAGATAAATTTTTTTTAAAAAAATATACCGTTTAACAATTCGAGAAGCGTGCTTACGAAAACGAACGGAGTTTTTGTCACAGCCCTAGATTTAATTTCAGCTAATTAGTGTTATGCCCTACTATCAGTAAAGTGCACAACTTAAATGTTTGCATTGTCACTTCTTACAGGATAAAGTTTGCAATATTTAAACCCTCAATAATTGAATTCTAAATCGGCAAAAACAAAACACTACTAAAGAGTGCATCAAATTGAACAGAAGTGTATATGGAAGATAATTTATTCAAATTTTAGTTTATTTATCATGAATTAATATAATTTTTCCAGAATTTATTTCATTAGTTTAGACCCCTTAAAAAATTCAAACAAGTTTCAGCCTGGGTCCTTTTTGTTGAATTTCTGTGAGCAAACCATTTTGAATTTTTGTGTGAAACTTTCAAAAATGGAACCTAGGTAGTCTGGGCTAGCTACACAAAAATTCCCATATTATTAACACCAGTTTTACTTACTCAATTTGATTTTTAAAGTGAGAGGAAGAGAAAAATCCAGAAAAACCCCTCAAAATCAGTTTTCACCGGTTTTCCTACCCAACCGTCTCTGCCATTCCTAGACCATCACGACCTGGGCCCATGAATCAGTATCTAGGAGCTAGCTCCATCTCTTGTGCACCAAAATTTTCAAGTGGGACCCACCAATGCATGCAAATGGAGAGAGTGACACCTATTAGCCTTGCTGTCATCCTTCTTCTCCTTTTTCTCCTCAGCTTCCAAGTCTCCCAGCCAGCTAGCTCACCTCTGCCTCTCCCAACTGTGTCGCCTGCTACTCCACTCTATCCCAGAGCCAAGAAACCAAGCAGAGAGAGAGAGAGCTCTTTCAGCCCTCTTCTCCTTCTTCTTGCTGCCGAGCTGCTGCTGCTGCTGCTGAAGCTGCTGCTGTCCGTGCTGCCGGCCGTGGACAAGAAGCCGCCGTCGCCGCCTCGCCACCGGCGCTTGGGAGCGCGCCCAGTGCGGGGCCACGCCGCGACGTCGCCGTCGTGCAGCCGCGCTGTCGCGCCGGCGTTCCGGCCACCTCGGAGCTTCCCTGGCAGAGCAGCTACGCCACCAGTGCCGCCTCCCTTCCAGCTTTAAAACGCCCCAAGAACTACCTAGATCGGTTAACCAAGGAGGGAGATCGACGTTGTCTTCTCCAACTCTAACCGAGCGCCTCCACCGTCGATTCCCGTCCACCCGGTGAGTCATCCATCGATCCCTTGCAGTGATAGCAACCCTAGGCGATGTTCTACCTCATGCATGTGATGCTTTGGACATGCATGCAACAGATCAGAGCCGTTACTGCACTACTGCCGCCGCTGGAGCTCTCCACCGCTGCCAGCGTTGTTCCTACCTCGCCGGAGCTCGTCCACTAGGCGCGACCTGTCGGTGAGCACCAGCGTACTTTGTTGAGGCCTTTGCATGCCCCACCTAAGCTTTCTCCTTGTCGCATTGCCACATGCACGAGTAGCCCGAGCTCGCCGCCACTTTTCTTCTTTGCCGGCGAGTTTCCGGCCATCTCCGGCCACCACTGGCCGGGAGAATTAGAGGAATGGAATCACAAAGACTTGCTCTACATTTTATCTTTTAACCTCGCCCCCATCTGGGCCGCCGTTCGCCGCCGGCGAGCTCGGAATTGAGCTCAGCTATGGCGCTGCGCTGTCTCTGCTCGTTGGAGAAGAAGATGGACTTCTCTGTAATTTTTTTTGAAAAGCTCAGGGTTCGTGTTATATATCTTCCTCTCACAGAGAGCTGTAGCGAGGACCTGTGTCTAAATAGAGAAAACCTTAGGAACTCTTAACAAAAATTGCTATGAACATGTGCTGAAAACTGGAAATTTCTATAAACTTCAAAAGTGCATAGAAAATTCATTCCAACTCCAAAATGAGTGAAACCAATTTTGTTAGTTCTATAAATTTGTGAAATTTAATGCTGTGAAATAAAATAGGACCACTTCTGTACAGAAAATGCCTATAAAATAATGTGAAGCAAAAATAACTTATTTTGTGCCCAAGAACTTTGTAAATTTTTAGAAGATTCATCCTAACTGCTAAAAATATGAAACCACATTTGTTTAACTCAGAAAGTTGTAACCTTTACTGTGGACAATTTGTATTTGACAAAACTACCTCTCAAAATAGGCCTAAGTAATTTCTAACCCTTCTTTTTGACAAAATTGAGAAATTCATATCTAAATCTTTTTAAATCAAATTTCAGTGAACCAAATTTTGTCGGAACCAGTAGGTTATGCTCTTTTATATAACAATGCATGCCTTCTTGAAATCTTAATAGAAAATATCAGTCAAATATAATAACTTAAGGTTACAATATAAATAATTACAAAACTGCCATTTTCAGCCTTTTTATCTTTTTATTTTTGTAACTCATAAACCGTATAAGATTTTGAAATGATTCTTTCACTAAAATTCACTTTAAAATGTTAAATACCTACTGTATTTATCTCAGCATTTATTGATCATTTTTTGCATAGACATATTTAATTGATTCTTATTTGCATATTCGCTTTTTATCGGTAGATTCAGATAATTTGGAATACGTGGAGCAAGAACCAGAGGTTGAGTGTGAACCATCGCTGCAGCAAGGCAAGCATCTAAGCATGTTAAACCTATGTATTCAATAAATTTATTTATTTACGAAAACAATATCTATATGCATGTTTCGGTCTATTTAAAATGGAAAAACGGGTAGAGTCAATATTGCCCAATTGTATGCATTTCCATTTCTTGGTTGTTGATTCCATGTTTATACCTTGTCACCCCTGGTTAAGGACTTTGGGATACTTTTATTTTATCGAATGCTTAGCCATGCTTAATTCTAGAGTTAGAAAAATCCGATAGATGGAGTTATCGGTGCAAAACTAGTTTAATACGAATGGATGGGTTAAAATCTGAAAAGAATAACTTACGATTAATAATTGAGAATATGATTGACTTGGACGGATGATAGGGCGATGATGGGATGGTGTTTTCCCGATGCATGTAGCTCCGTCTGAGTCGTTAAGGACCGAACATGTTAACGTCTATTCAAGCACCCTACGTACTTCCACACATCGGGAGTGGGATGGCTTAACTAAGTAGCACGGGAGGCTGTGGCCATCTACGCCCGTCCATCAGTCGTGAGGATGGTTTTTCCTTTGGAGGGCCTCGAGCGCGCCTGGTTTTGGCCGGAGGTGCCTCTCGCGACGGTGAGCCCGCCTTAGTCACCCTGTGTGTGGGACTAAGTCGTTGGAGGCCCAGACGTGGTTTAGGTGGTTGGGGCTAAGCGTGGGAAATGTTTTGTTGTGACCTCTAGTCCGCACTCAATGTGTAGAGTGTGGGTACCGACGGGTACGGATCAAACTAGAGTGTAGCCGTTTGGCTTCTATCACATCGAGTGGGTAAAGATGTACACTTCTGATCAGAGGGAACTATTTGAATAGCCGTGTCCACGGTTACAGGACGATCGCTTGATGTGTTAGTTACTCATGTTAGCATCCAACTTGGGATATGTGGTTATGGGATTATGTGGTTATATCATGACTTAGGATAGTCATGGATGAATGGGTTTATATGGAATGTTTTGATGTTAAATATGACTTGGATTAGTCATGATAAATGGTATGCTTGTGTAGCATATATAATTGGGCAATGGTGGCCCGTGGATGATGGTTAGAGCATGGTTTGTGCTCAGTTTTACTTCTATTTCAGAACTATAAGCTTGCTGTCCTAAATTTTTTAGATTGAGCTATTTCACAATTATTTATGTTTTAAATGTATTACTTGCTCAATAAAATCAGCTTTATGCAAAATTAGATCGACATAGCCATACTCCTTGATATAGAGACTAGCATTACTCCTTTGTTCTATTATTATTGTATAAGTCTAGCTGAGTACTTATGTACTCACGCTGTATCTTTCAGGTGAGGACAACGACGACACTGATATGATCTACTATTATCCCGCCGGGGGTGGCGAGGATAATATGTAGTTGAAGTTAAGTTCTGCCTCAGTCGGTTGCCTTGTGGGATGGGTATAGCACCACTGGTCTTATCCTTTATGTTTATATTCCGCTGCTATCTTTTGCGCTACTCTGTGATGTATCAGGGTGTGTAAACCTTCTATGTAATATTTATAGCTCTGCTACTCGTTTATCCATATTTAGAGTACTTGTGATGTTTATCGATTGCTTGCGATGAAAGTGTGAGGCTAGTCGCTTTCTTGGGGACTAGCTGAACATGAGTATGAGTTGTGTAGAACTGAGATGGTTGGGGGATAGCTATTGTGGTTCAGTCCTCTGGGGTACATATCGTGTTTGGTCGCCACCATCGAGTGGTTTGACGGGCGTATGACGGGGAGGACTGGCAAGCTATCCTTATGATTATCTCTTTTATACACTTATTGGCATTTTTGGATTTGTATTATGAACAGGTAAATATTATGGCAAGGTTACGATGAGGATGAATGGTTATTGTATTTAATTGGTTTTTATTCGAGATCCCATCCATCTAGATATTTCACGTTATCATAATAATTACTCTCCATAATGCACTTCCGGGGTGCCCATAATTTTCACCCATTCCGTGGTCACGGAGCCAGCTGACCCTTCTGCTATAGTAGGGGTTCATTCCGTACTGGCTAGTAGTATGTACCTGTCATATTGGGCCGGCACAATCAAATTGGCCTGGTATTAGCATATGGGCCTCCACGCTTGACTATGTCAGTATATATGGGCCGTGAGTGGGCCTGAATTTGGAAGTATCTAGCCCACTAGAAGGTTTTTTTTAGAGTTTTTACTGTTACTAATTTAATTTTTTTTTAATTTACAAAACTAATTTTTGATTTTGTTTTTTCAGAAGTAACCTCTTGCCGCCGTGGGTCAGGGTGGTGTTTAAAAACCGCCGTGGCCCAAGGCGGCGAATGGCCTGGGCCCACGGCGGCGTCACCAGGCCGTGACGGCGGCCCACGGCGTTAGCCGGCCGGGGGCCACGTGGCATTGCCGCCCTAGGCCACGGCGGTGAATGGCCCCAAGGTGAGAGCAAAAATGCCCGTGCCTCTTCCTCCCCGCGCACCCGTGCCCGTGCCTCTTTCTCCCCACGCGCCCGTGCCCGTCCCCGCCCCCGCGCTCGTCCCCGCGTCCGCGCCCGCACCCCACGCTCGCGCCCGCGATCTCGCCCGCGCCCGCGCTCGTCTCCCGCTCGCTCTCTCCCTGTGCTTGGGGCCCGCGCGTCAGAGCGCCTCCCGCTGGCATTCGCCGTCCTGGGCCACGGCGGCAAGCCCACGTGGCCCCCCCGGCTAACGGCGGCCCACGCCGTCACGGCCTGGTGACGCCGCCGTGGGCCCAGGCCATTCGCCGCCCTGGGCCACGGCGGTTTTTAAACACCGCCCTGCCCCATAGCGGCAAGCGGTTACTTCTGCAAAAAAACAAAATCAAAAATTAGTTTTGTAAATTAAAAAAAAATTAAATTAGTAACAGTAAAAATTCGTTTTTTTATCAATTGTCATCAGGGTCATTGCCACATGAGAGAATTATAAATCAAACCCCACACGTTGCTGTGTAAATCCTATATACCTGTATAGTTAACCATAGATTAATCATTAAAGTGGTACAATCTATTGAAGTGATGTGTCATTTTATATGCACAATACAATATGCACTTTTGATCGATCGTCAAAAAGGTTAGGAACAATTGAGATGACGTAGTTTATAAGAGAAACTAATTTGGACCATATATTGATGATCCAAAGGCTAAAAATAAAGTGATATAGCTCCATGAGAGAATAGAAACAAATGAGATCAATTTGGACTATAGGTTAATCATCTAAGGGCTACAAACTATTAAGATGATGTGGTCTAGCGAGAAAAGAGAAATAACATTAACTATACTTGGTAGAAACCCCACACACACACACACACACACACACATATATATATATATATATATATATATATATATATATATATATATATATATATGAAAATGGTTCTATACTTCCTAGAATTACATACTCCTATCTCCATCCACCGTTGATCCAATCAGACAGAGATAAGATACCCCCCCTCATCCATCCTAACGGGTGTAGCTCCCAGTGACCCGTTTAGAAATTCTAATTAAAATCAATTCATAATTATTCAGGTTAATTATCACACCGCGTTTTCCTGACCAGGCCGATCAATTCATCACGGTATTAGGTTTTTGAGGCGTGGCGGCGCTAGCTCCACCTCGGATTGACAGCGCAATCCATCGGCGACATGGTGGGAGACGGCGAAGTCAACTAGCGGCAGGAGCCGGCGCGACCCTTCCTCTGTGATGTCTCCTCCATCACCAATCGGAGATACTGAAGCAAAGGTTATCAACCTGGTATAAGTTGGCATGCAGGTCGCCGGTGGCGGCTTTTCGCCTAGGCCTAGGCGGCTTCTGCACCATATACCCTAGGTGATTGATGTTGCCATCTCCTTCCTATTTTCCTTGCCTTTTCTTACAGATCGGATGCTACAAACTCCCTTAGAGCCAAAAAAAAAATATCGAAGAAAACACCAAAAGAAATTATTTTATTAAGGCCGAAGAAAATAATTAATAGTGAAAACAATAAAAAAAATAATTCATCATGGCTGTGAATATTTTTCTTATATTCCCCTTGCCAAAGTATACTAACAGGATTTTTATTAGAATTTTTAGAGCACTAAAACTATTTTTAATAAATCAAAACACATTATCAGAATTAAATTTCATCTGCAAATCCCCTGGGATTCTTTTCCCTTTTCCTCTCTTGGGCCGCCAGCCCATTTCCCCCTCTTCCCGCGCAAGATCATGTCGGACAGAGTAGGTCAGTTTACCTCTAAGTTTTGGCAGAGACTCCAAGATGAGATGGGCACCCGGTTAAACTTCAATACCGGGTTAATCAAATCCTAGAAGATATGCTGAGAGCTTGTGCCATTGACTTCGGTGGAAGTTGGGACAAGAGCCTACCATATGCTGAGTTTTTCTACAACAACAGTTACTAGGCAAGTTTGAAAATAGCCCCGTTCGAGGCTTTATACGGACGGAAAGGCCGCACGCCCCTGCTTTGGGATCAGACGAGAGAACGACAGGTATACAGGACGGATATTTTGCGGGAAGCGGAAGAAAAAGTGAAGATCATACAAGAACAACTTCGAGTAGCCCAGTCTCGTCAGAAGAGCTATGCGGATAACCGCAAAAGAGATCTTAGCTTCGAGGAAGGTGACTATGTGTATTTACGGGTCACACCACTCAGGGGAGTACACCGATTCCAGACAAAAGAAAAGTTAGCACCACATTATGTGGGACCTTACAAGATACTAGGACGGAAAGGAGAAGTTGCTTATCGACTAGAGTTGCCTCCCACCTTGGCGGGGGTACACGATGTCTTCCATGTGTCTCAGTTGAAGAAGTGTTTACGAGTATCAGCTGAAGAAGCCGACCCAGAATAGATCAAGATTCATGAAGATCTGACCTATGTCGAGAAGCCTATTCTATCCTAGAGACCAGTGAAAAGAATACTCGCAATCGGGTGATAAGATTTTGCAAAGTTCAATGGAGTAATCACTCGGAAGACGAAGCCACATGGGAACGCAAAGATGAACTGAAGTCTGCTCACCCGTACCTCTTCGCCCGATCTCGCGAATCTCGGGACGAGATTCTGTTTAAGAGGGGTAGGTTTGTAACACCCTAAAATTATCCCTATATAAAATATGGTGAAAAAAGAATTTTCAGAAATTAAATTAAAAGTCTCAAGGAGTGAAAAAAATAAAATCATGGGAAAATCTAAAGAAAAATAGGCTTAAAAATAATTTTATAAAATTCTTTGCTTAATTATGTAATTTCTGGAATTTTTTGGGAATTAATTGATTAGGGAAAGTATTTTTGGCAAAATAAATAAGCTTTCCAGCAATAAAACAAAAGAAAAAGGTTTAAAAATCCCTCCACAGTCGCTGGGCCGTTTTCGGCCCATTACTGTGTTAAGTCGATTCCCCTCGCACGCGCTCGTCGGCCCATGGCCGCTTGCGTCGCCCTCGGCCGCCGACAGGTGGGGCCTGCCTGTCGGACTGTCATCTACCTCCCGCTCGGGAGCACTGCCGCACCCGAGCGCCGCCGCCGTAAATCTAGCGAAATCCGCTCGCCTTGGCCTCAATCTTTCCAAATTAGTTGGGGAAAACGGAGCCCCTATCTCCCTCTACCTAATCCCCAAGAAAATGGAGCCAAACCGCGCGTGGAACGGAGACCCGAAGCTTCCTGAGTCGGACTTCTATCCTTAACCGTCGCCACCGCAAAATCCCTCGAGCCCGAGCCGGACTCCGCCCCTCTCTACGTTAATTAGCGACCTTGAGACTCCTAGGATCATTTTCGTGCTTTAGATCGAGCTCTAGCTAGCCCTAGCCGTCTCCCCGCGTCTCGTGCTTGCTTCATCGTCGTCGCCAAGCTTTGGTTGCGCGCCGCCGTTGCCTCACTCGCCGTTGAAGCTTGCTGCCGCCTCGGTTAGGTTCGCCGTAGCCCACAGAAGCTAGGCCGCCGCCTCTCAGCCCTCGGGGACCGCCGGAGCACCGCTGTCGATGAAGACCCGAAGACCTCCGCCACCTCAGGCTCGCTACCGGCCGTTTCCGTCGCTGTTCTTCGCGGTTTCGCCCTCAGTAAAGATCGCCTCGACCCCCTCTACCATTTCCCGCTCCCCCCTAAGTGCCGCTGCACTGCCAATCGATGTCGACCATCGGGTTCGGTGCCGCCGTCGTCGCTGTAGCCAATGTGGTTGCCGTGTAGGCGCCATCTCGAGGCCACCTCCGTGCCGTTAGCCGATCCGATCGGGATCAACCTTGGCCGTCGGATCTCCTCGGTTATGTCTCAACCGTCCAATCACTGTAGGATCAGATCTCAGCCTTCCGATCTACCTTGACACGTGGCTAGATCCCGGCCGTCCGATCAAAACCCTAGAAACCCTAGCCGTCGGATCCTTCTCGTGGACCTTGGTAGACCTGGTCCACCATGGACCCGACACCTCCCTCTCGCTGACAGTGGGCCCCACTGGTTAGCATAGAGCCTCCTCTCTCCAGTGACGTCATAAACCCCTTTTTCCGAATTAAATTAATTCAGTAATGACGCAATAAATCGGGTAAATTCTTTTAAATAGGCTATAAAAGGATTAAAACTTCTAAAAATCATAACTAACTCATACGAACTCGGATTGAGGTCGTTCAAGTCTCTAATTTCTTTAAAAATCAAGATTTATCCATTAAAAATATAATATTGAATTGTTCCTATGTGTTGATGTACTATTTTTGATTATTTTGTTTATTGCCTATAGCCAACGACGTTCAGGAAGAGATGCTATTTCTCGAGGAGAGTTTCGAGGCTTGTGAGGAGTAGCAAGGCAAGTCACACAGATTTTTTCACCTCCTTGAGCATATTGTTCCTATGTTTAAAGCTATGTTTTCCTTCAACTCTGCATTTATTTTGTGAATGTCATTGGGACAGGGAAACCCTAACCTTTGTTTATGGCCCCTTTTGATTTGATTACTTGACATTGTACCTATGGGATAATTTGACTAGCTAACTTTATTTACTGGTTAGCTAGAATAACTCTAGGACCCTGCTTAGCTATGCCTAGCAAATGATAGAATAACTTCTGGGTTGTCACAGTAATTTCCATACTATTATTTAGTCACACGAAATGATGATCCATTTACGACGGTGGTCGTACGAGGACAACTTAATGGTCCACTAAAACTTGGTTAAAAGGTGGGTTATGAGCACCAGGGTTGTGGTTGATGCTAGCGGTGCTCGTGACAGTTAAAGACCGGTTCGTGGACTATTTGTTGCAAAGCAACACTCGTGCTAACCACAAGCTAGAATGGGATAGCAGGAGTTTGAAGTGTGCCGAGTTCAATAGGAGGCTCTAGGGCGTGTTTGTGGCTGGTATAAGTCCACACATGGTAGTGACAATAAGACCATGCTTTGGGCGTTGAACCGTCTTGCGGGAAGGTAGTTGGTCACCCCTACCGGAGACCGGAGGTTCGGTAGGAGGCTCTCCTATTGTACGAGTAACATGGATAATCCTGTCATAACTCCTTTCCGAGGTACCGTGGTGGTATCAAAGTGCACAGTGATGTGTTGTGGTGTTATGTCTTGTGGGTAAATTGGTACATCTCTGGCCAGAGTAAAACTATTCGAATAGCCGTGCCCACGGTTAAGGGCGAGCCTAGCAATGTTTTCTGTGATTAGTCCCACATTATCTAAACTTGATGGTTGAACAGTGGAATATGTGTAACTCCAGGTTGGAGTGGTTGGGCCTATACCATTTTGGTGAGCGGTATAGCGTTGATCAATATTGCTAATTAACTAATGCTTTATTACTCTCTCAAATGTTTTATTACGTGCTTTTATGCAAATTTGAGCCATATTATGCCATCCTTTGTTATCCCGTGTACTTGTATATTTGCTGTGTGGCTTGCGGAGTATTTCATGTACTCACCTTGCAATCAACAATCATTATTCAGAGGAATACTACAGTGAAGAGGACTATGTGGAGGACTGAGTGGGAGCCCGGTCAAGTGCGTGGAGTGGGAGTCGTCACGCTGCTTATTTATTTATCCGATGTTAGAACTTTATTATTTTTGAGAGGTACCATTCGCCTCTGTAATAAATGCTTACGCTGTGTAAAAAATTACTCTGATCACCAGTTATGTCATGTGTGCCTCGGTTGATTCCTGGACGAGGATTTACACATAATAAAACTCCAGAATTTTGGATGGAAATTCTGGGCGTGACACCGGGCCCCGGTGGACTCCGTACACCATGCACCATCCTGTAACGCCCTGAAAATAGTCTTAATTAAAAATTATCGTGGGTAAATGAAAATACAAGAATACACTAGAAATTTTGTTTGAGAAAAGAGTTTGAATAAAATTTTGAAATTTTCAATATTAAAAATCCCGAGTTTAAATCTTTAAATAAATACTTGGATGCTTTTATATTCCAGGGGTTTTGTCGGAGTATTTTAAGTGTTTGAGTATTTATAATAGTAAATTCTTCATGTTTCATGGTGGCATTTAGTTCTGGTAAATTCCCCGTGATTTAATAAACTCTCTGAAATTTTCTTGGATTTTTCGGAGCTACAGAATTAATTTTAATGCTATAAAGATCACTAAAGTAATTAAATAAATATAAATAAATTCCTTTTCCTTTCCCCTGTTCGGGTCGTTCCTAATTCAGTCCTTTGAAATCTCCCCGTTCATCATAAACTCTGACTCCCTTTTCTTTTAGGGTTTTGTGTCGTTCCTAGAACCCTAAAGTCACCTCAAAAACCTAAATTCGGAGTTACCGGATTTATTCATTTTTTTGAAACCCTAGAACTCTTTTGGACTCCTAATCCGAGATCCTTTGTATTCGAAATATTTATATTTCCCTTTGAGATAAATCCTAGACATTCACTTAAACCCCTTTTCTGTCAAAATAAATTCAAATCTCCAATCGTCTAAGATTTCTCCAAATTCCAGTCCCAATAAAACACCCTCGTCAATTCCCTAATCCTAGAATATTTTATTCGAAATATTCCATTTTCTAGTTCCCGGGAAAATATTCTAATTTCCTGCATCTCCAAAATATCCACATATTTTGGGAAGTTCAATTATGCTCGAATATTCTGAACTATTGATCTCTGCAAAATAATTTCCAATTTTATCGGATTCCCGAATTATTCCGAGATCCGGTTTCCCCAAATATTCTTTGATGAAATACCCTTCTTTTTCGAATCCCGCCAAATATTCTCCTTCTTGAATTCCCCAAAATATTCATCTATTTTGGATATATAAATATTTCCCAGAAAATCCCCTCTAGTTCCCAACCCGATGAATAATCCGATATTTTATTCCCAAATATTCCTTGAATATTCTGATATTCTATTCCCCAAATATTTCTCGAGAAAATATTCTTCATTCTCTGAATCCCACAATATATTCCGTCTCTCAGACCCCACTATATATATTCTTTTTCTATTTACTTTCAAATACTGTTCGATTCCTAATATATATATATTTATACATATGTATATATACGTATGTATATATATGTATGAATGTATATATCCTCAATATTCAGAATAGTCGTTTCATCCTAAAACCCCTTGGTCTCCTCTATTCCAAATAAATATTCCGATTTTGAAAATGTCTGTTAATCCCGAGTTCTAAAAATAGTACAGAAAATCCCTCTCCGTTTTCCTTTCCTCTTTTATTTTCCCTTTATCCTTTTTCCTTTTTCCCTGTTTACCTTCTTGCTCCTGGCCTCCTCTTTCTTCTCGTCTCCTTCCTCTGTCTCTCTTTGCGTCCAGCCCGAGCCGGCCTGCTCCAACCCCGAGCCGCCCGGGCCGAGCCCCTCCTCGGCCGAGCTCCTCCAGGCCCGGCCTGCGCTTGGCCTACCGCCGCCGCTCCCTTGGCCCGCCGCCGCCACCGCCGCTCGGCCCAGGCCAGTGCCTGCGCCTCCTCTCCGCAACGGCCGCCGCCGAATCCGCCGCCAAGTCGCCCCATACATATAGCCGCCGCCCTAGTAGCCCTAGCCCTAGCCCGCTGCCCTGTGCGCCGCCGTCGCTGGAATCGTAGCCGTCGCCGCATAGCTGCTCGCCCGTCGCCGCCGTTAGGCGCCACTGCCAAGGCCGCCACCCCTATGCCCCGTCGACCCCGCCGCCGTCGTCGTCTTCGATCCCCAGCGCCGCCGCTGCATCTGGCCGCCGCCGCCAGCTCGCCAGTGCCGCCGCCGCTCCTGCACAGCGCCACCGCACGGTCGCCGTGGCCGCGCTGGAGACCTCCAGCCGCTGTCGACGCCATCGCCTTCGCCAGCCGCTGGTGAGCCCGTATGCCGAAGCTTGCTCACTGCCTCCTCTCCTCTCTGCTCCGAGCCGTCGACGCCGTCGCGTCACCCCGTCCCTCGCCGGTCTCGGCATTGCCGTCGCTTGCCGCCGCCGGTCGTCATCGCGTCGTCCCTGGCGCCTCCGTCGAGCTGCCGTCCTCCGGCTCCGCACTGGCGTACCACCTCCGCCGCCGTCGCCGTTTCCTCTCCGCCGGTTTTGTCGCCTGCCATGCCGCCCTCTGTCTTCCCCCAGCTGCCTCGCATCGCCTGCAGCACCGTCGCCATTCCTGCTGTTGCCTGCAGCGCCGCCATCGCTACGCCGCCTCATCCTATCCCTGCTCGACTCCCCATCTGTCGTCGTTCCGACCGACGAGCCGTCATCGCTGTCTCTGTGATTTAGTACCGCCGGTGAGCCCGAAGTCCGTCGCCATCGCCGTGTCCCTCCGGCTCGTCTTGGCCACGCCGTCCCCGGTCCGTCGCCCTTGTCACCTCTGTATACCACGGGACACCATCGTCACATCGTCGGACATCTCAGCAGTATTCTCCTTTGTGACCTCTGGGCCCCGGTATTTTTTCCAGTGCATGACTAGGGGACCCGAGGCACAGTGTCCCAATAAATCTCAATCGTCCGATAATCTGAAGTCGATCCGAGCCAACTTGGCCGTCCAACCCTTTTAATTGGTCAAAGCCATGTCAGCTCTAGCCACCTCAGCTGCCACTTCGGTTGCTATCTCATCATACGCCTGGTCACTGACCATGGACCCCACATGTCAGCATTTATCTGAAATAATTATTCTAATCGAAAATCCAGAGAATATTCTCGAGAATATTCTTTTCTATTTCTTTTCGGAATTATTCCGAATTCAATCCTCCAAAAGACGTATCTTTTCCGTCTGAACTCCGAATCGACCCGTTATTCTTTCTAAATTCATCTAAAATCATAATTTACTTGTTTATATATTTTTAGTACTATTTATTTGGAGTTTCTTAGGGTTTGTTATCGTTTTACGTGTAGTTACGTATATATCGTCGATTCGGAAGACTGCGGAGTCTGCGGAAGAGTTCAGAAGAGTATTTGAAGACTTTTGCGATTGCAAGGCAAGTCACACGACAATCTCCTTGAGCATGTTGATCCTGTTTGCGAAAGCTATTTTATTTTAAAGTTATTGCATGACATGCTTTCGAATGACATTATTACGGGTAATTATTTAATAGCCAATATTTCTTGATATTTATGGCCATTTTGTTATTGCTAGCTATACCTTGATACCTTGGGTGAATAATACTGACTAGCTGGATGACTATTTAATGGTCTAGCTAGATTATTTAGGATTTGCTTAGCTATGCCTAGAAACTATAGTGATATTTTATGTGGGAAATTATTCATTCATTCTGAATAATTAATGGATACTGGCTATATTTTCACGACAGTGAGTCGTGGCTGGTTAATTAATGGTATCAACTAAAATATGGATGAATGGTGGGTTGTGAGCACCAGGTTGGAATGTTGCTAGCGGTGCTCATGACAGTTAAGGACCGGTTCACGGACTACCCGTTGCGAAGCAATACTCGTGCTAACCACAAGCCAACATGGGTAATGATAGGATCCAATGTGTAGTACGTTCAACCGAGGTCCACCATGGTGTGTTGTGGCTGTGTCAATAAGACCACCATGGCTGCGCCAATAAGTCCATGTCTTGGGCGTTGGATCGTTTCCCTGTTGGGGCCTGATCAGCTCCTGTCGGAAACTGGTGGTCCAGCGGGTGGCTTCCTTGTTGTGCGGATTACATGGAGGGTCCTATCACAATCTCTATTCGGGTACTTTTGAGTATCGCGACGCATGGCTGACATGATATTGAGATTGTGTCTTGTGGGTAAATTGGTACATCTCTGGCCAGAGTAAAACTATTCGAATAGCCGTGCTCGCGGTTAATGAGCGGCCTAGCAATGTTTTCTGTGATTAGTCCCACACTACTCATTAATGGAAATAAATGATGAAAACTTGATAGCTCCTGTTTGGAGAAGTTATGGTTTGGGCCTGAACTGTGTTGGAGCGTTGTTCAGAGATGGATTTAATATTGATATTAATTAAATTATATGGTTTTCAATGATTTTATGTGTAAATGTTTTAAATGCTGTTTTACGCAAATAAGCCATATTATGCCTTTCCTTTGGTATCCTGTTGCATTACATTGCATTTCTAGTGTGGCTTGTTGAGTACGATGGGTGTTACTCAGTCTTGCGTTATTGTGATCTTTAGAGTGAAGCTTTGCGAGAAGGAGAAGTTTGGTGTTTGGCTTATACCCCAGTTGAGCTGCCTGTGGCTTGGAGCTGAAGCTACGCTAGTTGCCGTTCCGCTGTTATTTTCTTCTGTGTGAGTACTAAGTGTCTCTGTTGTAAGTATTTATCGTTATTTCGTATTTGGTTATGTTTATCAAATTGTCGATTTATGTACCTCGACTGATTCCTGGATGAGGATTTATTGCACAAATTAGCTTTGGAAATTCTGGTGAATTTCTGGGCGTGACACATCCCCCCGAGCATCACTGACCGATGGGGCCCGCCTGTCAGCGTTGGTCCCCGATCTGCTGACGCCATTAACTGGTTTAATATGCAATAACTTGTTAAGGATTTATTTATATATAGCAAAACACTATGAAACTTTGAAAATTCATAACTAATTCATACGAGCTCTGATTAATTCTATTCAAATTTCATTAAGTCCAGAAAAATACCAAAAATCCATTAAAAATAGTTTCAGCTCTTGTTTTAGTGGTCTCATGTACTGTTTTTATTGTTTCTGACCCTCCCGTGTACTACGAGGTTGTTGCAGAGGTCGCAGAGTAGGAGCAAGGCAAGTTATATCATGCTCTTGATCATTTAGTACCTATTTTATGCCAACTATTCATTTTAGTAAAATAAACATACATGCTTTGTTATTCCATGTGGTACGGGATGTGGTCTACATATATATAGTTGATGACCGTAGTTTGATGAACCCCTATTCCTTCGTAACCTGGGTAATAATATGACTAGAAAATGTTCTTAGGTTGCTTAGCCATGCTTAGAATCAACTAGCTCACATTGGGGGACATAACTGCTCATTATTATACTTATTTATGGTTTGACTTATGTCGAGATGATGCAACTTTGGACATGGACAATGATGTAACTAAAATATGACCTTAATGGTGAGCTGTGGGTGCATGGTTTTGTTGGTTGCACCTATGATAATTAAGGACCAGTTCACGGGAATCCCTTGAGTAGTTTTTCATACATACCACAAGCTAGCGTGGGCAACAACTAGGCTTGTAGCGTAGCTTCTCCCTCTCCTAGGCACTGTTAGTGAGGATGGGCGTGATGGAGTTGGGTCGGCTCGGGGGTTGGGTTGATTGGCTTCCGGATCCATTATGGCGTAAGGGGGATAGCCTGGCCGATATGGTGTGCCCTGTCGGCAGGAGCAATCTCAGCGTGGTGTGGATGGTTGAGGAGGAGTTGCATGAACAGTCCTGTCACAGTCTCTCACGGGGTGTCGTGGTGACACACTGGCACACGGGAACGTGTGTGGGGCTGTGTCCTGTGGGTACAGTTGTACACCTCTGGCTAGAGTTTAAATCTATTCGAATAGCCATGCCCGCGGTTATGAGCGTTTGGTCAAGACTCACCATGATTAGTCTCACCATAATAATTTGATTTAAAATATTGTGTAGAAGTAGGATGAATGGTTTGGACCTAATCAACATGGTGTAGCGTTGACCAGTGATGATTTAATATCGCTTAATTAAACAACCGTTTTACCTGTTTCTTAACTACTACTGTTTGCAACTACTTTATGCAAATGAACCCGAAGCCTTTCCTTGTCTCCCGTGCATTGTGCATATTTGCAGGTGTGACTTGTTGAGTACTGTGAGTGGTACTCAATCTTGCTCCCTTTCCCCCTCTCAGAGATGGAGTTCTACTCCGACGAGGATCGCCAGGAGAAGTAAGCTTGGTCCGCCATCAAGCTGCTTGTGGAATGGAAGCCTCTGCGCGGCTTAGATGTATATAGTGTTATTTTCCTTTTCCGCTGCATTTAATGTAAGACAATTTTAATTTATTATTAAGACGTACTTTGTATAGCCACTTGGAATTGTGTACCCTGACTTTTCTAGACATGGATTTATTACACATAATGTTCTGAATTCTGGTTGTGAATTTATAGGCGTGACATCGAGGATCCCTTTCTTTTTTCCGTTAGATCTACAAGCTGCATAAGAGTTGAACTTTTGGATGAGTTAGAAGTTTTCTGGGATTTTGGTGGTTTAGGATGCAAATTATTTCCATGGAAATCAATGATTAATCCCCTAATTTTATTGTTACCTGGAGATGGTGGCCGCGGTCGGCGGCAGAACATGTCAACGCCAGCGACAAAAATGGCTGACACAGGCCCTCGATGGTTCCAAGGAATCTCAATGCAACTCATCTGTTTGTTCATTCGTCGACATTCCAGATCTTCTCTATTGACTGCGTTCACAACTCACAAGCCACACATACAACATCATCTAGTTCTGACGCCAGGTACTAACAAATCTGTTTGATGGTTTGCTCGATCTGGATGCGTGTCTTTGTATATATAAAGGGGCTGGTCGCTGATATGAGTATATAAGGTATGCTTCGGCTAGGAGAAGCTCGGATATGAGGTGTGCATTATGCGGTTTTTTATTTAATTTAAGATAGATGCAGAAAACATAACATATGAATACAAACAATAAATACAAGATAAATAAAACAATATTTAATTCATAGTAGAATTATGCAACGTATATAGAAACAGTCATGGCGTTCATCAACCCAAAAAGATCGAAGGTAGATCCTTCTGAAGATTACACCAGGGACTTGATACAACACGTACTTAATTATACAGGTATGGGACTCTCACGCTTAGACTCGTATGATCGAGTTTTTTATTTAGGATACATAGATATTACTAACACTAAAGGTGGAGTGGAGTGGAGTGGAGTGGCTGGTTGTGGAGGTGGTGAGTGAGTTGTGAGGTGATGAGGCGATGAGGCCATAACTCTCTTGTTTGCCTTGAGCCTCTTATATAGGTCTTGGTGAAGAATCTTCATGATAACTTCTTTTGACGCTAGGAGATGAATAATATGCCTTTAGACCTTGTGTAAAGAGATTCTTCTTCATGATAGTCCTTTTTGACTGTTGAATATGCATAATGCGTCTTTAGACCGCTGATAAAGATAATATAATATCACTTTTGAGTATGGAGATATTCTTATTAGGAATAGTGCAGATTCCATCTGCAATAGTGCTTGCCATTCATGGCAAAATCTGTAGCTCAATCATCATCTTCGTTGAATAGCATGGGTGCTGATTGCACCGTGTCAACCTCCGATGGTTCGGTGATCTCATACCATTGAGTTAAATATGCATAATATCTTCTCTTAGGGCATTCACCCCCAAAATCTGGTTTGATTATATGTCCAACTCCTTTAAAATATTCACAATATTTGGTGGTAAAAATCCTTGAGATCTTGTTTTGAAAGACCAATTGATATTCATAGTCTATAGTAATCACTTCTTCGATTTCTGTGGCTTCGTAAAACAACTGCCAATTATCATGATTCGTAGTTCTGGAAAATATTTCTTCTTGTTCTTCTATCGATTTGCGACTATAACCCACCGGGAATTAGAATTGTCCTTTCATGATGTACATGCTAGGGATTGCTGGAGGGAGTGGTGGTGTAATTAGGTGGCATGGAGCAAAAGATAATTTTGTATTTTCCATTGCCCATTCTTCTGCAGGCATCCTTTATGGCCATTTCTAGATCAGATTGTATAATTTGATTTAGTGTACCATAAATAGAGTTAACAAGGCCATGATCTATCATGGTTTGAAGAGATATTTCTTCGTGGTTGTATGTGGGAAGGCTTCGAAACCTTTGAAGATTTATCTTGGCCTTGAAAACCAGAAATCTGTAATAAGGATCAAGGATCAATTGTTCATCTTGTCGAGTTGGCATAAGGATCAATAGTTCATCAAGGCGAGCCCAAAATGAGTTTGAGCTCAAGATCAAGACAAGTTAGGAGTGACAATGAAGAGGAGTTCAAAATACTCAAGTGGAGAAATTCCTTGACGAAGAGTGGATTAAGCATGAGTTCTCCGCTCCATATGGAGAGAAAGAACCGGTCTCTTGTCGAGATGGCAAGAACTATGTTAGATAAATACAAGACCCTAGACATCTTTTAGGCGGAGGCGGTGAACACCGCATGCCACGCACTTAACCGCCTCTATCTCCACAAGCTTCTCAAAAAGACAACACATGAACTACTCACCGGTAACAAACCTAATATTTCCTACTTTTGTGTCTTTTGTTGCAAATGCTTCATTTTGAGTAAGAGACATCTCTCATCCAAGTTTGCTCCAAAAGTGGATAAGGGATTCTTACTCGGTTATGACTTAAATGCTCATGCATGCTGTGTGTTCAACAAAATCTCTAGAATTGTTGAAACCATGAGAGGCGTGACATTTGATGAAACTAACGGCTCCCAAGTGAAGCAAGTTGAGATTGAGATGCTAGGTGATGGAGTCACGGGACACGACATCAACAAAAAGACAATTGGAGAGGTGAGGCCACTAGAAGAGGTGGATGAGCAGCCAATTAGAGTGGAGGAAGTACTTGATTATCTGGATTGGGTGATGGCCATGCAAGAGGAGTTGAACAATTTCACTCACAATCAAGTGTGGTCATTGGTGGAGATACCCAAGCAAAACGTCATCGGCACCAAGTGGGCTTCCACAACAAGCAAGACTAGAATGGACAAGTTATTCGCAACAAAACATGATTAGTGGCTCAAGGGTTCACCCAAGTCGAGGGTCTCGATTTTGGTGAAAGTTTTTCACCGGTTGCTCGCCTTGAGTCTATTCAAATCCTATTAGCTCATTCCGCTAACCATGATTTCAAGCTTTATCAAATGGGCGTCAAGAGCGATTTTCTCAATGGACCAATCACCAGTTGGTGTATGTTGAGCAACCACCCGGGTTTAAAGATTCCAAATATCCAAATCACGTCTACAAACTTCACAAGACGCTCTATGGCCTCAAGCAAGCCTCTAAAGCTTGGTACGAATGCTTTTGTGACTTTCTTCTCAAAAATGACTTTGAAATAGGCAAAGCCGACACTACTCTCTTCACTAAGAAATTCAAGAATGATTTATTTGTGTGCCAAATTTATGTTGTTGACATAATATTTGGTTCTACTAATCTATCTTTTAGTGAAGAGTTTAGCAAGATTATGACTAGGAGGTTCGGGATGTCGATGATGGGGAGCTCACTTTCTTCCTCGGGTTTCAATTCAAGCAACAAAAGGATGAAACCTTCATCTCGCAAACGAAATATCTCAAGGACATTCTCAAGAAGTTTGAGATGGAGGGAGCTAAGCTCATCAAGACTCCAATGCCAACCATTGGGCATTTCGACCTCAACGACAACAGCAAACCGGTGGATTAAAAGGTATATCGTTTCATGATTGGATCTCTTCTTTATATTTGTGTATCTAGACTAGATATTGTGCTTAGTGTATGTATGTGTGTTCACTTTCAAGCGGCATCTAAAGAATGTCATCTTGTTACCGTTAAGAGAATCCTAAGAAATTTGTTGCACGCTCCTAATTTTGGCCTATGGTATCCTAAGAATTGTGATTTTGAGTTAATTGGATGTTCCGATTCCGATTATGCCGGATGTAAGGTTGACCGTAAGAGCACAACATGACTTGTCAATTTTTTGGACTATCTCTAGTTTCTTGGACTTTCAAGAAGCAAAATTTCATTGCCCTATCTACCACTGAAGCGGAATACATAGTCGCTAGCTCATGTTGTGCTCAATTTCTTTGGATGAAACAATCTCTCTAAGACTATAGCTACACAATGACCAAAATCTCACTCCTTTGTGACAATGAGAGTGTCATTAAAATAGTCAACAATCTTGTCCAACATTCAAGAACCAAACACGTTGACATAAGACATCACTTCTTGAGAGACCACGAAGCCAAAGGAGATATCGCCATTACCCATGTGAAAATCGAGCGCCAACTTGCCGATATCTTCACCAGACCTTTAGATGAGAAGAGGTTTTGTGAGCTTAGGAGTGAGCTTAATATACTAGATTCTCAAAACATTGCATGATTAAGTGCTTGACTAATCAATAGTCAAGTACGAATCATAAGAATGTAAATCAAAGTGAGCTCCTGTATTTTTGAGGTCTTTTCTTGTGTAGAAAATGGTTTTAACAGCAAAAACGGAGCTCCAACATTCCCCCTATCTCTAAAAACCTTTTTCTCAAAATGTTTGTAAAAAACCTTGTGTGCTAGTTTTTATTACGAAAATTTGGTTCTTTTCCCTTGTTGATCTGCATTGTGACTATTTTTATGTATTGGTTGATTGTTGCTAGTCACATATGGGTCAATGAAAAATCATATCCACTTACTTTTTGCCAAAATGCCTTTGTTTCTCCCTATCCAGAAAAGTCTGGTCGGAGGCTCCGGCTCCCAGCACGGAGGCTCCGACCAGCTCTCCTCTGTTCAAAACCAGGCTGGAGGCTCCGACTCCCCAGCTCGGAGGCTCCGGCCGGTAAGTCCTTTTTAACTCCCATTACGAGGCTGAGCGTTATTCTCACTCCTCACTTCTTCTCCTCTCAGCGCTAACTCTCTCCCACTCCCCAAATTGGCGATTTTTCACCCCCACCGTAAAAAACCTTCGGGCATCCACGTTTTCCTTCTCTTGGGTGGTCGAAGACTCCGTCCTGTCGACGTTTTTGCGAATCTCCATCTCAAGGTATTAGTTTCAATATCATCTTTTAGGGTTTTTTTTCTCTTTTTTGGCCTGATCTCTAAATTTGTGAACCTAGGACTAGTTTTCCTTGGTTAGAAACCTTATTGGACACCCCTAGGTTATCGATCTATAGTCTTGCACCAAATATATTGGCTAGTTTTGGAGATCATTATTTCAACCGTGTGCTAGCCGAAGGTTCCAGCCCTCAAGGCTGGAGGCTCCCACCCTATGGTCGGACCCTCCGACCGGCTGTTTCTGCTAGCCACTTGTAGCCTTGATTCTTACGTTAAAACCTTAAACTCAATTCATTTGTTGATTCCTAGTTGTATTTTAGTATCAATGGCTAAAGAGAAGCGTCAGAAGGCAAGACAAGACATATCCACCTCCGGTACACAGAGTGATCAGGATTCACCCCCTGCCCCTCCTAGGAGAGCGGACAAAGGAAAGGCACTGGGTCTGGCAAGGAGCAGTAAGAGGGCAAGAGGAGGAAAGAAGGTAGCTACACAACTTCCTACCACTTGACAGACCCGCAGCTCTGCACTGGTCATCAAGGATCCAGATGCACCCCCGCCTCCAAGGTGCGGTGGTGTTCGCAGTTTAGGCAGTGGTATATTCGATGACCCAATCCGCGTCATCAAGCACAGGGCGGTTAGCACCACTCTCTTTGGCCACATAGCCAGGCAGCACTTTGATTATCTCCATGATGTGGCCTGGGGAGGTAGAGACAGGAAACAGAACCCAGATAATCTTCCTCAAGATTTATCCAACCCCCGGTTTGTCACTGTCGTACAGGTGGATTGGTACAGTTCAGTCTTCATGAGCCGTCATAAGCCTGTGATCGAGATGAAGTACATTGAATGGGAGTACATGCAGAAACAGAAGGGCCAGCTATTCAAGGATGTGATCAAGTTATGTGTGGACAAAGACATTGGAAAGATTATGGGCTTACAATATGACTAGAGTGAGGAGGTCATTGGCCAGTTCTATGCCACGGTTTTCTTTGAAGAAAGTCCACGGCATGAGCTTCAGATGAGATGACGGACTCAAGGGGAGGAGTACACTGTCACCATCTCATATTTTATAACCATTTTGGGGTTGGATGAAGATGATCTCAACAGGCCGAATCTGCACAATGAGAAGCCAATTCCAATTCAGAGGACCATGTTTCTATATGCAGATAGAGCACTTAGAAATTACATGGGAACTACCAAGGGGCTGCTTCCACCTTACAAGATCGTTCTGAACATGATCCAGGCCACCCTATCTCCCAAAGCTAGCGATGCCACTGCTCTCCCTACTCGCCACTACACTACCGTGTTGTTATCAATCACCAAAAAGGGGGAGATTGAAAGTGCATCTAGCCCTCTAAGTGGGTTTTGGTGGATTAATGATAAAACGGTTAAGGGACTAATGAGTTTATCGAGAAATGTGCAGAGATTAGTCCTAGGTTACTTGGTGTAGTGCATGGAGAGCCCCACAAAATCATGACGCAAAGCGGCGAAGCGACTCGGAGTTTATTTTAATTTTCTTTGAAATTTCTTTTGAGTTGTAGGAAAGCCGTACTATCAAGAGGGGTTGTAAATAGTGTTCCAAGACCACTCAAGTGCTTAAGATCCAACTAGCTGAGAGTTTATCACTTTGGCACAATACTTACACTTGGGTTGGGTAAGTTTTAGTGTTAGGGTTAGAGGCTCCGACCAACCCTTTCAGCTAGCGGCTAAGTGTTAGCTAGAGGTTTCTATCCTTGGGGTTGGAACCTTCTAGCCAAAATCTGTGAGTAATGGCTAAGTAACGTATGCCAATGCCTATAAAGCCCAAACCTTGTTTTTAGCCGTTGGATTCCACTGTCTCCTAGCTTCTCCTAAGGTTTTTTGAGCTCTTCCAACTAGTTCTAGTGCTTCCTTTGTGATTCTTGTGAGGATCTAGTGGGGTTTTGAGTGAATTTTCTTGAGAGAGAGCTAGGAGGATCTTGTATACTTGAAGATGGACGCGGATCAGCTGTTTGGAGCTTATTACTCTTAGAGTGTGACCTCCTAGATGGTTAGGCGTTGCCCGTGAACTTCCTCAAGTTGTGGATTGTCCCGGGAAGGTTTGTGAAGGTCAACCTTGCCTCCACAAGGAAAAGAGGTAAATTCGAGTGGATATCAAGTTGATCTTCGTGGTCACTTGGTGAGGCAAGGGGTCAATCGAGACCTGGCTCTCCGGAGCTCCTCAATAGAGACGTAGGATCTTTGTGATCTGAACTTCGGAAAAAAATCCTTGTGTCTCTCTTTTGCTTGTCCATTTATTGTGTTATTTCATCTTTGTACCTGCCTGCATCCTTCCTTTGTATACTTGTTTGCACTAGGTTTACTTCCTGTCAATTTATCTTTTTTTGAGGTGGCTTGTTAGACTCATCTCCACAAGGTCGGAGTTTTCGACCAGCCCTCTCAGCCAATCTAAGAGAGCCGGTCGGAGCTTCCTACCCTTGGGGTCGGAGGTTCCTACCAGAATTTTACCGCTGCTTTTCGAGAATTTTTAGGAACGCCTATTCACCCTCCTCTAGGCGACATCGGCGGGCTTTCAAACTTCTTCATTATCACTTTTGTCACCTTCCATGTAAAGCTCTTCCTTCAACTCTAAAATCTAAACTATTTTTCTTAGTTCTTCTAATTCTTTTTTCATAATTTTCTGCTCATTAAACAGGCTGTTTAAATTTGGCTTTATATTTTTCTCCTTTTGGTCATCTAATCTCTTAAAGACTTTATCAAAAGAAAGGAACTTGTTCCGTTGTATATCCTTAATTAACTTATCTTTTTTGTTTTGACTCTTCATAAGAATTTTTCAAGAACTCTTCTTTTTTCTTCAGGATCCTAAATGGTTTCAAAGGTGTCTAGAACAAATTGTTCTAGGCTTGTAAGAACAAGTATATTCTCATCAGATTCTTCTTCAAAAAATTCCTGCTCATAACAAGAACACCCACTATCTTCACAGCAATTAATATTTGCTTTCTCTTCTTCTTCTGAACTAGCACTGACATTTATGTGATTTAGAAGTTCTCCAAGCTTTTCTTTGACATTTTCAGAGTCTGATTCCAACAAGGCTTGGATTTCCTTCTTGACCATAGCTTTAAAACATTTGCTAGCTATGTGACCTTTCAAACCACATTTATAGCAAATAATCTCCTTGCTTATTTCTAAATCATTGGACCGTGTGTTCCTATTATGAAATCTTTTTGTCTTCTTTTAGGAGGCTGATATCTCATTTTTCCCTTTATCATTTGGTCTCATGGTGCTCCTAGTATGAGCTCTCCTTTTTTCATAGTCACGAGGATCTTGAAACCCAAATTGATAGAAAAAAATCTCCCAGCTCTCTTTTTTCCAATGACTTTTTGTTTTTTGAGCTGATCCTTTATTTTTAAATCATTGCACAACTCAGCTCCTACTAATTGTTTCTTTTGAGTGATTTTCCGTATATCCAAGTTATGATAATTTATGCTTTCTCCTCCTTCCTTTCTTAGTGAGTTTCTTACTTTTCCAGTAAACAAAGGAGGTAGCCCTGATATATATATATTTTTCTTTCCAAAAATCTTGATTAGGATTTGGTAGGGTACAGAAAATTCCCTACGTGCCCTTGAGAATTTGCTCAATCCCTTCTGTGCCCCTGAATTTTGCCTCATCTCCTATATACTCTGAGTTTTCATCTTAATCCTCTCTATGCCCATTCCGTTGGTTGACCGTCAGTTGACCGTTAGAATTTTCTAAAATAACTATATTGTCCCTCTCTCATACTTATGTGTTACCTACTTCACAAAACACAATGTGAAAAAAATTGATTTATAAAAATCAAATGGGATAGAATCATTTAATGCCAAATTTGAAAAACAAAATTTAAATTTATGAACAAATTCAAAAAATTGTGATTAAGTCCATACATTAATTTCAACAGGAAATTGAGAACCAAAATTGTTTGTTATTTGGTTGTAAATTTTGGTGAAAATGTTGTAAGAATTTCATCAAATTTGATTTGAAATTTAGTTTAAAAAAATCTAAATATGATTTTTTTTCAAATTTGTGATCAAATAATTCCATCCCCTTTGTTTTTTATAAATGAATCTTTTTCACTGCATATTCGTTCAAAAAGTACCTTTCAAATTTGATGCAAAGTTTGATTTTTTTTTTTTGAAATTTCAATGAAATTACCTTTTAAAATTTTGAAATTCAAAACCACATATTCATTAATTTATCCCTTACTGTTTTTTCATAACCCAAATAAATCCTACGTGGAAAATTTCTAACTTTTAGTAATATGCCAAGGGCAATAAGGTCATTTCAAAAAAACTAACAGTCAACTAACAGAATGGGCATATAAGGAATCCAAATAAAAACTTAGGGGTATATAAGAGATCAAGAAAATCTCAGGAGCGTAGTAGAGATCACGTCAAATTTCAAGGGCACGTAGGGAATCGATTCATATAATTTTGATAAAAGGCATCTTTATTCCATCTTAAATCTGACATTGTTTTGCACCTCAAATTTATCAATTGCTCTCGGTTTTTCTCAAAGAGATCATGATAATTACTAACAAAATAATAAACTATATTGTAGAGCAAAGTGGCCAAAGCATCTGAGATGTACATGTGGGATTTCCATTAC
Organism: Oryza meyeriana var. granulata; assembly: GCA_003991445.1. Lineage (NCBI taxonomy): Eukaryota > Viridiplantae > Streptophyta > Magnoliopsida > Poales > Poaceae > Oryza > Oryza meyeriana. The sequence continues at coordinate 83,171 of RYFJ01000899.1, forward strand.
TATCTCTTTCTATCAGAGGTCGACCATGTTCATCTCTTTTAATAGCACAAAGGATTTTCTGTTTCTAAGTTTCATTGAGGTAATTGTTCCACCATCCTTTCAATTGGTGAGAAAACCCGACAACAATCAAGTTGGTTGCTTGCCTTTCTTTGTTACAATTGGCTATACAAGTATTAGCATACATAATCCTATGGTGGCACAGAGTCAATATCTGGTACTCTGTAAACCCATCTAAGTTCCATTCTACTATTTCTTTGCCATTAAAATATGTCATATTTTGAATTTGAGGCATTTCTTCAAACTGTAGATCTGCATAAGTTGGTATAGGATAATAATTCCTTGTTGTAGAAGTAAGAGTAGGTGATTTAAATATTTTATTGATCATATCATACTTTTCACTATCAGAAATTTCGCTGTCATTCCTATTTACTTCTAGGTTGCTTAGTTTTATGGCTACTTCATTAACAAGTTCTTCAGAAACTGTTGGTCCTATGGCCTTCTGCTTTCCAAGTTTAACATTAGTATCTATCATGGTTGGAACAAAGACTAGCCTATTGAGAACCAGATGTTTTAGCTTGAGAGCCATAAGGCTAGTTTATTCTTACCTCGGTTTTTCCTATCTTGTTGCCTTCCATAAGGATTGTCTCGATATGATCCGTCTGCTGTCCAAGAGCATGCAAAGATATATTTTCAAAGTTTTGTTGTTCCAATAGATGGCCTATGTGTTCAACCTTTACAAGTTTTCCATAATTAGTTCTTGAGATGCCTTTTAGTGGACTTGCTCTTGTAGTTTCTCCCTTAACATTATGTGATATCTAAATTGATTTAAATGGAGGGTGGACAGATTCTACCTTGTCTCCGCTGGTTGTCTCCCATTCTATAGAAACTTTCTTGATAAGTGCCAAGTTGTCTGCGCTATGCTCCTGTATACCTGACTCTTGGTTCTTACCTTTTGTTCGGAAGAATTCTTCGAAGTGTTTAATCTAGCTATTATCATACCAATCAAAGAAGAAAATATTTATTCTTTGTTCTTTTATTTCTTTGTGCTAGACGGGTCAATTGATCTCCTCAAGATATCTCAACTTTTGGTTTGTTCTTTGGAAGACTAATTTGTCTTCGGAGCAAATCTTTGTCAATCTCAAACTTAGCTTCTTCGATGGCAATAACAAAATCATGCTCAAGTTCAATAACATTTATATCAAAATCAGAGATCGAGGGTTCATAAGAATTATCCTCATAAGTGACATAGACAACACTTGGTGGCTTAGCCATGGGTCTAATGTCAAGGCTAACTGATGGCCTGAATTGGATGAAAACTTTTCTCTTTGAAGCAAAGGTTATCTCTACATCTCCATCGAGTGTTTCTAATAGAGATTTCACCTCAGTCTGTTCGGTGGTTTTTGGTTCAACAACTTGAGATAGAGTCCACTTCTTAGGAAGTGAGAATATTTCAGTCACATGTAGAATATATTACAAGGCCATGACTACCTTGGCCCCATGTGCAAAGCAGAACACACCAAAAGGCCTAACTACTCTCCTTCAAGCCAATCCTAGAAAATATATAGAGAGAGAGGGGGAGGGGGGGGTGGGATTAATGGGGATGCAGCGTACATGTCCAGAAGTGGGGAGCACGTAATAGTAGTAGCTTAGATATATGGTGAGATTATTGTGGGTGACCTGACCCAATCCAACCCAACTAATCTAAAACCACTCTTACAAGCGAAGTGGTTGGTTGGTGACTAACAAAGCAATCAGTCGAGTTTCACAAGCGAGCTACTTATTTGTGTTAGTAGCAAAATTGTTGGTTAGCTTTTTATCCGTTCCTACTGTCTCAGAGCATGTTTGATTCGAAGATAGTACTAAATTCCATTATTAGTGTTGATACCATAATATGCTGAAATTAAATGCTAGATAATTTGATGAAACAAGTAGTACTAGATGATGCAGAGAGCTGGAATGGATGTTTGAGTTTGACCGATTGGATATATTATACTCCGATTGCTTGGACCGCGGAATCAAGGACGACGACGAGCTCATGATGCTGCGTCCATGCATGCCTGGTTAATTGCTGGGTCATGGCATGCGTAGAATTCGCATGCAGGTCGGAATCTTCTCCGGTTTGGCCACATCCAAATGACAAAAATGGACCAAGGATGATTAAGCGTTGTTGGCACGTTTCCTTTCCAAAAGTCGGCATATTCAGCCTTCTTTAGCCTCGAGGGGATCTTCTGCGCTCTGTGATGGATGGCACAACACCTGATCAATTCTTAGGGAGAACTCCCCCTCTAACGGTTGGTCGCTATTGTTGTCTTCTGAGGCATTATCCAGATAAGTAATGAATAAGAAGACTACCAAATATGTAAAAACGGGTGGCACATATGTCAGTGTATATGGGTCCTTGAGTGGGCCTGGATTTGGAAGTCTCTGGACCAGTAGCGAACGCAGTTTTAAAATATAGGTGGATAAAGATAACGATAAAGATAACTGAATCTAACACATATCATATTTATATTATAATTACATAAAAAATATAGTGTAATCAATAAATTAAGTTACTCCCTCCGTCTCAAAATAAAAAAATACAAAAACTGGTTTTTTTGTATATTAAGACAGAGGAAGTACAAAATAACATTCAAGATGGCACCTTTCATTTAAAAATAAATCAATAATCTTTAGAGCCACATAAAATCTAGCACCTGGCTAAGGAACCAATGTCCACACATCGCACTGCATGAGCATAGTGCGACTTAGCGACGAAACAAATAGTTGAAGAAACGTTGGATGGACGAGACAGCAAGCATAGTCATGAAGACAAGATGACCATCAATACCTGATGCCAAGAATATATCTGATGGGCTGATGGTGGGTGATGTCTAACGTGCTAGGTCCAAGTCTATAAGAGTAGTGTGAAGGTATAGGATGGCACAGACCATAGCTGAGGCAGACGCCCACCTTGTTCAATGAGTATGTCCGCCCCTGATCTGGCCCACTATAAGGTTTTTTAATCAATTATCATTGGTGTCATTGTCACATGAGACAATTATAGATGAAATCCTACTATTCATTATACTATAGAAGTTTTTTTTATTAATTATTATCGGTGTAACTTAGAGTGCATTCATATGATAAGATGGATGGATGTATAATAAAATACCACAATTTTTAATAAAAGAGGCAAACAAATGCAAACGTTAAAACAAAATATTCTAGCTATAAGGTCCAACAATCCAATATAAATATAAATATAGACCAAAAACATAAACATAGACACAAAAACCATGGTGCTCAACCGATATAAGTAGAAAATTCGCTCACCCACAAGCCCTGCCTAACCGGTATAAGTAGAAAAGCCCCTGGCAGCCGCTCACCCACACGCCAAGTACGCCACACCCGCATGGGCCCCACCGGCATTCCCTCTGGCCCCACCATATCAGACGCAGATACTAGTACCGTAGACGCCATCCCCAACGGCAAAGTGGCAAAACCCAGCCACGCGGACGATGGGGCCCCACCTCGCAGCCGCCGAGGTCCAAGGCCGAGCTCCAGGTGCGACCCAAACACCGACCCGGCAACTCAACTCCGACCCGGTCGCGTCTCCCCCAAATTTCCCAACTCCGCTCCGCGAGTCGTCGTCTCCCCAAAGCAACCGCTTCCTTCCTCCCACCCTTCTCATTCTCCATTCCTCCCACGCCTCGCCTCGCCTCGCCTCCGCCTCCGCCTCCGCTTCGCTTGTCCGCGCGGATCCCCGCAGCTAGCTGCATTCCGATCCGGCGAGATGTTGGGGGAGCTCCTCTCCAGGGTCCTGCTGTGAGTCGCTTCTACCTTGCTCTCGTTGTTCGTGTTGACGGATGGTTCCTTCCCATTGGCCTGACGGGCTGCGGTTTTCCTCTTCTTCGTCTTCGTTCTGTGCGGTTTTGCTGATTTCGTGCGGTGTTGGTTGGGTTTTGGGGGATTCGTCGGCGCTGGGCGGCGGAGCAGGCTGCTGTTCGGGTACGCGATGCCGGCGTTCGAGTGCTTCAAGACGGTGGAGGCGCGGCCCAACGACGCGCACATGCTTCGCTTCTGGTGCCAGTACTGGTAAACCACCACCTAGTCTCAACCCGTTTCCCTTCTCCGCCTCGATCTCCTCCTCTCGCTTGTCCTTTTTTTTTTACTTGGGTTCACCTTTCAATCGCTGTGACTGTGAATGAATTGCTTTTTTTTTTACCCTTTTGATGTGGAGTGAGATGCAAACTTGGATAACATGATTTTCTGTGATACCATCATGTCAACTTTAATCCCCGCAAGCCTTTTAACCTTTTGCTTGGTAGGATGGATGGTATTTTTATGTGTATCTTAGCTAAAAGTTCATGCGCAATGATACTTCGCCAACTTTTCTGTTTCCAGTCTCTTCACTTCTTAATAGTAGATTAATTTAGTTTTTTAAACTTTGTCTTAATAATTGGATGTTAGGTGGATCATGATACAACGATAATGCCATGCACATAGAATTAGTATCAATCAGGGGGCTCTTTCTCATTCCTCTTTAACTTTTATAATTTTGATGAACAAGTAGTTCTATGCTTTTTTTTCTCGGCAAATTGGGAGTGGTTTCTGTTCCAGTTCCAGGCTGTTGTCTTCTATCCTAAAAGAGGCAAGAAACTGCGGTAGATTAGTACTCGTTCATATATTTATCCTTGATCAATGCTCTGGATTGGAATGGGATGAGTTGATGAGATATTCTGATTCTTTTTCCTCTGCATGATATGAAGACCTGCAGTCAAATTGAGTTTGGTTTTCAGTTTTGCACGATTACGTGAATTTCAAGAAAAACAGGAAAATGTCCATGGACCACCTAATATCTAATTGTAAAAAAAATGATTACCATTGGCGGGAAAGAAATTCCGACATTATTGCTGCGAGTTTGAAGTGACTCACATCATTCCTAATTTAGCAATTAGTAATTGTTATCCTGGTTTAATTTACTTGTTTCTGTTTGAATAGTTTTGAGTTTTCATTTTAAGTTTGTTTATTACCATTCCAATTGAAGAAAAAGATTCCAAGTCCCTTCTGCACCACATTCCCTTCGGAACATTAATTTCAGCCATTCAGCGTATTACACTGGAAGTCTACAACTACCCAAAATTGTACCTCTGGTTGTAGGGCTGGAAAGTTTGTGCATTCTCTTAAAAGTATTAATGGCCTCAGAAGTATAAATATGTGTATTTTTAACCTGAACCTATTGCCCTGTTTCATGTCATTATAATGAAGAAAACATGCATCTTTCCCATGAGGCCATGACTCTGATTGATTCTTCATCAGCTTATTGAATCTGATTCTCAACAGAATCAGTAGTCACTACCTTACGTCTTTACCATATAGCATAATATATAAGAGTATTATTAATTTACTATTCCTTCACTTAGTACCCCTCGTTAATATTAAACTGACCCTTAACTTTATATTCTTCAGATAAGCAATGAAATATTTCTGACATCTAAGCCTCAAAGTTTTAAATTCCAGAACTGAATGATGGTCCATGGCTCCCCTCCCTTTTATAGTTTTTAATAGTAACAATGCATCAAATAGACGTGAAAACTTAAATATTCTAAGGTTTCTTGCTAACTTAGTTGTCAAATACGCTGTTGCTATCCCTTCCTTAGGTTCCTAAAGAAACTGTCGCTGGTATTCAAGCATATTTTATTTTTCTCATCATTCATCTGGTATTCAATCCACCTTCATGTTTGTACTTCAGATATATGTGTTGAAGAAATGTTTTAGAATTATGTGTATACAATACAAAATGCACCTCATATGTTAGTTGTTTAGATGTTACTAAACTTGAAACAGGGTTCTTTGTGCTTGTTTTCGATACTTGAGGTGTATGCTAGTGATTACTAATTACTAGTTGAATGGTCAGCATATTATTTTCTGCGATAGAATTTTTTGGTTCATCAAATCCTTTGGCTTATTTAACAATGTTAAGATGATTGAGCAGCTAGTTATTCTTTTCGTAGTTGCTGACATAAGATGATTGATTTTTTGCAAGACGAATGCCTACTCATATGCTATTTTACCTATATGATCCAAGAATTGAGCATGACTGGTCTATTTCAAGGGCAAATTTAAATATGGAAGGTTCTGATATGCAGCTGTATTCATTTTATTCTAGTGAATTGACTGATGTGTAGATCAATTCAAAGCATACCATTGACTTCAATCACTCTGTGGAAAAGTAGTTTGTTACAATAATTTTTGTGTGATTACCTAACGCATGTTTGAGGATCTCTCCCTACCATGAACACACACACACACAAACAGAATAAGGAGGCCCCTTTTGATCGCAGACTAATGTTCAGAACACAGAGAGCGAGAGTTGTTCATATGCACATGAGAATATGCAATACTTGACTAATTTTGAGTTTTCTTGTGCCTCCATTTGACTATTAAAATTTTGTTAAGACTTAATTCAGTAGGTATCGATAGTTATTTTTCTACCTCTGGTCTTTTTATATTAGCCAGTAGTTTATTATTTCTTATATTCTATTTGTTGGAATAGCATGGCTTTCCATAACGTTTAATTCAAGAGGTTGTAGTCAACTATGTTTACAACATATCTGTAGATTCTATTCTGGTTTGGGAGAGAAAAGGCACCATTGGCATGTGGTATTACAACAGAACTTGTTATGGGTAATTCCTTCATGGTAGTTCAGTGTGATAATAGGTAATGATACTCATTGTGCGGTAAATTGGCCAGGATATATATACTGCAGCATGTTTCAGAGAAAATATTTTGTTGAGCTTGAATTTTTCATTTACTTGAATAGCATTTTAGTAAATGCAGTGGTACAGCAAAGAAGAGACTTTTAACATTATCTAACCAGGTGCTTTGGGCATCAAACAAAAGTTGACAGTGTGCTTAAGTCTCCAGTACTCAAATAAACAGTTAAAGTTGTGCTAACAATAGTAGATTGACCCCTAGGTCTTTCTACCTTTTTTTTTTTTGAAATTCATGGGGCTTTTAGGGCTGTTAGGTTATATACTAAGTCAGCATACATGGTTAATGCTGTCAGTTTTCAGCTCTGTGAACAAGAATTTGTTTACTTTTAAATTTGTTTTGGGTTCAAGTATCCAATAGGTTAACAGTTCCTGTCTTGTTTGTGAATGTTTGCAGGATTATTGTGGCCATGGTAATAGCCTTTGAGAGTCTCATCTCTTGGTTAGTTCAGTTCTCCTTGATTTTTTTTTAACTTCCTGTGTAGTCTTATAGATCACTTCTTACTTATGCATGTCTACTATTATATGCATTCCAGGATGCCAATGTATGGAGAAATTAAACTAGCTTTCTTTGTTTACCTGTGGTATCCCAAAACAAAGGTAACAAAATATATCTGTTTGTCAGCTTTTGTAACTCCTAAAATCCAGCATGCATTCCCTTAATAAAAAAATCCACGTGTACATTTTCGTCAGTGACACCCATGTCAATTTAATTGCTTCTGTAGGGAAGTGATGTTGTATACGACACCTTCCTTCGGCCCATTGTCATGCAATATGAACCAAACATAGAGCAGAGGTTACTGCATCTGAGGGCAAAATCTGGGCAGCTACTTAGCTTCTACATTAAGAACTTCGCTGACAAAGGGACAGCTTTCTTCATGGATGTCCTGCGCTATGTTGTCTCTGATAAACCTGAGGGATCCAATCAGGAGGTAATGTCATTTTTCCCTGTCAATAAAGTATACACTAAAATGACACATTATCATCTTTTGAGGTGTCATGCATGCACTTAAACTTTTATCCTGCGCATAAAATTTCTGCTTGAGCTTGTGATGTGTTACATAAGTTTTGATACATATGTCTCCTTTTAAGCTGTGAGTTTTTATGAACTAATGGATTTGCTTATACTGAAATAATTTTGACCATGCATTTTCTCTGATATTAATTGGTCTGTTCTTGACATATGTTCATCTCCTATCCATGACACACCATAAAGTATTTGTGAGTAGGGTAATATAGTTTTAATAAAACTTGTTTCTATGCACACAGCATTGGTTGATTTCTTCTTGGCCACTTTTTAATATCAATGGCCAGTATTCTTATAGAAAAAATATACTTCAAGAAATACTGAGCCTTATTTATATCAGGTATCAGCATCAGGTATTACAAAAAAGTCCAGACTGCTAGTATATGCTGTCAAGAATTGAATAGTTCGTTTGTTAACTTTCTGTGGAATCAGGGAATCTGAGAATCTTTCACAAGCAAACTACTTTTATTTACTATTAGAAATCCTACCTAAATTAGTCTTACCATCAGAATACTCTGTTTTTGTTTACCATATGGTTTTGCCTCAAAAGGAATCCATATTGCTCGAAGTTGCTTTCTTACTCTTAAGGAAAATAGGGTTATAAAACTCATGTGATCTGGAAATTTCATCAAAAGTTTCTCACATTTCTTCAGCCAATATCTTCTTTTCCATAAACCATGACACCAACTGTTCTTCCCATCTGAAGAAACCCCAACATGCGCCAAAACGTAAGTGTTCCCATTTATGGGGTTCTTCTCCAACCCTGCAAAATCACTCCTTCCCCTCTGTTTCCCTCTCATTGCCCCCACTGTGACAAACAGACAGGAGCATTATCCAATCCGTCCATCCATTCATGCTAGGGACCTGTTCCTTCTTCCCAATCCCAATTAAGTTCATGGCTTGCCCCGTGCGGCCCCTGCCGTTGTCAGCACTCGCTGCTTTCGCTTAATTGGGCCCTCCGGATAGTGATGCTCAACCAGCTGCTGTCTTGCAGGGAAAACCATACTGCAGAAAACGTGGGTACTGTCTGCTCAAGAGCCAAAGAGCCAACCAAGCAAATGCGCTCATTCCCTTCCACAAAACCAAACCTGTGCAGCTATGCTCGTCTCTGTTGTCTGGTTTTTGTCATGTCACAACACCTGCCTTGCAATGTTGCTCTCTCCTAATTTTGCATGGCTGTTCATTTCGTTCTCATCTGTTCTATCAAACTTAGGAGTCCATTATTCCAAGACCCTGAACCTCTTGAATGCAAACTACATAAGCCAAAATTCTCACTTGTAAGCAAATGGACTATTTTAGGAGAGATTCTACGCGAGGACTTAGGAATGGACGTGAGCCAACCGACAGCCAAAGTAAAATTTAAAATTTAGTTTTTTTAGTTGAACTAGAGCAAGTTAACTAGTGTCTACGGGCGCCCATCCCTATTTTTTGAAAGAATAGTTGGGGACTTATTATTCCACTAACTAATCAGCACATGCCATGTCAAATTGGTCGGGTGACAATTGGTGGTTGTGTGCTTGCCTGGTCTGAAGACGGTCCTGTACACAAAAGCTCACGTCGAGCTCCGACAAAGCTGCACCAAACGAGAGCATGTGCTTTCCCCCATGTGCACGAATCACGATGAATGAGATGCACACTGGAGACGATCTGAACATAAGAAGTCCTGGATACCATACATTGACAATGGTTCTGATTCTCTTTGTTTGCATATGCAGCAGCGCAACAAGAAGTCCGGCGGCTGGAGCCCCTTCGCGACCAAACGCCGGCCACCGTCGCCGCCGCCGCCGCAGGAGCCCCTCTTCGACAGCAACCCTGAAGCCGCCGCCATTGCCGAAGCTCTTAAAGCAACCATCAACCCCAGGCCCCGGCGAGGAGCGCAGAATGGCAAGCATTACTATTAGAGAAGATCCAGCAACTCGCTCTTACACCAGTTTTAGATGATGATTGTGTACATAGAATGATTCATCAAAGAAAAAAAAAGAGAGAGAGAAAAGAGATTGAGATGGAGTACATAGCAAAATCCAGCAGTATATCCAATGTGAAAACAGATATCCATGATGAAGCATGTTGTATGCTTTGGTGATAGAAATTAATTTTTTTTTCTTCTCCAATAATTTTGACCTTCTTGTTTTCTTCTTCACATGCTTGTGTTCTCATATCCTTGACATTATTGCATCAATCATGAGCTCATCAGTCATCACTCAAAAGAAGAAAAAAAATTAAGAAATTAAGTCGAGCTCAGGCTAACTAATCTGCTTCTGTTAGCTAGTATGCAATCAACCATTTCTCTTTGTTGGTGTCATCTCCTCTTTGGGACTAATCCTAGCAAATTATTTACAAAAATTCAAACGCAAGCAAATCCTCTCAAGTTTGTAATCAAGAAAAGAAAAAAGAAGTCTAATCACACGGAGACTAGAAAATAGAAGAAGAATGGAAGGGGAATCACACGGCTCGCCGTCGATGGATCGCCGGAGAAGTCGATCATGGCCGGAAGAGCGCCCCGATGAAGCTGAGGCAGCCGAGGAGGAGGCGGCAGAGCGGGCCGCGCCAGCGCCGGCGGCGGCGGCGGTCCGGGTCGTCCCTCGCCGACGGCGTCATCTGCAGGTACGCGTACGCCGCGTGCTTCACCAGCGGGTGGCGTATCATGTGTATGTCCCCGCAGCTGCCGCCGCCTCCCCGCGCGCCGCCGCACGCCGCGGGCGAGCACGACGCCGCGTACTCCGGCGACGACAGGATGTCCCGGAGGCTGGTGTACCCTCCCCTCCCCACTTCTTCGCCGCAGGGGATCTCGATCTCCGGCGGCGCCCACGGCGAGTGCAGCGACGCCGCCCCAGGCTCCCGTTGCGACCGCGCCCGCTTCGGCGGCGTGCGCCAGTGCCGCAGCTCGAAGTCCCCCGCCGCGCTGCCGTTCGCCAGCGGGGACCGCACCCACCGGCACTTCCGTGGCGGGGAGGGCGTCGGCGACGGCGACGACTCCGGCAGCACGGCGGCAGCAGCTGGCGCCGACGGCATCGCGCAGCTGGCGAGGAGAGAGAGAGAGACAACGAAGACTTGGAATTAAACCGGAGGAGAGAGAGAAGAAACTTCGCTGCGAGAGTGTACTATATAACGTCTCTAAAAAATTGGGAAAATCGTATCAGGGCCCACACGTCAGTGACCGAGAAAATATTTTTGGGTGGATTTTAGTGTGTGTATTTTGGAATATAATAAGGAGGTGGAGTGGAATTTTGGGGGGAAGCGACTGCACCCGAAACGGCTTGTCAGATGGATGGGTGGTGGAGGTGGGCCCCTGGGCAATAATTGGGCGTCCACGTCATCACGGCCAGGGCTAAAACAACGTGTTTCTCCGCTGGTTTTTTTGGGTGAAAGCTTTGGTGTCTTCCGCTTAATTGCAGAGCCAGTGAGAATTTTAGCAATATTCAGAGAGAGAGTAAATGTTTGTTTTAAAAATATTCTTTTAGAGAGAATGTTTTATTTCCAGGTGTCATTTGTACTGTAGGATCACTAATGGTGTAGTACATGTTTCATACTCCTACTCCCTGAGTCCCAATATAAGTACAGTCCTAAAAGTGAGAGGATAAACTAAGAGAGTAAAAATGATCTAAATGTTCCTACTAATTAAAGTATGATTGGGAGTGTATAAGGATAGTTGAGGATTAAAAATAAAGAGAAATTTAAATTAGACATGATTGGTGAGACTAGTACTACTATAAGAACTTATTTTAGGATAAAATTTGAATCTAGAACTACACTATATTGAACAGAAAGTAGTAGTACAAGAGAAGGAAATTAGGTGACGTCTTTTACGTTATTTTAAATATAACAAAAGAAATCAACTCTAAATCTATGTCAAAATTGAATAAAAAAAATTCGCTTTATGTATTCTTATCAAATCATATAAATTGGGAAGACAAAGAATGCTATGAAAAATAATAATTGAAGTGTGCCTGTAAGTTTGTTCGGTTTTGTTTCTCTTGTAAAGTGTTATTTTATTTAGAATACAAGGAAAAAGGTGTGTCCACTTTCATTGCAAGGACAAATTGCAACTGAAAAGATATGTGGCCTTATGGCATAAGCTTGCTGGCAATAGTGTAATTGAACGGACACTGTCATACCAAATATGTTAGCACAACATTGTTTTTTTTTGTTTTTTTTTTGTGTACGTGGGTCATGTGCATGGTGTCTGCTGACTGTTTTACAAATAACACGTCAATAAAAAAAAGTGTATCCCACAAGCAAGTATTAGTATTTACAACACCGAACTACTAAACTGAGGGAATTTCTACACGTGGATAAAACAAAACAAAATAAATGTCGCTCAGGCGTCATCGCTATGCGAAAAAAAATCACTAAAGAATAATTCAAAACATATGTTTTGAGCGTCACCAACCGCCCTCGAGAAATCAATGGCTAGTGATCAGGACAAGGTGGCACACCTGACGCGGTGGCACGTGGGCAATGAGAAATTGTGGTTGGAATGGAGATGTGGCACTGATTTGATTTGATTCAGCAGAATTTTGCTCATGGACTCACAATCTCACATCACAACGTCAACTTTTTCTTGTTCGTGTTCACTCATGTAGGACCTGGGAATGGACCCACGTCAGCAACAGTCCAACTCAGCATTCCACATTGGAATCTTGGTTAGTTGCCTCTTAATGATGTGAATACTTAGATAAGGTTTAAGCACTCCACTGTGAATTCTACATACATAAATCTTCAGTAAAAATGTGCAAGAAATTACTAACAACCCTTTTGGAATTGGATATCTACTAGGACCAGTTGGGGTCAAGTGGTGCCACACATGCATAAATTCCCCTTTTATTGGGACACGTAGATCACTTTAAAGTCATTATTATACCTGCAGATTTTTAGATTAAAAATAGGGGCCCAAGTGGACTGTGTGGCCATTATTCAGCTGGTCAAATACTCTCTTGTTGATGAGACAAATCAAGATCAATGCTAGCTGGATCATATTCTCCTGCCCTTTCCATTGGTTGCATTGATCAATCATCTATGATAATGTGATGTCAGAGAGGTGTAAATAGTAGGTTTAATTTGAAAAAAATTGATCAATTGAGGTAGTTATATTCCAGAAGAAAAAACTTTGTGTATTAACTTTAAGAGAAAAAAAATTTTCTGTTGGCCGGCCATTTTGGATGCAACAAATATTGTTGGCCGGCCATTCCTGTCTGCTAAGTGCCATCAAAGCTCAAGATTTTCCAAAAGACTTGTGATTTCCATCATATGGAGAGAAAAAAAGGTTTGCCCCTTAATGAAAGGACACCACACAGCACAATGCACAGATGTTCATGGCTAATTGGCTAAGGTTTTGTCATTTGGCTACCTGATTCGACATGCACAATGCACAAGTATAGTCATAACCACAGATGATAAAAATGTTTCATTTCCATACTTTTCAGGGAAATTTCTTCTCCCTAGTGATTAACTAGTAGTACTTAAACAAATCGTTGTTGAGAGTTAAGACAACATGTTAGTTCACTCCATGGGCCACCAGTTAATGGCCTAATGATTGGTTATTAGAAGGGATAACAGAATCCGCCTGCTAAAAAATGAAGAGGATAATATAATTTTACTAGTAGTAAATAGTAATCTAGTAGCAAAATTTTGTTCTTTTTCTTCAAAAACACGCAGTAGAAGGGTAAAGTGAGACATAACCTCAAGCAGTGCCAAGCTCCAAAGCAAGTAGATAAGTCTTGACGTGGTACTGATGTGGTGTGCCATTTACGAGTACTCTGCAAAAGATAGGAGATAATATTCGACAACGACCGTGTCTTATATTTAATATCTAAGATAGCTAGTGCAAAAACGATGGACAGCAAGAGAAATAATAGTCAACTGTGGCAGATGTGACAAGCAAGAAAATGAAATAGAGTAATTAGCTCCTAATTCAAAGCTGTAAAGAAAACATGAGAAGAAATTACCCAGTGATACTACTAAATACTTCTTCCATATTAAATATAAGTTATATTCTTTTTTACAAGGTCTTTAATATTGACCAATAATTCCTTTCATAATGTATTGTCAACAACTATAAAATAAATTAATATCATATGAAAGTACATTTAGGTATGAATCTAATTATAACACGTGTGATAGTACATATATATTGTTGATTTAGAAATTATGTCAAAAGTTATAAATGTTATTTTCTTTTTAAAAATATGGGTAACCTATAATTCTGGAACAGAGGGAGTATTATAGGAAAAAAAAAAGGCCAGGGAAACATCACAAGACGTAAGACCCTTCGAAAATGAAAGAGAACGAAATATTACAGGTGATTGCCCAGCGATGGCCAATCAAAGGCTGATACAGCAAGACACTGAAGACAGACATGTCATATGTAAGCTACCTACTTCACTGCATCAGTCCATTTCAAGATGGCACCAGTGCAGTGTAGGTTGATAAATACCATCAAGAATATGAAAATTTATAGTACAACAGAGTCAGCTTCAAGTTTTACAGCGCTTCCTGAATAATTTTAGTCCCGGAGCTTGCAGCACCGTATAACTTATACCTAGTTGTACACTCCTTTTTGTTGTGACATACAAATGCGGGTTTAAGATTCATTCAGCTTGCCAGTCCAGAGTCCAGGCCTGAATGATCAGGACGTTGGGATGCCTTCTTGATCCAGGAAGCTGCTAATTTGCTTCTAGGGCTCACAGCCATTCCCTGAACCTCTGTTCTACAGTTTTCGCGAGGTCACCGGTAGCCCATGCCAAGAAACAGACAATTCCCAGGTATCTGGATGATACTTCCACCATACTACCAGGTTTTCAGCTTATACAGGAGTCTCCATCCATAATGTCAGAGGATGGTTTATCCTGCTGCCGAGGCGTGCTAACCTCCAAGAAGTCCTCGGCGTTGAATTTTTCGATTCCTTCCCACTCCACCTCTGCTGTGTTCTCGAGTTAAGGTTTTAGTAGTTTCACATCGAAATGTGGTATGCCATACTAGAGTATTATACAAGATAACCAAACGATATGAGTGATATAGACTGTTTGAAAGAGGATACGTGCTGTCTTCCACATGTCAGTAATGCTAACCCCAGTATCTGATAAGAGCCAGTAGTCTGCGTCAGTCTGCAAATCAAAAACGGGTTGTCACATCATTAAGAACTTGTGCCAGGGAGTAAACAGCTATATAAATTTCAACTTAACTCAAATGTGATATAAAAGGTATGTCCAGAACAAATAAGAAAGAATTATTTCGGGTACAATATATTTTTCTAATACTGTCCATGGCATGCTCCTCTCTAGTCTCTACGAGGTAGCACGAAAAGTGAAAATTCATTAAATGGTCATTTTCTTCCTAAAGGGAAAAGGGTCTAAAATTCATCAGTTCTGTGATGATCGATCAGTAACAAGATCAGGTTCTTTGCAGGTCAATCTTTGAAAGCTCGAATTATCAAATGGACAGGTGGTAGAAATGCTATAGAGCACACAGAGAGAAGACAGGACGAAAATAGCAAGTGATATAGTGAACCTAAAAAAGGAAAGTGACATAGTGAGGTTGCTGTGAAGTGGTTCCATGTGCAATATGAGAGAGAAAAAATACAGATAACTGAGGCACAAAGTAATAGGTACTTAGGTTCAGCAATAGTGTGAAAGAAGGGCACAAAAGAATAAGATCATGATCCTTGCCAGATCAATTCAAGTTGGAATATCTTGCCAACAGTAATGCAAGGAACTAAACTTACATCAAGTTCTGAAGGGACAATCTTCATCATCCCTCCAATATCCTGTGAGCCAGAAGGAGCATCGGAAGGCATTAGCAGCCTGTCTTGAATATTTGGTTCTGTCTCTGCAGCTTTGTTGGATTCTGCAGCTAACGGCGTCTTAGGATTCTCGAGAGAATCCATGCTTACTGTCTGCACAGTCCTTGGAGGAGTCTCCATGCCACTCATCTCCTCAAATTGACTAAAATAAATAAATAATGGTATTAACCTTCATGCTAAGTTAGAGCTCTACATTATGAAGCTATGATCATAACAGAGATGTAGAAGTAATGAGCATATATACCTAACTAGGTAGACATCTATTGGACCCATAGTACTCCTTAGGACAATCCTATATCTCCTCTGTGGATAATCATTCACCTGCATGAAGAAGGAAGACACCTCCATTAACAAAATGTAACATCCTCCCAAGGTCCTGAACACAGCAAACATGTTACAACTCACTTCATCAGGATCTGGGACCTCCAAAGTTGTACCATGAGGCGCTTTGATTGCAATCAGTGTCTGATTCTGCACATTACAGCAAAGTTGGTAATTTACTTGCTCATAAAAAAAATGGGATCATCTAACAATTGCTAGAGTTCAAAATAAACAGAACCTGGAAGCAGGGCAAAGACTTGATGTCATCTTCTGTAACATAAAGCCACCTGTAGGAAAAGAAGCAAAAACAGATCTTTGAACTTACATTGTAGCCCAGACATCTTAGGTATTATCTTGAACTAATAGTTACTCTTGAGAGAAAAAAAAGAGATAATTACTTTTGGTTATTTTCATCTTCTGTGAGCCCTCTTAACTTATCTCGCAGTTCACTGCAAGAAACATTGGAACAGCATGCTTAGTGAAAGAATCACATCAGAAACTTTAATTAACTGGTCACCAACCTTATTTGTTGATCTAAGCTGTGCTCCTGCAGTGAGAGGGCTTCAATATCAGCCTGTGGATGACAAACACAACATTAGTTAAGTACCTGCTTCCCCAGAACATGTTTTCAATCAGAAGCAATATTTAATAATTCTGGATATCACAAAGCATGATACCTGTAAGATGGACATATCATCGCTAACTTCTCCTGGTCGAGAGTCATCAATTCCTCTGCAAAAAGGACATATAAAGAAAGTGATACCCATATAATGCAATTTACAGGTATGGATACAAAGAAAATATATTACTTCCAACGGATATTGTTCTTGAGCTTCTTTTCTATCAGCCCTATCCCTTCAAGGACATTAGTGATGTCATATATACGCCTTTTTTGTACCTGCAAAACATTTTCCATACTTATAGCTTAACAAAATAAAGGTGTGCTGGCAAACAAGATATGAGAAAAGAAGAAATACTGACCTCTAGTGTTTCTGCAGCATTATTCAAATCAACTATGCCACCAGGCGCACCCTTTAACAAGTTTAGGAATTTTTTTGTCAATAGCCCTGCAAGACAACAATACCAATAAATGGCATAAACAAGTAAACAAGCTACCGATCAAACCTCACACCCAAAAGGAGAACATCAGTTAAAATATGAATTACTCTTCTTACCTAGGGAGCTGTCATATCGGCAGCCACCAACAGGTGTAACCGGATTGCCTGGAGAACCTGGCAAAGAGGATGGGGTTAACATGAGTAATTTATCCCATGATAAGGATGTTATGGGCTCATGCTCACTCATGACTGAATGTGCAGTACTCACTAGCACACAAAGGGGTCTGAGGACACGATTTCTGGCCTTTTGCAGCTTTGGATTTGGCAAAAGCTTTTGGACCTTTTCCTGAAAGTGGTGTTGGAACTGGACTGCCTGCTGGATTAGCGTATCCAGGGCTCATCATCCAGTCATTTGATTCAGCAGCTTCATTCTCTTCTCTGTCATGTTTCCGCTTTAACTACAAACAAAACATTGTTGTTGGATTTAATATGAACAGACAAAATATTGCAGGAAGTTATCTCAGTACACTTTCAAAAGGCATTCAAAAAATATGTATGTGTTACAGGATAAGGTTGTATAAAGTGTTATGTTCAACAAAAGAAATATGCAGTATCTTAAAAGAATCACAATAGTACATTCCGTAAACGGTATTCGTTCAGACGCCAATCTACTAGTGATTATACAGCCTAACTGGCTATTATAGTGTAACTGGCTATTATAGTGATTGTACAGCCTAGGCCATCCATTTTTAGAGACAGTAGAAAATATAGAAGTCTTAAATAAGCGTTTATGCATTACTTCAACAAGGTAGCAGCTAAGGGGAAGAGAGCCATATAGAAAGAAGTTAAACTCAGAAACAGAAGTTTTCAGAAGGGTAATTTACCAATGGATCCTAGGAAGTTATTAATATGTGAACTAGTTCGTGAGTCTATACATGTTAAGAAATTATTATAGATTCTCGGTTGAAAATAATGGAGTCAAGACTGTAATGAATTCATAGTCCATGCTTCTTCTAACAATGCATTAGGTAGCTAGCCAAAGATTGAAACTCATGACATAGATGCAAGAAAATTTAGAAAGTTGTGAAGCATGGCTTGAGGCTCTCAAACAAGCCCTCAACATACAGGCATCAGCTAGAATTGGTTGCAAGGAGCAGAGTGAAATAATTTTACGTTTTAAACTTAACTAACCCTCTGCAAGATATGGAAGCATGATTATCAGCTATCATTGAAATTTGGCAAAATTACATCTCCGTATTATGAGACAGTCATTATCTAAAAATTATGAGACAGTACATCCAAAGCAGTACAGATCCATGGTCCTATGAGTGTAACCATGTCAACATTCCCCTTCAGAACCTGTACCCATTTCCCCTATCTTAAAGATGAACGAGAAAACAACATATCAGTCACATTTGGAAGTAATGTGGTTAACGAGACCCCTCCACAGCGTAAAATTTAGGCAACATTTGATTAAATCATTCAGAATACCAGGAAGCACCAAGAAGGGCCTTCCAGAATGGCTCACACTACATCAATCCATGAGCACAAGAATCACCAAACCGTTCGCCATGGACTATATCAAACTTGCTCAGTTTTGTGCAGTATCAATTAACTACAAAAAACTTCATCTTCTGCAAAGTGCCCATCGATGGGGTTGCTCCCCTCGTCTATTATGTGCCCATCGATGAGTAACTGAAGACCAAGTTAAACAGAACGTGATTAGCGAGTTCCACAGAATTACCTCGTACTCATTCCATCCTAGCAATAGATTCAACAAAACCTCAGCAAATCATCCCCATCTGGCCACCACATCCGGAAGCATCAGAACACAAAAGAATTATCAAATCGTCTCCAGAATTGCGCCGCAACCCACCGAGGCCAGCAAAATTTTCCCTCCGCCGCATCAAGAATCCACCCATCCCCATCCAACCCCAGCTCGCTCGCCACCAAATCTACCGCGTCGCTCTGCAGCATTGCTGCATCCGAGCTATCGCGACGGCGCAGACGAACTACCCCCCCCCCCTCCCACCACCCCCCCCAACCTCCCCTCGCCGCCACCGGAGATGGGGACCAGCCGCGTTCTAAGCGAGCGTCGAGCGTTCGTCCAACAGAACAACCGAAACGAGCAAACAAGGCTTCCACAGTGTCAACCCCGGCGGACTCACTGGCGTCCTGATGAGCACGGCCTCCGTCATATCTCCTCCTCCGCCGCCGGGCACGCCGAACTGGTGGTACTCGCCCGGCGGCGGCGCAAACGGTTGGTACCGCTGGAGCAGCACCCGCGCGGCGACCTCGCTGGAGCCGGCGCCGGTGGCCGCCATAGGGATCGGATCGGGGCGCGGCGGATGCTAGGGTTTGGATCTGAGGATTTTGGCGGCAGGGGGAAAAACGAGGGAAAAGTTGGGGAGGAGACGAAAGGAGGGAAATTGCAGGTTTTATGCTAGTACTAGTGGAGAGGAGGGACACTATTCTAGAGTGAAATGGAAAGAAAAAAAAGATGAAAGTCCTTTTTTGGAACTTTATAATGATAATTATTGTTTTCTTTTTATAAGTTCATAATACGAATATTTTTCATGTTTACTACAAATTTTATTTTTCAGGTTTGTTTAATGAATTTTGCCTCTGACTGAATTTTGTCGAATGATATTTTATCCAGCTAAGTAAAGAATACAATGTGGATCTACGAGGTACTCCCTCTGTTGTAAGATATTTTGGGGATAGTACATGTTAAACCTAATGATTTTTTGCACCTTGTTTTGAAGAATTTGTTTACAAATTTTCTTGGTTTTTCAAAATTTTGAAAAATCTCTAGGATTGTTGTTTGTGGTAAGAGAAACCTGACGGTCTAAGAAAAACCTCACATTCTACATTACATATACTTACCCTACTTGTTGTCCAACCAAATCTAATGGTGCTTTTGCGAAATTAAATTACCAAAATTTCACCAACGTGCTAATGTGATCAACTCGAAGCAAAAATAAAAAAATAAAAAAAAAAACATGGGCGACAAAGCGAGGTTTGACAGACCGGCAAAAAAAGCGTCCAGCTGGGCGTGGGGTCCGTAATCCGTGGTGAAGTGCGCGCGCTTTTATTTTCCCGCCGCGGGCGCTTGTGTGTTTTTGGCGGGGAGCCTCCTGATTGGCTCGCGGCCGCGCACCAAAAACACCCCAGTAAATGCGTACCCGAGAAAAGTCCGCGCGATAACGTCAAGACAGTGACAGGTGGGCCCCGGTGTGTGGCTGCCCCATTTGTCAGTGGCTGGAGTAGGATGACAGGAGCGGGACGTGGACGTCTGTGGGATTTTGCACCTAGGACGGGTGTACGGCTGGGATCGTCTGTGGCGAACCCAGTCAATGTCTGGAGCTGTGATTTTCTTTTCCTTTCTTTCCAAGTGTAGGGCCTGTTTGGAACTTAGAAAAACAAAACACGGGAATAAAATGTAGGAAATAAAAACATAAGAATACAAGTGCAAAAAAAAAAGAATTTAAAAACATAGGAAAAATAGTTGGAGTGTTATTTGGAATGGAGGAATCTTTAAGCAGTAAACAATCATTTACCATGGGAAAGGAAAACAAGACGTTTGGATAGATTTTAATTTTCTTGTATTTTGGCTCTCAAACATGGGGAAATGAAATTTTCCTTTGTTTTCTCTTTCTTCAATTTCTTTTAACCAAATGGCTCTACGGTAATTATTCCCTTGATCCAAACAAGGCCCTGACCTGCACGTTTTACCTCAGCCGTGCAATATTTGCATCAAGATTCGTGCGATCCATGGCAAGGCATTTTGCTTTGGCAGATGTGCATTGCGTTGAGATTAGCGCTACGCAACGCACGGTGTATGTTGCAGCGTTTCGACCTGAACGCAACATACGGTGCCATATGCAAATATGCAGTGCGAATGATCAACGAGAGAAAGGATGAGAAGTTGTAACGATGAGGTGATCAGCTCCGACTCCACGGACATCCTATTTTGGGATATTTATAGTCTGATCAATATTATTGAGTGGATTATTGTTACAGATTATTTACTTAATTATAGAGATAAATTAAATATGTTAAGAAACAATAGCTTAAAATAATTGATTTTAGCAATGCAGTGGAATTAAGTTTTCTGAGAAAAAGTATTTTTTGAAACATGAAGCAAGTAATCCGTTTTAATAATTCGGTGAATAAGATGAAAATAACAGGGCAAGTTGGGATTTTTTTTTCTTTAATTCGGAGGGGAGATCTTGTTTTTACATTACATTTTCTACTTCTTGTTTGATTTGTAGTATTTTGTAGCAACAAAAAACACACGTTTATATTGAGAAATTAGAGAAGCATAAAAGTACATTGAAGACTAAAAATATAAGACATAGAGTATGCTAACATCTTACTTTTGAAAATAAGTTTGATCATTTGTCTTATTCAAAAATGTTATACAAATATATAAAAAATAAGTTATAATTAAAATATCTTTAATGATAAAACAAATCATGACAAAACAAATGATAATTACACAGTTTTTTAAAAAGACGAATGGTTAAACGTATGTTTAAAAATTAACAACGTCAAAAAAATGGCATTACAATGGTGAAAAAAAACCGATGACTAAGTTGAATTTGCTTCATAGCAATAGCTATGAACGATAATTCGACTTCATATACTTGGTACAATTTGCACATTTCATTAATCATCCATCCAGACCCAGATAATTGAGATTTGGCTTCATGAAGGTGGGCCATCTGCATATGGCACACGAAATTAAAACGGATTATTAATCAACCAATTGAATCGAAAAGGAAACCGACGTTAATTTTGGAAGCTGCAGCGATCAGATCGATTGAGAAACAAAAACAACAATTAATAGGGAGACAGTTTTTCATCCTTTAAGGAAATATTCTCTTATTTTTTATGTCACCTAAATGGTCATTCAAAAATTTAAATTTTTTTGATAAAATAGATTAATATGAGGTACATCACTTTACAAACATACATATTTAACTTTTAACTCATATAGGTTATAAAAAGACAAATTCGACCGCTACAAATAGTACTTTTGACATCCATATTTGTTATTTTTTTTCTAACTTGTATAAGTTGAATTCAAATTTGCATGTTTATGTAGTGATAATATCTCATTAAATTTTTTCATAACAATTTAGATTACATGAAAAAAATAAGGAGATATCCAATGAAAACAGTTTCCCCGATTAATACTACTTGCCACGTACGTACGTATAATTCGAATCGGATCGGCCGGAGACATGCAGAGAGATATGATTACCGTGGCCAACTTGGAGTCTGATCACCGCCTCGTCCCAGCTCCCCTATAAGTAGACCACACCCGGCTGGCTCCAGATTTTCGTGTTCGTAATCGCCGCCGCCGCCGCCGCGCCGTATCGTCGATTCTTCTCCGGCGGAGGTGGTCGTTCGTTCTTAACAGGCAGCAGGTCCGGCCGTACGTGATCAGGTATATTCGTCTCATCTACTATGCAACTAGCTAGTCTAGAATTTACTAGATTAATTAATTTCTATTCACGGATGCTCGATCGCTCGCTTAAGGTTTAGTTAGTTAATTAGCTCTAGAAAATTTGGTGATCTGGTTTAATTATTTGGGTTAGGGTTAGTGCTTGCTAATTAATCAACTAGCGTTGCGATAATTATAAGCCGAGGATATATAGTAGTGGTGGTATCTTATTTTGCTGGGTGCAACCAAATTATTGTCGCTAGTAGTGACGCTTTTATTTTTGATTTGAACCTCAAGCTAGGGTTAATTGGGTTTTTTTACTACATTTGCCATCCTATCCGATGGCATATTTCCAACAGGACAACTAGCAGACTGAATCTCCTTAGATTAACGGGATACTTATGATGATGTCATGTTAACGTCAACACAAAACCTAGGCACCAGATCTAGTATCAAGGTGATCGGACATAATATCCATAGGTACCAGGTTTTGATACTTTAGGTTCCATGCTAGCATCAGCATATAAACTATCATGTTCCAACGGTATAGCGTCATGTAGTATTTCTATATTCCTAAATGTCACCTTCCTAAACAACTTTGATAATTTGCCATCCGGGCATACCAAGTTGTTTCTATTTTGTCACTTTTAGTTGTCAACTCAGCAAAAAGTGTTACCGCCCCTCTCATCTCTCCTCTCCCTCACCTCAATGCCCCTCTCATATCTCCTCTCCCTTCTTGCCGCGGTGTTCGACGACCTGCTTCAGTGTGGGAGGCTACCATGGTCAGCATCGCTGCGCGAGGTGCTACTGGTGCTGCAATGGTCCAAGGCTGTGGTGGTCGACGAGATGGCGGCGCGGGTGCGTGAGGCACAGCATGCTCGCGTCCCGACAGTGCCGGCAGAGCTTGCTATTAGTGGATGCCATGGAGCATGAGCTGAAGGCGGGGCATACTGGCGCTGATCCAAGAAGTGGAGCGGGAGATTGTGCCGAAGAGAGAGAGAGGGGGGGGACTAGAGGGCATCCTTGAGGAGGTGGGCAACAACGACCCGGCGTGCTGCAGCAACGAAATCGAGACCTTGAAGCTGGAGATCGGTGACCACGTGGCAGAGAGGTGGACGTTGGTGGTGCCGAGAGAACGGTGTGTCCATGGAAGGCTTGGAGGGCCCGAGCCATCGCCGGTTAGGCACAGGGCCTAGCATGTCCTCCTTCAACGCCACATCAGGGCAAGAGAGGAAGAAGGGAGAGGAGAGATGAGAGGGGCTGTGAGGTCATTTTCTACTTGGTTGGCTGACTTGGCAGCCAAAAATATCAAAATAGAAATAACTCCATGGGCTCGGATGTCAAATTATTAAAATTGTTTAGGAAGATGGTATTTGAAAATACGCCATAGAGGATGGCAAATAGTTAAAATAAACCCTGCTTAATTAGCATATCATTTGCAGTGACATTAGTAGGACCCAAGGGTGTCGACAGTGGTTTATATAGGAGTATATAATTACAAATATTTAAGTTACGTCTACTGGTCGGTGGAAAACATTTTTCTCTCCTCTTCTTTGCCTTTACCTTACAACAACATGATATGGCTTCCTCTCCCAGATGCTCAACCCTAGTTAAAAGATCATGTCGGAAACACCTCTTTGCACTCAACTGATCCAAACTTAGAGGGGCATGCAACGGTACGAGGTTAAAATTACCATTGAGGTTTATTGCTACAACTTTCCCTTAAAAGCTGAAGCTAAATATAGATTTTAAATTTTGATTTTTAATAATATTTTTTCGGTAGATCTTTACTTGCCACCTTAGTAATTATGAAAAGAAAGCCCTAAAGTTAACCCTAAAATTAAATTATGTAACTTAAAATCAGCTTCGTGCTAAGCACGCACTTTGTGTATATATGTGTGTATATAACATGACAATGCATTTTATTTTACGAAAAACGGCAGGTGAGACTGCGGTACATATATATAAATATTAAGGAAAAGAGTTATTTACAAAGAAGCAAAAGAAAAGAATTTACAACAGGTTTGAGCTAAAGAATCTATCCATGATTGCCATATTTGCTGATCCTGTATACATGCAGAGCAAAATCCTCTTTAAACTTTGCCTTCCAGGTTGAAAAGTTCAGCTGAACATTGTTGAAAATGAGATCATTTCTGTGTAACATGGCACTATATTGATTTTTTTACTAGACAATCCATCGATTTCTTTTGACATTTTTTCAAAGATCTGTGTACATTTAACTTTTTATTTCTTTTCATTTACCTTGGTTAGAACTAAGATTCCTTGGTTGTTAGCCTAGGCAACTAATTGCAATCTATATGAGATTATCTTGTTTTGGCCAACCTAGATATGTGTTTACCTTTTAATTAAATTTCATACAAAATGTATTATTATAACTCTACATTTTTTCTTTGTAGATATTGTTTGGATTGAACTGCCGTTTGTGACACGTGTATTTTGACCTAATCCAAATTAATATAGATACTCAAAGTCAATATAGAGGCATAAGTTTTGGTCCAAGACTCCATACGTCAACTATGACGACCTGTGGGAGACGCAATTATGAACCAAAGCCCTTGATGAAACGAGTATTAAATGAAGTCAGGACAACCCAGATGGCATATAAGCTACCCAAAAAGGGAAATTGGAACCACAATGAAAATAGAAGGGGCTATGATGACAAAACTAAAGCTAAAATTGCTAATGAGAGAGTGTATAAGAGGAACTACAATGTGAAGGATAGACAAAATAAGGTTATGCTGCACATACCAAAGCTATATCCTACCAGCATTAGGTTGCCATTTACACTGCTAACTGGTAAAAATACAGATCCAATGGCAAAAGGTGCTACCAAATCAGACCATGTGCTTGCACCTACTTTTGAGGATTTGAAGCAGCCTGCAACATCAAGGCGATCCTACCCCTTGAAGGCAAAGGAAGGATTTCTAGCTAGCTCAGTTGAAAAGTCAAATCCGCAAATGATTCGTCCAAAACCAATGTGTGGATTGGTATACGGTGTACATAATGGTGACACTTTCAAGCAATATGGTGTTAGGCTAAAGGGGCAATCAACATTGGTAAAGGATAATATTGGTGAAGATTTGAAATCCTGTAAGGGGAAAAATGATTCTATTTCAAAAGAATCAAATCTCTTGGACGCAAAGAAACTCTTGGTGCCTAACCAAGGCAATTCAGACGAAGAAAATAAACGTGATAAGATATGCAAGGACAAAGTTATGATCATCGATGA
Organism: Oryza meyeriana var. granulata; assembly: GCA_003991445.1. Lineage (NCBI taxonomy): Eukaryota > Viridiplantae > Streptophyta > Magnoliopsida > Poales > Poaceae > Oryza > Oryza meyeriana. The sequence goes on from RYFJ01000899.1 coordinate 108,833, forward strand.
TAAAAAGATAGTAGATCATGTAAATTTAGGCTCAATTAAGAGTTTGAAGAATTTTACATCTCGTGATCATTATAAGGATATCATGAAGAGGAATGAAGTTCCAAATTCTAGTCCATTAACAAAAGATGAACCTAAGAAACATGATAGAGATGAGTGTGAAGATTCTAAGAATCCAAGGCATAATAAGAAACAGAGACGATATATCGTAAATGCTGAGGAAGAAGATGATTACAGTTACCAGAACCCTATGGATCTTAGAGATAAAGATTCTACCAAAGGCTCTATGCCAATTACTCCTCCAGAGTCTATCAAGTGGCAGTTCTATAATTGTACACAACCAATTGATGAACCTATTTGGAGGTATCATTGATGTTTTGTGTTTCTTTTTGAAGTGTCGTTGTATATTTCCCTTTATGCTAATCATTTGGTTGTTTATGTCAACAGCGGAATCTTTAAGATTGTGGGTGAAGATTATATACCATTCTCTGCGCATCTATCAACCAAATCGTGCAAGAAAGTGTGGGATTTGTCAAGATCAATACCTTCAGTTGTCCAAGTGGCAAATGTTTCTAGGTTGGAGGTTTGGCCTAAGAGCTTGGAAGCATCAAGTCCCACCGATGACAACATTGGCTTGTATTTCTTCCCACATAAAATGAGGTACCATGCTTAAACCTTTGCAATTATTTGCAGTGTCTCTATCTCCTGCTCTATGTGAAATTACTGGATCATAACTTGTTTCTTTTTCCTATGTATAGGCTAGATAAAGGCATGGATCAACTAGTTAAGAAAGTTGTGGAGAAGGATATGGCCTTTTCTGCTGTTATTGGTGAAGCTCAGATGCTAGTGTTCCCTTCTACACTATTGCCTAAAAAAAATCAAAGTATGTATCATGTCTTATCTCTAAATTCTACTTTGACGCTGTTTGATTTAGATTATTGAGTGGATTATTACTGTACATTATCTATTTGATTATATAGATAAATTAAATATTTTGATAAATAAACTTAATAAATATACTTAAAATAAGTGTTCTGAGCAATGCAGTTGAAGAATTTTTTTTGAGAAAACATATTTATCGAAGCGTGGAGCACATGATCTATTTCAATAATCCATAAAGTTGAGGTGAATCTCTAGTGCGAATTTTTTATTTATTCTTTAAAATATTTATAAAAGTATAATTTTGTTTTCAAGTATTATAGATTTATACCCCTAACGCCCTCTGGGAGCGTTTTTTTTTTAAAAAAAAAACCCTCCCAAAGGATGTTTTATCCAACATGGCAGTCAGGCAGCTGCCGGGCCGTATATTATTTTGCAGCGCGGCCCCTTGCAACCCTCCCATAGGGCATTTTTTGCCTGGCCAAGGGGCCACCTGTAAAAAGGACAAAAAACTCCATTCTCTCCATTGCGTATATTTTGCAGGCAGCCCCTTTGCACCCCTCTCCAAGGGCAATTTTTGTCCTTTTTGCAGGCAGCCCCTGACTGGGCAAAAAAGGTCCTTAAGAGAGTGTTTTTTTTGTATTTTTTTAAAAATAAAAACGAGTTGTACATAGTTATGTGCCTTAAATTTCGAAATACAAGTTGTTAAATTTGAAAATGGCTAAATTTAGATGATTCAAATGTGGTAAAAGTTAAACTTCGCAGTAGATAATTTTAAAAATGGCATTCGCAATGCCATTTTTAAAATTATCTACTGCGAAGTTTAACTTTTACCACCTTTGAATCATCTAAATTTAGCCACTTTTAAATTTAACAACTTGCATTTCAAAATTTAAAACACATAAATATGTACAACTTGTTTTTTATCTTTAAAAAAATACACAAAAAAGCCCTCCCCTAGAGTGTTTTTTGCTCGGCCAGAGGGCTGTCTACAAAAAGGCCAAAAATCCTCCTTGAGGAGGACTGCTAGGGGGCCGTCTGCAAAATGTACGCAATGGAGAAAATGGCATTATCGGTAGCCAACGACCGTCTGCCATGTCAGATAAAATGCCTTTGAGAGAGCTTTTTTTTAAAAAAAAGCCTCCTAGAGGGCGTTAGGGTACAGATTTGTAAAACTTAAAAAAAATACTTTTATAAATATTAAAAATATAAAAATAAAAAATTCTCTCTAGTGCAACTTCCATTAATGGGCCTAAACCCACAAGCCCTCAATTGTAGCTATAGGTTGTAGGCTGCAAGCCCATAATTTTTAAAATTATTTTTTATTTGGACATCTGACATATGTAAAAGGAATGTATAAAATTAGTTGATAATATGAAAGATGGAACCATTACGTACGTGATCAAAGCAAACGCTGATATTAGTCAGAGGTGACAGCATAGGTGTTGCTGCTTTCCCATCGATAGATTATCAAAACAATAAAATAAAACTAGATTTCTCGTACTGCTATTTCTGAAATGTAACTGGCTCGGAAAATCCGGTAATTTGGCTGGTTACTGAATTCTATTGGACAATAATTCAAATTTGAAATTTTGAATTTTTGACCAGAAAATGGCCGGTGACCAGCCAAAAGGGACATAATTTTGACAAGCTACGTACTGGCCGGTAACAGGTGGCTGTTCCTCGTATGTACAACCACTAAATTAATGTCCTTTTTAATTTTAATTATCTGCAGCTTTCCATGGAAAACACTACCTCTGGGGTGTTTTCAGGCGTGGAGGAGAATACAAGAAAGCTGCAGCCATAGCGGGTGAGCAGCAGCCGCAGCATGGTTCAGATGATCAGCGTTGCAAACCGCAGGAGCAAGAGAACACAAAGGAGGACGCCTCCAACGAGCAGCAACAACGCAAGGAACAAACAGTAACTGCAGAAAACGCCGGCCTTGATGAAGCACGCCATGCGTCCGGTGAAGGAGGAGCAGCTGCCGCTGTCGTCGGCGATGGATACGCACAGTAGCGTAGTTGACGAGCAGTGCACGGCGGCTAGCGTCAGGGAGCGCACCGACCAACGGCGTCCTGCTGAAGCTGGCCGTGGTGATGCCGTGCCTGCGAACCATGGCAGGGTGATCGGTTTGGTGGTCCGGCAAACTCCTTGGGTGGAGGAACTCATCCAACAGATGCGACGCGGAGGCGCGCTGGTGGCTACCATGGCGGGGGAGATGATGGGGTCAGGTTTTGGACCAAATTAACGACACTTCGGTGAGAGCGAACAAATTCAGGAGGCTGGTGGATGGATTGATGCTCTCACTTGAGCAGTTTTGCGGCTCTTCTTGAGCAGGTACTCAGGCTACCTCACTTTCTACTCTTGATTTATGGTAGATCCTAATACTATCTCTTGGATCTGTCGGAAGCATACGGGCATTAGACCATGCCCGGAGATAATTCTAAAGGCTCCGAAATCATCAACATAATTAAAGTCAATTTTCTATTTCGTGTTAAATTTAGGCCTCAAGTCATGTAAGAGTCTGGTTTGGACTCCACTTTTTTTTATTGAACCTCCTAGTCCTTTTATCATAAAAATAGATAAGGAGTCCAATAGTCTTTGGAATTTGTTGAGTTGTTTATCATAGCTATGTTATGTTTGTGGAGGGAGTATGGATACCCCAGAGACAAACAAATGCACAAGCTTGCATATAGTACTCCTGTACCTATACGGAAAAGATTCCCTTAAACATGGATATGATTTCAAATAAATAAAGTTTTGGCAAGATCTCGAAGATAGGATTAGATCATGAATATGACACCAGCTTTGGCAAGATCTCAAAAAACATATTTAAAAAATATACTTGGACTCGGCCAGAACTATAGTAAAGGCTTCTACGAGTGGACCTAGGGTGTGAATCATCAAGCTAGACACTAATCCAAGGAGAGAGACCAATCCACCGATCATGCAACAAGTCATATGCCCTGGAATCCTTGAAGAGATTAGTTGATTGAGTCTACAATAGCTCAATATATCTATACTACTTTAAAAGATAGTATTAGTGATGGTGGTGAATCTGCTACTACCACCCCTAACTTCCATGTGGGGCCCATAAAAAGTGAGACAAGACTTTGCCTTTTTCCTAGCCCCCATAGGTCAGACCCCACAGAAGAAAAATATGACAATCAAATACTCCTATATGGATTTTTTTTCATCTTGCAAAGTAACAACAAAGCTCTATGATATATTAGACAATAGGAATAACTTCTTTTAGGGGCTTTAAAATATATACAATGAACTATTTTAAAAAATATTCCGTTGCAAGGTATAGGCATTATGCTAGTATGATATATCCTTCTAACCATATTTCCCCATGTACCAATCCCAACAGGACGTAGGATTATTATTCTGAGTAGGACATAGACCTGTATATCACAGAGAAGAGGATATACATTTTACTATTATTATATACTAATCGATGATAATATGATAGGAAATTAATAATTATTAGACATTTTAAATGAATGATATATCATACAAAGGGATTGAGCACTTGGGGATTGACACCAGGCCTTTGTGATTGAGCTTATTACTCTTGGAGGTTGTCCTTCTAGCCGGCTAGGCGTCTCCTGCGAGCATCCGATCGTTGTGGATAGTACGGGAAGGTTTGAGAAGGTTATACTCCGTTGCAAAATGAAAATGGGTAACTTTAGTGGAAACCAAGCTCGATCTTTGTGGTTGCTTGGTGAAGCTTAGGATCGAGATAGATCCGCCTCGTTGGAGTCCTTCAACGGAGATTTACAATCTTTGGGATCCAAACTTTGGTGAAAAATTGGTGTCTCCATCTTCCTCTCCTGTTATCTTTGTAATTTCCCTTGCTTTACTTGCTCTAGTGCCATACTTTGTGTTCTTGCTTGTTTATATACTTCGTTGTACCTCAGAGCTGTGAAAGTTGCTCTTGATTGCATCTCCTTTGTGAGATTCAAAAAGGAGACTAGAAGTTCCGATCTGAGGGACCAGAAGTTCCGACTGATGTTCTTTGTGAAATAGAGAAGGTCAAGCGGAAGTTCCGGTGGTTTTGACCGGAACCTTTGGTGGGAATTTAATTCCGATGTGAGTGTTCTTTCAGGAACACCTATTCACCCTCCTCTAAGCGACATCAAGATCCTTTCACTACCATCATAGATAAAAATTGGTAGTAAATATGTGGTCGAGCCAACCAGCCAACTCGAATTGCTCGCATGCCCATTGCAGCATATGCCACTCAGCCCCTCCCACCCCCCTTCTCTCCATGCGCCCCTACCTTCTCTTCCTCACCGTTCCACCGCTCTCCCTCTCTACCTCTACTACCCCCTCTCCTTCTTCCTACCCTCCTCAAGCGTGGGATTGCGATGGAGAGCAGATGCGAGAGGGCTAGATGTAGCCAACTTGATCTTGGGATTGTTGGATCTGGTCGACTTGAGCTCGGGGTGGTTAGCTGCCATGAACGTGGGGCTGCCATATCTAGCCACTTCGAGCATGGGAACTGGTGATGACGACGACCATGCTAGTGATGACTTTCATGACGCTGGCGACATAGAGAGGAGGTGCGGGAGGACCAGATCTGACCACTCCAAGCTCGGACGCCAGCGATGGGCCTGACGATGGCGATGGTCGATAAAGGAGAGGCGTGGTTGAGCCAAATCTGGCCACTCCAAGCATGGTTGTGGGCGACAAAGGTGAGGTGATGCGAGGGTGGTGACGATGACAAAGATGAGATTGGAGGAAATAGGGTTGATAGTGTGAAAGAAGGGTATCAATTTGTGCAAAATAATATCTTTTTATGAATTATTGGGCAAATAAGGTTGGTAGTGAAAAAGATGGGCAATGAAGAGGCAATTTCACATAAGCAAACAAGGGATGCAATCAACTCTGAGTGGCAAACAAAGAACTTACTCAAAGTAAAAGGCTCACATCCTCTCTTGATTCTCATGAAGCGCGGAACACATGCTATACATCATTGGACGTAACACATGCAACTAGACTCACTCACTTCAAGCTTGCAAAGTGCAGCGAATGCTCAAACCAACAGAAGCCTTGCTGTAACACCCTAAATTATCCCCATATAAAAATAAAAAAAAGAAATTTTAGAAATTAAATTAAAAGCCCCAAGGAGTGAAAATAATAAAAACAGAGGAAAATCTATAGCAAAATGGGCTTGGAAATAATTTTATAAAATTCTTTGCTTAATCATCTATTTTCTGGAATTTTCTAGGATTTATTTGATTAAGGGAAGTATTTTTGGTGAATTAAATAAGTCTACAGCATTAAAATAAAAGAAAAAGGAATTAAAAACCCCCTTCCCTGTGCACGGGCCGAATTCGGCCCGTTACTGTGCACTTAACGCCCCCCCTCACGTGTGTGGCCCATGGCCTGCGGCCGCCGCTCGCCGCGCCTCGCCGACAGGTGGGCCCCCACTTGTCGGCTTTGTCTTCAACCTCCCGTCGGGAGAACCCTGTTCACTCCTGAGCCCCGCCGCCAAAATCCCGGGAAATCCAAGCGCCTCGGGCCCGATCTCGTCTAATCAGTTGAGGGAAAATGGTGCCTTGATCCTCCTCTATCTTATCCCCAAGGAAACAGAGCCTAATCGCGCACGGTTGAGGAGACCCGAAGCTTCCCGACTTGGATCTTATCCCTAATTCACCTCCGCCACGTATCTCGCCGAACCCGAGCAGGACTCGCCACCCCGCCGCTATTCCCAGACCCTCTCTATCCGGTGTTACCGCCGTCCAAGCTCGAGCAAGCCCCTAGCGCCCTAGCACCGTCTCGATCCAACCCGTAGCCGCCGCCTAGCTCCAGCCGAGCCTCGCCGTCATTCTAGTCCACCCTAGCGCTCGTCGTCGCCTCGGTTAGCTTCACTGCAGTGCTTAGGAGCAGGGCCGCCTTCCCCTGACCGTCGGAAGTCACCGGAGCGTCGTCGCCGCCGTGAACCCGAAGTGCTCCGCCGCCAAAACCTCGCCGTCGAGCCTTCTCGTCGCCGTTCGTCGTCGTTTCACCCACGGTAAGGTTTGCCTCTCTCCCCTCCACCCGTTTCGCGTGTCGTCGAGCCTCGCCGTGCTGCTAATCGCTGTCGACCATCGGGTTCTGAGCCGCGCCGCCGCTGCCGTCGCCAGCGCCGATGTGGATTCCGCGTCAGACGCCAGCTCAGCCGCGGGCGTGCCTAATCGGATCTAATCCGAGCCGTTGATCGCCTTGTGAAATCTGAGCCGTCCGATCTGAATAGGATTAGATCTAAGCCTCTGATCTCTCTTAAAACCCTGGATCAATTTGAGCCATCCGATCTGGTCTCATTAGATCCACACCGTTGAAACCCCTGTGGACCTCGGTGAACCCGATCTACTGTAGACCCGAGCCCTTTCTCCCTCTGTCCTATGGGCCCCACTGGTCAGCCACCGGCCCACCCCTCTCTCTCTCCTGTGATGATGTCATTAATCCTTTCTCAAATTAAATTAATTCCTAAATGACGCAATAAATCAGTTTAATTCTTTTAATAGGTTTTTAAAAGGGTTTAAACTTCTAAAATTCATAACTAATTCATCCGAACTTCGTTTGGGGTGATTCAACTTGCAAAATTCTTTAAAAATCAAGATCTACCCATTAAAAATATAATATTGTATTGTTCATGTGTGTTGATGTACTGTTTTGCTCATTTTTGTTTATTGCCTTTAGCCGCCGACGTTTAGGAAGAGTCGCAGTTTCTCGAGGAGAATTCCGAGGCTTGTGAGGTGCAGCAAGACAAGTCACACAGATTCCTCAATACCTTTGAGAATATTATTCCTGTGTTTAAAGCTATATTTCCTTTCAACTCTGCATTTATTTTAGAATGCCACCGGTAAAGGGAAACCCTGATTCTTGTTTATGGCCCGTTTGACTTGATTACTGGATATTATACCTATGGGATAAATGTGACTAGCTAGCTTTATTTATTGGTTAGCTAGATTACCTCTAGGACTCTACTTAGCCATGCTTAGCAAACTATAGAATAACTTCTGGGCTGTAACATAAACTTTAATTATAATAATTAGTTCACATGAAATGATGATTCTATTTACGACGGTGGTCGTACAAGGATAACTTAATGGTCCACTAAAACTTGATTAAAAGGTGGGTTACGAGCACCAGGGTTGTGAATGTTGCTAGCGGTGCTCGTGACAGTTAAGGACTAGTTCGCGGACTAGTTCGCGGACTACTTGTTGCAAAGCAATACCTGTGCTAACCACAAGCCAGAATGGGTAATGGCGGGATCTAAAGTGTAGTTCGTTCAACCGGAGGCCCCACGGTGTGTTGTGGCTATGTCAATAAGTCCATGTCTTGGGCGTTGGATCGTTTTCCTGTTGGGGGCTTGATCAGCTCCTGCCGGAAACTGGTGGTTCAATGGGTGGCACTCTTGTTGTACGGGTTACATGAAGGATCTTGTCATAATTCCTTTCCGAGATACCGTGGTGGTATTAAGGCACACAGTGATGTATTGTGGAGTTGTGTCTTGTGGGTAAATTGGTACAGCTCTAGCCAGAGTAAAACTATTCGAATAGCCGTGCCCACGATTAAGGGCGGGCCTAGCAATGTTTTCTGTGGTTAGTCCCACTTTACCTAAACTTGATTGTTAAATGGTGGAATATGTTTAGCTTCAGGTTGGAGTGGTTGGGCCTATACTGTTTTGGTGAGCGGTATAGTGTTGATCAATATTGCTTAATAACTAATGCTTTATTACCCTCTTAAATGTTTTATTAAATGCTTTTATGCAAATTGAGCCATATTATGCTATTTCTTTGTTATCCTGTGCACTTGCATATTTGCTGTGTGGCTTGCGGAGTATTTCATATACTCATCTTGCAATCAACAATCATCATTCAGAAGAGCACTTCAGCAAGGAGGACTACTTGGAGGATTAAGCAGGAGTCCCGATCAAGTTCGTGGAGTGAATTTTGTCGCGCTATCTTAGTTATTTACCGCTGTTAGAAATTTATTTTTTTGAGGTACCATTCGCCTCCATAATAAATACTTCCGATATGTAAACAATTACTTTGATTATCAACTATGTCATGTGTGCCTCGGTTGATTCCTGGACGAGAATTTACACACAATAAAACTCCAGAATTTTGGATGAAAATTCTGGGCGTGACAAGTTGGTATCAGAGCCACCTTGACCGTAGGGTAAGCCCCTTGGTACCCCTAAGAGCCTTCTGAAAAAGATTTTAAAATTAGATCTGTCCTCTCCCCTTTCTCTTTTAATTAGGGAAGTTAACGGTACAAAAAAAATCCCTCTTTGATTTAGCTAATTCTCTCTTCCAAAAACTTAAGTTCTTCTATTGAAAAAAAAGGGAATTTTTGTAATTTCTTTACCTCTTCATTACTTAGTACTGTACTGGTTATGAATTTCCTTTAAAAAAACCTTATTTCTGCTAAATCTTTTGCTCTTAATTTTGATGAAAGCTTTACTATTTCTCCTTTTCCCTTTTATTTGAAACGAAATTCATTCCGTTAACTTAGTCAAAATCGATAAATCTTTCTTTCATGCTCAATAGATGGCAAATCGAGAGCTAGTGCATCTGTTTGGAGTTAGTGGATTTGTCAAGGAATTACGAGATATGGCCTTCGCCATAGGATACAATCCAGCCCCTGAATACAGACAAGTCACTCATAACCCCTGTGAAGAGAAGTGCCGCGTCTGCCTCACGATTTGAAGTGAACGTGAAGGATTCCCATCCATGATCTTTGGAGTAGGAGGAAGAAATTTTGAGCATGCATGTCAAGAGGTGGCTTTGGAAGCTATTGAAGAACTTCGTCACCGCTACGCCGCTCGTCTGAGAAACACTGCTTACCACTACCATCCGTCCAAGACCCACAACGACGAGTACAGCAGTTACTAGAACCCAGGAGCAGAGAACGGTGCAACTACTCAACGACTTATAAGGATGTTGAGTGCCATGGACAATGCTCGGGCTGATGTGGTGATCGCGGCTCATGAACGGCAGAATGAGAACCGCACCAAGATTTGTAGGCTTCAGAACAAGTGGACCGGTTGAAGCAAGAGTTGGCCCTGGCCAAAGGAGAAGCACCTTCTGAAGGAGCCAAGATCCACACCACCACAAGGAAGAGGGTTCGTCTTCCACCTCGGATTCAACTAACACCAAGGACCCGTTTACTGAACGACCAGGTCCCACTTCGGGTAGTTTCACCGGTGGCTTACGCTGACGACGCAGAAGAGGACTCGGAGGAGTCAGAAGCCAGCACACCTTCGGAAGGGTCAGAAGACAGTGGAGCTCGCACTCACTCTGAAGTGGAGTGAGGTGATACCCAAGAAGATGAAGAGGAATCGAAACACAACTCGAATGCCAGAAGAAGTCTTTCGCCCCGTTGAGAAGCCCTTAGTAGCACCTTAGCATGAATTAACTTAGATCGTTGTGCTAGCAGTTGTGTGCTTAGAAAATGGTTGTGTGTGTTGGGTTTAGTCAACAATTTATGTCAGAGGGTGGTGATGTAACTGTTTAAGTTAGGAGTTGCTTGATGGTGTGATAGTAAGCTACATAAATATTAATCACTCAGTTCAGAGCAATAAAAGTGAAAGTTTAATTAACACGAAATCCGTCTCAAGGGCTCTTTCCCTTCTTCTTGTCTTTGCTCTGTAGATGGTGAATACACGTAACGGAAGCAACCAGGATGGTAATGTTGGGAACAACAATCGTGGGGGTGCACCCAATAGACCACCACATCAGGATGACAATCTTACTATTGCCCAGGTCTTGGCAAACCAAACGCAGTTGATGAACATGATGTTTCAACATATGCAAAACCAGCAGAATCAGGCACAACAGCAGGCGCCTCCTCCTCTACCGCAGAACAAGCTCGCAGAGTTTTTGCGAGTGAGGCCTCCTACTTTCTCTAGCACAACTAATCCCGTGGAAGCTGGGGATTGGTTGCATGCTGTTGAGAAGAAACTGGACCTTCTACAATGCACAGACCTGGAGAAGGTCTCTTTCGCTTCACACCAGCTGCATGGTCCTGCGTCGGAATGGTGGGATCATTTCAGAGATAACCGAGCTAATGGACAGCCTATCACTTGGACTGAGTTCGCCGCCGCTTTTAAGAAGACGCATATCCCTGCTGGAGTAGTGGCACTAAAGAAGCGTGAGTTTCGGGCACTAAAGCAAGGGAACCCGTCGGTGACCGAGTTTCTTTATGAGTTCAACCGTCTTGCCCGCTATGCGCCGGAGGATGTCAGCACTGATGCTGATCGACAAGAAAAGTTTCTGGACGGATTGAATGATGAACTCTCAGTTCAACTACTCTTTGGTGACTACTTAGATTTCCAGAAATTGGTGGATAAGGCTATTCGCTAGGAAGACAATCACAACCGTATGGAGCAAAGGAAGCGCAGGATGGCAAGTTTTCGGGCACAGCAATCCCCTAGTCAGAGGCGGCGTGTTGCGGGACCGTCCTAGACCCAACAAGGTGGATCTTCATGGGCACCTCGCCCGTAGCGCTATTTCTACCCCAACACCACTGGCAGCAACGCTGGAGCAAACCGTCCTTCCCCTCGGCCAGTCATGGCCCTAGCAACAAACCAGCCCGTCAAGAAGGAAGTTGGGGGGAAGCCATTGATTTGTTTCAACTGTGGAGACCCGGGGCACATTTCCAATCCGTGCCCTAAGCCCAAACGCACCAGGCAAGCTGCACCAGGACAGAACCCCACGGGCATGGTCAAAGCTCGTGTGAACCATGTCATTACAGAGGAAGCTCAAGCTGCACCAGACGTCGTTTTGGGTATGTTCCCTGTTAACTTAGTTCCTGCTACACTACTATTTGATTCTGGTGCTACCCATTCTTTCTTGTCAGTGGGGTTTGCTAATGAACATGGGATACCCATCCGGAAGTTGAGAACACCTATCCTAATAAATACACCTAGCCATCAGACACCTACAACCTAGAGCAGTCCTTCTGTGACTATAGAAATTATGGGCACCCCTTTTCTCACCGATCTGTTCTTGATAGAATCCAGAGATATCGATGTCATCTTAGGGATGGATTGGTTAACCCGACACAAGGGGGTTATTGATTGTGCCACCAGGATTGTGACCTTAACTTCTAGCCTAGGGAAGAAAGTGATATTTCGTGTCCTCACTACCTCATCTTCTCCAACCTCTTTGAACCAGGCAATCTTAACCGAAATCCCTGTAGTACGGGACTATCCAGGTGTTTTTCCTGATGACCTATCTGGAATGCCACCTAAGAAAGATATTGAGTTTAGAATAGACCTAGCCCCAGGCATTGCCCCTATCCACAAGAGACCGTATAGGATGGGAGCTAATGAGTTGGCAGAAGTGAAGAAGCAAGTTGAAGAGCAACTTGCTAAGGGCTACATCAGACCTAGTACGTCGCCTTGAGGAGCGCCAGTCATTTTTGTGGAAAAGAAAGATGGAACTCAACGGATGTGTGTTGATTATCGCGCACTCAACGAAGTCACTATCAAGAATAAGTATCCGCTACGTTGGATTGATGATCTGTTTGATCAGTTAGAAGGAGCCACCGTATTCTCCAAAATAGATCTTCGCTCGGGTTATCATCAGTTAAGGATTCGGAAGGAAGATATTCCTAAAACTGTTTTTACCACTTAGTACGGGCTATATGAGTGCACAGTTATGTCTTTCGGGTTGACTAACGCCCCTGCATTCTTCATGAACTTGATGAATAAAGTGTTCATGGAATACTTGGATAGGTTTGTGCTGGTTTTCATCAATGATATCCTCGTTTATTCCAAGACTAAGGGAGAACATGAGCAGCACCTTCGTATCATTTTGGAGACCCTTCGGCAACATCAGTTGTATGCCAAGTTTAGTAAGTGTGAGTTTTGGCTTCTGGAAATGAAGTTTCTCAGACATGTCGTCACCGTGGGAGGAATTGCGGTAGACGTCAGTGACCAAGTGGAAGCAGCCGTAAACGGTTTCAGAGATTCGGAATTTTTTAGGATTGGTGGGATATTACCGTCGATTCATAGAGAATCTTTCTAGAATTGCGAAGCCTATGACCCACTAACTCCAGAAGGATGTGAAATTTTCATGGACACCAGGGTGTGAATGGAGTTTTCAAGAGTTGAAGAAGAAACTTGTAACCGCACCTGTGTTGCTCATGCCAGATCCCAAGAAAGGATTTCAAGTTTACTGTGATGCCTCTTGGCAAGGTTTGGTATGTGTGCTGATGCAAAAAGGGAAGGTTGTGGCATATGCCTCACGGCAGTTACGGCTTCATGAGAATAATTATCCTACTCATGATCTGGAATTGGCAGCTGTAGTGCATGCCTTGAAGATTTGGATGACACATAACTAGAATAATTTAAACAAAGAAGGCATGCATAAGTTTAAATTCAGTTCAAACTTGTTTGAACTAGTTAGTAAACAAGTTAATATTCATACCAAAAAGTTTTAAAAATTTTCATACTCATTTAGATTATGTATATATCCAATTTAAATCTTGAGACATGGACACGATGGTGCACCAATTTGGCTCGTTGAAACTTAGCAATTGCAAGGATATAATTTTTTTTAATTATATCGATTACACGGCAGACACACACGTATACGTAACATAACATGCACACAATAAATGTACCCCCATAACATATCCTCATAGATACGGAGATCACAAAGCAGCACATCGTGACATTAGGATTTAAACCCTACCTATGACTTTATCATCACACCACTGATGCTTCTTGAAATGATATAATTCAGTGGCGCGGCTAGGATCTTCTTCGAATTCTCTTTGGTAAGGAAATTAAAAAAGTTACAACTTTCTAGTCCTCGTTGACATGCCCTTGCAAGATATCAGCCAAGAGCGGATCCATCCATTGGGCAGGGTGGGTCGATCGGCCTAGATATGGCCCAAGTCGCCCCACCTCCCCGACCCTCCTGCGGCCTGCTTTGCTCCCTTGTGTATTGGGCCAATGGTCAATCACAGATTCAATCATTCATGGGTTAGCCAATTACAGATCAACTTTCACTCGTCTTCCAATCTTCACGTGCGCCGATGCAAGTACGTGACGGTTTGACTTTGAGTCTTTGACGCCGTCAAGTGCCGACTGCCGACACTGTGCACCTATGCCCGATGGTCGACGCTGCCATGCGCCCACGCCAGTCTGCCTTCTGCGCTCGCCGGCGCGCCGCGCGTGACTGCTTGCGCCTGCTGATGCGCTGCAGCCTATAGTGGCTAGGGCTCTAGCCAGGCCAAGGTGCCAAGCCCTAGCGCTAGCGGCCTAGGCACCTTCTGCTGGTAGGCGGCAACCGACACCCGGCAAACTCTAGCTCTCCATGACTCCACGTCTCCACCCGTGTCCGATCTCCGGCTCTCTCCAAGGCCGAAGCATAAGCTACCTGAAGAAACCGGTGTTGCAACTGAACATAGGTATAGTCACGGCCGTGATTCTGGTTCACATTCAACGGCGGAGCCTACAAACATCGCCGTCACCAGCTGAGGACAAGGAAGGTACCATCTTGGATGTTTTTTTTGTCTTAATTTATTGATTATATTATATTTTTATACGATTACAATATAAATACAGTATGTATTACATTCGGTTGTTCTTATCAAGCAAGTATCTTCGTCCTATTTTTATTTTAATTCTGTATCAGCTACTCATCAGCCATGCATGTAGCTACCGTGTTATTTTTGTTAGGCCCGTGTGTTCAGATTTGCTAATGAGCTGTCATCAGTTCCAATCTCTCTAGCTTAGTTTCTCGAAGAAAAGAAGAAGAAAAAAATATCTCTCTAGCATACTCCGATATATAAATGGAAAAGTACATAGCAGTGTACTAGGTAGGTACAGACCACCAGTTTTTCGTCGTCCATGCAGAGTCGTGAAGCCTCTGTTGTACAATGAATGTGAAATTGTCCAACTGACGTACTCCTAGTACTTAGATCTTGAATTAATCTTGCTACTCATCTCTTGCTTAATGAAGTCCACATCTTATGTAAATGCAGAATTTTTAGGTACTATTTAATTTAGATTATTAAACGAATTATTTACTTGATTATAGAATAAATTAAATATTTTAGAAAATAAATTTAATAAATAGCTTAAAACGAGTGGTCTAAACAATACAGTAAAAAAAATACTTTTTGAGAAAACGTATTTTTTAAAGCATGAAGCAAATAATCTATTTTAATAATCCGTTAAATAATCTAAAAGAAACGTGACCTTAGCCGGCTCTATATACTCCACGCATAAATGGCCGGAAGAAACAAGACAAAAGGAAGGTTCTTCTTCGAGAATGATGGTTGCACTGGTCGTACGGTAGCAAAAACAAATGCTCCATTTTGAATCTATGAGCATCAGTGAGACAGTGTTATAGCCGTGGGTTAACAATTTTATCATTCATAGTTTAAAACCTTATGTCCATAAATATAAATTATGTATATATGGGTGTAATTTCAAAAAAAAAAAAAGATCGGTGATCCAAATGTTACGCTTTCAGTAAAAATTTAGTGAGTTCAAAGATTTACTGCATGTCTTCACTTTCCACGTGTGTTAATGGAATACACTTAGAAATACGTGTGGAGTATATGAGCAGGTGTGAGTGCATTTTCCACATAATTAAAAAACACTAAAATTTTCGTAACAATCTTGCCAAACATCGCAGCCAGGAGCGGCCGAAAAGATGTGATGAATAAATGTTTTTTTTACCATTGAAAAATTATCCATTCCTTATTTCCACAACGTATAGCACCGGATGCTGGTACAAGGATATCCTTATCATCCCCTCTAATCAGCAATTAAACGGCTTTTTGGATGCTCCTAGTACTCCTACAATATAGGGTATGTACAATCATCATAATCAATCAAGAAACCAACTTATTATCATCTAGCTACGAGTCACAAACGTTTCAGGCCTTCTTTGAAATGCAGAAATTTTACATGAAGTTTGTAGAATTTTACTCTAATCAGTTTTACTCCCACCAAAACTGAAAAAGAAAAAAAATAGTGCCTTCCAAATACGTAGTGCTTAGAGGTACCGAGACAGCAGGTAAGCGCTGACGCATGGCGAGCCGCTCCACACGCCGGAGTGCATCCTCAGCACGGCCCTCGCCGTCTCCTTCACGGCGGCGTCGCAGTCCGCCTGCAGCACGCAGCACAGCTTCCCGACGGCGCCCACGCGTGCCATCTCCCGCAGCACCTCCGGCGACGCCGCCCTGCCTGCCACGGCCGCCAGCACGCGCACGGCGCACGCGTCGGCCGCGGCCGACACGCGCAGCACCCGCTTCGCCAACACGGCGATCCCCGCCGGGTGTGACGCCACCGCCGCGCGCCCGTCCGCGCACGCGCACAGCTGCGCCAGCAGCGCCATCACCAGCTCCGTCGAGCGCCGCCCCCCCGGCGCCTGTGGCGACCAAGCGTCGAGCTCCAGCTCGATGGCCTCGTGCCCCGCGCCGGCGTCGACGGCGAGCGCGCGGTTCCTGCCGCTGGTGCGGCACGCGTGCAGAAGCGTCCGCAGCGCGGCGCGCGCCGCGCCGGGGGACACCCGGTCGCGCACCACCGCCGTCACGGCGGCGAAGAGCTCCGGCCTCAGCCGCTGCAGGAGCGACGCGTCGGCGACCACCGTCACGGACTCCAGCAGCTGCACCGCGCTCGCTCTCGTCGCGTCGCCGGCCTCGTCTCGCCGCCCACGCTCTAGGGTCACCAGCACCTGCGTCACCGCGTCGACGAGGTCGTGGTTGTCGGCGACGAGCGGCCGGAGCTCGTCGGCGGAGACGTCGAGCGCGTGGAAGAGAGCAAGGCACGCGTCGAACGTAGCCATCGCCTCACCCGAGGAGCTCTTCTTGGCGCACGACACGGCGAGACGGAGCACGCGCCGGAGCATGCCGGCGCCCGCCATGCACCTCCGCCCCACGCCGCTCTCCGACGCGGCCGCCGCCGCCTCGCGTAGCAGATCACACGACGGCCAAGAAGAAGCACCCTCCATCACCACCATCAGCCTCTCCACGACGTCGTCAACCTCCGGAGGCCACGCAGCCGCGGGCGGCGGTGTGGAGTAGTGGCATGACCATGAGTCGATGAGGCGTCTGAGCGTGTGGTTCGGCGTGAGATCGGCGAGGGAGAGAGGCTGGCCGGTGACGGGGCAGGAGGTGTGGCCAGCGGCGAGCCAGCGGTAGATGGCCCGGCGGTCGTAGGTGATGCCGGTGGGCGCGGTGACGGGGTCGTGCATGGGCTGCAGCGAGATCGGGCACATGAAGTGGTGCGGCGTGCCACCGGCGGCGTCCATCTCCATGTTTGCGTTTAGCTGAGAGTGAGAGCGAACTAGTAAGCAAGCTTGGCCTTTTGACATGGGTGCCTCGTGGCTATATATAAGCAAAGTCAATGCACGCAAACTCGTAATGTGTAATGTGCCAAAAACACATGGAGGATTTCGAGTGGTGGTTTGCACGGCCCTGTCAACATTTGTTACTCGGCTTATCTACATTTAATACTCAAATCATATTTCATACCTCCGCGACATAGAAGTTTGACACCATATTTTCAAATACAAGCATTTCTAGCTATACACCTGTCTGAAATTTGAAAACCGAGAAAGTAGATAAAAGAGAAAATCAATCACTTGACAAACCATCTAAATTGTCTTAGTTGTGGACGTACATAGGGTGAACGTGAGGTCAAACAATTTTTTCTATCTTAGGCCTCTTTGAAATATAGGGTTCTCAAAATACATGATTACGATATCATTTCTCGTGACTTTTAACAAGAAATAGAAATGCAATAACATCTCAAAAATATTTGACTAGATCACATGG
The DNA here is from genome assembly GCA_003991445.1 of Oryza meyeriana var. granulata. NCBI lineage: Eukaryota > Viridiplantae > Streptophyta > Magnoliopsida > Poales > Poaceae > Oryza > Oryza meyeriana. Next base: position 126,509 of record RYFJ01000899.1, read on the forward strand.
GAAAAACATTAGAGCTCAGGACACAACAAGCGGAAACATGAATTTTTTCCATCAAAATTTCTTCGGAATATCCTATTTCATATGATTTTGGAATGAATCTGGGAGGCCGGGGTTGAGTTAAATTAAGGTTAGTTCCAATGGACTCCATAGAAATTATCTCGTAATCGTCCAAAATTATCTTCGTTTTTCTTGCAAAACACATTACAACCATATACGCTTATATACACGTGTGCACACTCACTCCTATCAATACATATGCACACATTCTCCTAAGAACACCTCTAAGATATTGAGCCAGCATAACCTCATCTATTACTGAAAAAATAATTAGACATAGATACGAGCATCTTGTTAAGTCGGAGACTCAAACTCATATAGATAGGTTTCACTAAAAAAAACCTAACCAACTGAATCCACTCAGTCTGTATAATTATTTTCTTTCTATTTGTTCCATAGAAGACCTTCGCACATGTATAAGACCTACAATGACTACAATCCTGCAGGATTGCAACAAACCACACGCTCCACTGTTACAGTGGACAATGTATTTGATCATTCATATTTCTGGTTTCATTTCGTGAAGTCATCGTGTTCTTTTTGTTAAATCCTGAACACTAACTGAAGGAACGCTGCAACGGGCTCCTGTATTGTTGACTGTGTGAGTTCTCTGACCGACCAAGGCATCACTCTGACCCAGTATCTTGGTTTGACCATGAATAGCTGTCATAGTATGGTACAGCTTTTGTTTGTATACGGTATGCACACATCCAACTACCAAGTCCTACTTGTCATCTTTTCTCTTCTCATTCTGTATTAAAAAGAAAGAAGAAAAACATGTATAAATGGAGGCCTCTTGGTGAGTACCATATGGCGCCTACTTCAAACAGGACGTGAAAATTTTACTCCAAATCATTGATAAGATTGTTTTAGTAATCTACCGCTATCGAAAAACATGTCACGTCACATACGTGAGTATCTTATGTACAATCCGCAGTGATATCCGGAGACACACCGCCGTAGGGGGTAGATGTCGCCGAACAATCACCTGGGAGGGACCTTGTCAGGGTGAGCACACGCCGGTTTGTTCTAGACTCAGCAGGCCAGCTAGGGCGTACTCAAACGCCAGAGACGAGAGACGACGAGCAATTGGAGGATTGGAGGTAAATAGACGTGGGATACAGGAAGAAAGAAGGAGAAAGATGTAGAATATAGAGGGTAGGGGCAATAGATTGATTTCGACAATTGATTGGGTGATGTTTCAATTATCCTTGGCCCCATATATTTATAGGAGAGGTGGTCGTCCATCTACAGGGCCTTCTCCATGACTTATTAGATTTAGAGATCAACTAGTACTCTAAAAACTCCAGCCTCAAGCAAGTAAATACGAGAAATACCTAAATTGGAATCAAACTCAAGGCTAAAGGTCTTACCATCCAGACACATGTGGTCAGACCGTAGTTCATTGTCCAGTCTGATTGGCTACACAATGATGGTCAGACCAGCCTCCAAGGGAAAGTTCCGGTGTTTTTCAAATTTTGCTTAAACTCGCTATAAATCCAAACTAGTGCTAAATTTGGGTGTCAACATATGCTCCCCTGCCTTTTGGTAAACTTATGAGCCGAAAAGCACTAAGCACGGGGTCAACTAAGGACAACATTCACAAATACCGGCCATGAACGCCTCTAAGGCTATATGTTTAGCAGCGATATAATAATTTTACTTAGAGAGGCTATCTCTTGTTCAGATATTGTTGTGTTTTTCTTTGGCCTCCACTCTTGTTTCACCACTTTCTCGTATTGATTCTTTTGTGACCGATTCTTTTGTTTTGACAGGCTATGACATGAGCACGGTTGATTATTCAAAATTGGCCATTGCGGCGATGCCCATGATGGATAATAACATTGCATATAAGCAGGTGGCATCCACATACCATTGAAACTCCACTGGCAATACCAACGATAGAACCATTAAGAAGAAGGATAATGCCGAAGATTCGCCTTCTCTTGTCTCCTAGGTGACCTTGACTTTGGTCATTGCTTGACTCTTTTCTTGTTGCCTTTTAGAACCTTCGGCTTGCTCTCTTGCCCCCGATCATTTAAGTCTTCAATGTAATCTCCTCCTTGTCATTGGGGGTCTTCTTCTTTTGCAACTCAACGGTGTGTATAGGAAAAGATTGCTCATCTACTTGCATACTCGCAAACTCCAATCGTCCTTTATCAATGGCCAATTCAATTTGCCTACGGAATACTTGGCAATCATTAGTGACATGAGAATAGGATTTGTGTCACTTACAATATGCTTGCCGCTTTAATTCCTTCGGCGGAGGCATGACATGGCCTTGCGACAATTCAATTTGCTTGTTTTCTAATAAATAGTCAAAGATCCTATTGCATTTGGCTACATCAAACGTGAATTTTATTTCCACCTACCGATTCTTATGATCAACCGGCTTAAGAATGGAGCAAATGAATTATTTAGATTTAGAGGTCCAAGCCCATTCAGCTGTACACACGTCAACTGTCTTATTGTCCGAAGCCACGGCTTTATCAACTATGTTATCATGGGGACAATCAGACTTAGCCTTTTGTGAAATCTTGGCTTCTTTGGCTTGGCATTAGGTGGAGCTTTTTTAACTCTAGTGTCTATACCGAAAGTATTTTTGACAACTTCGGCAATTTCATCTTCAAGACTTTTGGGTTTTGGACGTGTACTAATCATAGGATAAATAGGAACGGTCGATGTAGGAGCCGATCCAAAAACACTAGTCGGCTGCAGTTTGACCGGTGTTGCCCCTGGTTGATGTTACCACGGTCTGACCGGTGGCTAATTCTGGTCTAACTGAAGGTACTGCACCGGTCTGACTGACATACTATGCCGTAGGGATGTATCTACGATGTACCATATTGAGGGTATTATAAGTACTTTGCATCAGCCAATTGTGCTGTACATGTACTGATGGTATATTATAAGCTAATGAAACACTATAGACATGTTCACTGTTTTATGAAGTAAATACACCACCTAGCAATCGGCTTATCTAGTTCGTTCATGTTAGCGTCTAGGGTTTTCTCTAAAGTAGTATTAAAGGATATAAACCGATTATTTATATTAGCAATAACAACACCATCTACTATTTGAGCAAATTCGGATGCACGAACAGGGGTATTGCTATGATTTGTTAACGATGGGCAATGTGAAATTCTCTTTCTTGGTGATGCCTTGCCTCATCTTCTGGTAGCATGAAGGCATATTTCGCCGTAGTTCTTCAACAGAGGCTTCAAACGCTCAGCGATCAGCTTCCAATAACTCTGCATAATCTGCCTTCAAGATGTTGTCTTGATGAAACATGTTGGAGAAGTAAGGTTTAGGCTACAGCAACCGAAATCTTATCTAGCTTAGTCGCCAAAAAGTGTGTTGGCGCAAAAACGTGTCACGCCACACACGTGAGCACCTTTTGTGCAACCCGCAGTGGAACCCAAAGACGTGCCACCGCAGGAGGTAGATGCCGTCGAACGACCACCTAGGAGGGACCCTGTCAAGGTGAACGTGTGCCGGTTTGTCCTAAGCTCGGTAGGCTAGCTAGGATGTCCTCAAACGCCATAGAGACGAGAGACAATGAGTGATTAGGGGATTGGAGGTGAATAGACGTGTGATACAGGAAGAAAGGAGGAGGAAGATGTAGAATATAGATGGTAAGGGTAATAGATTGATTGGGTGATGTTTCAATTAGCCTTGGCTCCCTAAATTTATAGGAGGGGTGGTCTTGTGTCTACAAAGTTTTATCCACGTTCTAGTAGGTTTAGTGATCAACTAGGACTCTAAAAACCCTGACTTTAAGCAAGAAAATACGAGAAATACCTAAAGTTGAATCGGACTCGGGACTGAAGGTCTGACCGCTCGGATACCTGTGGTCAGACCACAGTTCACTATCTGGTTTGACCAGCCATACAATGGTGGTCAGACCGGCCTCTATGGGAAAACTCTGATCTTTTCTAAATTTGGTTTGAAATTATTATTATAAATCCAAACTAGTGTTAAATTTGGGTGTCTAGCATCTAAAAAAATTAATTACTATTGTCTTTGACCAATGTGATATAAGTAATTCTGCATTGTCTTGAAACTTTTGAGGAAAAAATGGCCTGGTAGACTGACTGGTTTATATGAACAGAGAAACTGATAGCGGGCGGTTCAGTCAAGCTGACCAGCCAAGGAGTCCAGTTTCCTCCGTGTTAAGGGTCTGAAAATTATGGCTATTGCAATCAATGGTCTGTCTTCAGGAAATTTGATTAAATGGCTTCACATTCAGTTTCTTCAGGGAGGTGAATATGAAATATTTGACCATTTCAGTGAAGGCGCTTTCAACGGCTAGCAGCAAGGAGAAAATGAAAGCTCTCGGTTGTTGAACTGCAATTGATATATAGGAGTAATCAGTAGCTGTGATGTATGGTAGTAAGGCACTAGTTTATCATGGGCCCACTTTTTAAACTGCTAAACGATATAATTTTTGTAAAATCTTTCTACATAGAAGTTTCTTTAAAAAATTAAATAAATTTATTTTTTAATTTTATAATAGTTAATACTTAATTAATTATACACTAATGACCTGTCTCGTTTTACGTGCAGCTATTAAGCTCAGTAAATAAGCTGCGCCAAACGCTGCCTAAGACAGGAAGAAATTGTTCAATCAGATGTAATTTGTCAAGTTAGCACATCAGAGATCATGCGTTGCACCTCAATAAAAAAAATCATGGTTTCCTCTTATGTTTTGTTAAGAGCTAGTTACCTGCCATATGCACAAAAGGTATTAGTAATTCATCTATTTCCTACGGAACAATACTTCCACTTCATGCAATTAAGTGAATAATAGCAAATTTAAAACTAGTACAACAATTCAATAATTTATACAAAAAAGAGAGTCCTACTTCTATTGCTGCTAGGTAAGGTGACTCCTGCCTAGCAAAGTCGTTCAATTAGACCATGCACATACAACAATCTGTCAAAGAAATATGAACGTACTTCAGCTATTCACACATCAACGGTACTGCATTCTTCAGAAATTTCTTCCACCACCAAATTAATGTTGATGGAGGTTGAACTGCGCCATAGGCTGAATATTCCTGTCATAATTCACAGATATACTTTAACTAACATTTAACATACTTGGTAAATGAGAAGATTTCAATGATGCGCCACTGAACAGCTGTCGGCTTGCAACATAAAAATAGCCACTGATAATAACCTAATTACATTGAAGCAGTTTTTGTCTTTGTCCTCAAAATTTACATGAAAGAAGGTAGGAGAATCGCATCTTATACTGTTGGAATATTTGTATGGTTCTTGTGGATAGATGGGAGGGGCAAGGCACAAATTGGCAGCCACAACACCGGATTTATTGTGTTAGTAGTGCTGCAACCTAACACCGGATGTATCCCTCTCTCTGACATAATGGGCTTAATTTCATAAACCATATGCAGGAACATGGTGAGCAAGCAGCTAATCATTTCATTAAAATGGAGATATGGAGATCTCCGTTGTTTGCATGAATATGAACTGAAGGAGGGTATTACTATCTTCTTGGTGTTCCCAAAAAGTTTTTTTTGCGATGGCCATACAGACGAATCCATTCTTGGACGCTATATATGTGCGTTAAAGAGGTGTACGTGTGTAACCACCTGCTTAATCTGTTACTGCATGCATTAACTGTTGCTTTCTTTCACTATATTGCCTTGAACATCGGTGTTGATCTTCTGAAGTGTATACATGGCCATCGACATTGCTGCCGGTGCCGGCACCCTTCTTGCGCGTGCGCTCCTCAAAGGTCTTGAGCCGACCCATGGCCTCCTCAAACGACATCTCATTGAGCTCGTAGAACTGCTCGATGCCGGTGACAATGTTGATGAACCTTTTAGGGACCGTATCGAACAGCTTCTTCACCAAGGCGACGTCGTCCAGGGTTCCCCCCGAGCAGAGTACCAGACCGACATGGCAGTGAGCCGCCCTGCATACTGGTATAGGGACTCGCCATCGGACATGCGCATGCTGTCGAACTCCGCCTTCAACGTCTGCAAACGCGTGTCACGCACTCGCTCTGTGCCGACGAACCTTGTCTTGAGGCAGTCCCAGACTTCCTTGGCGGTCTTCTTCTTAGCAACCTGCATAAGAAGGTCTTCTGGAAGCGCCTAGAGTAAATGCGATCTCGCCTTCTTGTCCTTCTTTGAGTCGATGGTCGCTCTAGACGCCTGTTCGACCGCCGCCCAAATGCCTTGGTCCTCCATCATCGCCTAGACTCGGATCACCCAGCTAGTGTAGGTAGCTGCCGTGAGTTGTGGGTAGAGGAATGCACTTCCCGTGCTCTCTCGTGCTGCGTTCGCCGTCACGATTGACAGAGCTCTGATACCATTTGTTAGCGGTCACTACTTCAAACACCTGGCGGGCGTACTGTAGCTATCCGGTACAGAGCAGAGGAGGAAGAAGAACAGAGAAAAAACAACAAGAGCTTGGAGACTCTCGCCACATGACTTATTGATGCTGCGCTCACCGCGCATCCAGGCGCCGCGCCACGCACACACACATGTAGGCTCGTGCATGGTCACCGTGTCCACCCTTTGCGCCTGTTTCCGAGCTTCTCGCTAGGCCGTTGTCCCAGCCGTTGTTGCTCGCCACGATCGGGACGCCATGGGGCCATGCCAGGGGTAACGGCAACAGGAATCTCGTCATCGCCGAGTGGGCGAACCTTGTCGGCAGCCACGTACCCATCAGTGACGAAGACGCGAAGCTTTGCCTTGGTCATCTTCGACTTTCCCAAGCACGAGGAGTACGTGGGATCAGAAGATGTCCCGGCCCCGGCTGCACCAGTCTTCACCTCAATTCTTCATCAGTGACATCTCGTCGGCAGAAGGTGGAAGCAGAAGGGTTGCAAGGCACCAAGGCTCATGGGCAAGCAACAAGGGATGAGGCCAAGAGTGGCTAGGGCAAGAGCGGGGGGGGGGGGGGGGGGGGAATGAAGCAAGGAATGAGCCAAATCCTCCGCAAGAGAGAGAGGCCAAGAGTAATATATTTACTGTGGCAGTAAATTCGCTCACACCAGAAGGTTCTGGTTTCATAACAGTTTACACGCATCCTATAAAGATAATATTCTACTACCTCATATCAAAATATAACAACTTTAGCTATGAATATAACGAGCACTAAGCTATGAACACACCTATATAGAATTTAACGAGCACTAAGCTATGAGTACACCTAAATACATGTATAGACTAGCTCGTTTCTTTCATGAGGGAATACTTTCGCAACTAGCTCGGCAGAAGGGGATGGCAAGAGATCTGCCACCAGAAGAAATCTTTTCCCATAGTCTTGGCCGAGACCACACTCACCCTTGCCCGTAAGGGGCCTATTGGAGATAGGTTAGGGCCCCTTCAACTAATGCTGACGAAGACCACCGAAGATGACGAACGCTATCGGAGACAGTGAAAACCGACCACGGTCATGAAGGTGGTAGACATGAGGACTATGGGCTTGAGGCACAGCCTGCTAAGGCGCCCAAATAGGGCAGACTGTAAACTAGCCAAAAGACAAGAGTAACCTTATATCTGTCCTTATCAAGAGATCAAGAGGACAGTATTGTAAAGATATATTCTATCAAACCCTACTAAACTCTAGGGCTATAAATAGTCCTCAGGGCAATGTAATAAGCAAGCTTTTTGAGAATTAAGAAATAGACTCCATATCAGTTGGTGAATCACAAGTTTCCACCCCAAGAGGCATTGTTATCTTCAACAACAATGAACAAGATAACAAATATATTAGAGGTAAGAGAGAATCTATTCTATGCCAGTGAGTTTGTACCGGTTCAACGATATGCCATTCACTTTGTATCTTTCTATAATATGCCATTGAGTTGTCAATTGTTTCTAGAATATGCCATTAGACTAGATACTTTTTCAAAAAATGCCCAATATGCCCTTATAGACATACAAGCTTGAAAATTGATTTACCCTACTAGAAATTTCAAAAAATTATGAAATTTGTTGTGTAGATTACTTATATGACAAAGAAGTTTATGAATATGTTCTAAGATTTTTTTTTCATGTTTTTTTTGAAAAGATATTTTTAGCATATGAGAGAGAAACCACTTATACGAAAAATAACAACACAAAAATATTTTGTGTATAATATGAAAGATGATTAACACTAAAAAATAACATGAAAAGTATTATATATAGAATATAACAGATAAATTATATTATATAAAAATTTAGCAATGTAAAAATCTTGAAACATATACATAAACCTCATTCTTGTATAAGGAGGCTACATAAAAATTTTCATAATTTTTTGAAACTTATAGTGGGATAAATCAATTTTCAAACTTGTATGTATATAAGGGCATTTTGGGTATTTTTTAAAAAGTATCTGCTACAATGGCATATTATAGAAACAATTGATAACTCAGTGGCATATAATACAAAGAGACAATGTCAATGGTAAATCATTGAACTGGTATAAAGTCAGTGGCTTAGAGTAGATTCTCTCTAGAGGTAATTAGTGGATTTTTACTAACAGAGGCACATTGAGATATATTAGTGGTAGGGATAGGCACGGGTCGGCCCACGAGTAATTCGTGGCTAGCTCTAGTTCAACTTAAATAAAGCAAGTTTTATTTTTGAGATATTAAAAATGAAATTTAGTTCATTTAGTTGAATTAGAGTCAGTCATGAATTATCCACGGATGGAGCCGCACCAATCCCTAATTAATTAGTGGTAATTGATGGATGCGTGAGAGTATGGCGAGCAGCGCACGGTGGTTCAGGGCTTTCAGTTCACTTCTATTTTTCTCTTCTGTTGATCTTCTTCCTCTAGTTCTCTCTTCATCCTCCGGTTTCTCGATGGCTGTGAGATCTTCCCGCAAATCATCACTACCAACTTGTTCCATGCATTGAGACTTGAGAGTATTCTATTTTCGTGCTTTAACTCGTAAGGACTTTCCACGTCTTCCTTGGCAATTTTTTCTTCTTTATCTCTATTCTTCAGTTGATTCTTCTATTCTTGATTTTTTATTTGCTCTTTTTGTGCAACATTTTCAATAGGAAATTAGGTTAGGTTTCCTAGGTACGTCGCACTGCAAGTGCGGCCAACAATTTGAGCGCCACACTTTGGGCCAAAAAAGCTGTGGCGTAGCAATTGAACCTTGCGTCACTTTCTATGGCAGGCTAACTTTTGGTTATCTAACAAATGCTAGCCTAAGTCGTTGTGGCACGCCAAACATGCGACGTAGGTTTTTCTTGTGACAGGAAATGGTAGGGATTTTCCATTACACAATATTTTTGATGCATCTTCAGTTATCTAGACACATACATTTTTAGCAGCAGGAGGAGCGCCCACGTGATGAAATTATTTTGTACGGAACAAGCAGGGTTTAGTGGTTAACTGGGGACACGGTACGCCTAAGCATGTCACCCAACATGGGCAAATGAACATGTGACAGAAAGCAATACACAATTTTACACAATGAGACAGCAACACTATGTTGCAAATACATGCAAGCAGAACAAAATTAAAAGGGACTTTCACGTACAAACTTGACAAAACACAGCCAGGTTCCACCAAGGACAAAGTGACACATCCACAGAATGACACAAGTTAAAGATTGTACTTAATAGGTGAACATACCACAAATTTGATGACCACATGATCCTTCCTAGACCACAACATGAAATAGCTCCTTCAATTATGTTGACAAACACGACAGAATCCTCTCTCCTGGAACCATCGGATATTTAGAGGAAAGCAAAATGGTAGGGCAGGAAGATGTATAAGAAGTATGATGAAGTTGACAGACGTGACTCATTCCATATTCTTCCTCTTCCTGCAATACATAAATTGTGAGTTTCATTACATACAATCTGAAATGTCCACCGACACAAATGATCTAGATGACTGATGTTCAAATTAAACTTGCGTCTGTTAGCAAGATAAGGCTAGCATGCAAAGGTGCTTGGTAAAGTAGTTGTGCTATAATTAATTTGGAGAGAATTGCCAAAAACAGCCACTACTTATTCAAGGGTGTTTATTAGTTCTGGTTGGAGAAAGAGGCTGCTCTCCCAGTACTGAGAGGTATGCAGCAATGAACATATGCAACCGGGAAAAAAAATCTATAAGTAGGTGATAGATAAAAACTTGCAATATACCTTGACATACTGATGAACTTGGAGAACTCAGCGGGAAGGACTGGAAGTTCGGACTTTGCATAGGTCAAGTCGGCGTCCTCAGTTTTAAGGCCCTCCTGCCCATTGATATACAGAGAAAATGACTCTACGGTCTTGGTGTCCATGTCAATGGCAACCACCCAAATCTTCTTAATCACGTACTGTGGAGATCATGGGTCTCGGGTACTTCAAGGAAGGCAATTGCGATCACTTGAATAGAGGGTGGGCCGGCTCCTGTAATTGAACATAGAGTAGGACTTGGCTTCATATTACCTTGCATAACAAGGAAAGTGATATAATTCTATCTGGAATCTCTATGTACTAATAAGGAAAGCTCTTAGTCGTATCCGACTGGATTTCCTACCCTGTAATCCTCATTCCTTCAGTATATAAGGAGGGGTAGGTAGCTCCCTGGGACAGAAGACATATCACAATCTCACTAGAGAAACCTCAAAGGCAATACACAATAACTGAAAGTAGGATATTACCTTACCTCGAGGGACTGAACCATGATAAATCATTTCATGTTTCTTTGCAATCCATCAAGTTTAGGTTTCACGAGTAACCCCATATTATTATTGTCGATGTAAAACATTGACAGTTGGCACGTCAGGTAGGGGCTTCTCGAGATCATCTTTATCAAGCCTGATGGATCCAATCACTGGAGTCGACAGCATCAAGTTCTTCCCCGGGCAAACAATCAGCTTCGGGAGCCTCGACTTCGTCGCCGACGAATTCGGCAACCTTACCCTGTCCGACTCGGATCCGATCCGATCGGCCAGGGACCAAGCCAACTCTGCGCCGGTCGGCCTACTCAACGCTGTAGCAATCTTTGGCTACATGCTGCGACGATCTCTAACATGTCCGAGTCTAGGGACAACTCTTTCTTTTAGTGTTCGACTCGGACTCGATCTTGAGCCGACTGAGATCGGGCTAAGAGAGGAGGAGATTGTCAATTTCCCACTTGGACTCGATAATGCCACAACAATCTTCAATTCCAATCTGATGTGGCAGACTCAATTCTCTGGAATTCGACTCAGATACGGCCCAGAGCCGCTCGAGATCAGGTCCAGGGAGGTTGGGGTCATTATCACACCCCTAAACTACTCCGATTCCGACTCACAGTCGGACAGTAACTCGGGAAGCTTTTCTCCACCACGCGAGGTCTTCATGGCGTCAAAGTGATCAACTCCAACATAAGATGCATGCTGACTACGGGATTAGCAAGAGGAGGAGGCTCGCCGACTGCGAGAGCAACAAGAGGAAGACGCACGACGCTTACAAGCCAAGCGCGATCGCAATGACAATTTGCGAAAGGCTGGGCGGACTGCTCAACAAGACATCCTCCAAACTCGAGTTGGCGACCATGACGTCTTCCTGACCCCACAACAGAACATCGTGGCCACTGCCACATTACTTAATACCTTACAGTTCGGGCCCGACCACCAGGCCACCTCAACAATCACGAGGATCAAGGCAATGATCACTGCTGCAGCATGCCAGCAGCGACAACAATCTGGAGACACTTTCATACCGTCAAACAAGACGGCTTTAGACACGGCGGTTTCACTTGCTTCAGCACGGCGCCGAGTAGCTGGCTCTGGTCAACGTCACTCGGAGTCACGACATACGTCACTCGGCAATCTGAGTAACGATAGACGGCGGCATCATCATGACGACCGCTGCGATAACCAGGACGCCCGGGGACGACTACGGCGGGATCTCGACCACGATAACGCTCAACGCCGAGAACACGAGAAGGATGAGCGCCGCCGACTAGAAGATGAGTGTGAATGCTTCAGCCTCCACCACGAGCGATTTCATCACCGTAGTTGGAGTCGGAGCCCTCACCTGGATAGGAGTACTGGCATTCACCCACGAACTACAACAAGTCGACTGGCCATTTGGCTTCAAGCCGACTGGAATAGAGAAGTACGATGGGAAGACCAACTCGGAATCCTGGCTCACAATTTACACCTTAGCAATCTGTGTAGCTGGAGGCGATCACAAGGTCATGGCTAACTACCTGCCAGTCGCCTTGGCTGACTTAGCAAGGACATGACTGACAGGGCTTCCTAGGCGGTCAATTGGCTCCTAGGGGGAACTTCATGAACGTTTCGTCGCAAACTTCCAGGAAACGTATGAGAGACCATCTTCCGAGTACGATCTATATCAGTACCACCAGAGGAAGAACGAGTCCCTTCATGATTTCATCAAGCGTTTTTTCTGAGAAAAGAAACTCAATACCTAAAATCAAGGATGAGGTCATCATTATCGCCTTCCTCAAGGGAGTCAGAGACGCGCTGTTCATCGCCAAGTTCACTAGGAAGCCACCCAACTCTGTCAAAGCTCTCTTTGAGATGGCCAATAAATATGCTGATTCAGCTGACGCAGTGGCAGAGGCACTTGACGACAAGCCCCGACTGAAGGGGAGACGAATGACGCAACCCTATCCAAGCCTGAGAACCGCAAGCGAAAATCTAGGGACTTCATTGCAGCAGTCGATCACAACCGTCCTCGACCTCCTAGAATTGAAGATTATTAGAATGACAAGTGACATGCTCGGGGGCTCAAAAACTCAAATGCAAGGATGGCATCCCTACTTCCAACTTGTGCAATACTAAACAACTAAGTCGTTTTCTGGTACATATTTCCTCCTTTATGTGATATTCTCATCTAAATGGTCCAGGAGGCAACTCACTTCCTTATGGTTTGACTCGGATACAGCTTAGTGCCAGTCGGGATCGGATCTAGGAGGATGAGATCGTCAATTCCTCACTCGGCCTCGTCAATGCCGCAGCCGCTTACACCTAATAGGTGTACATATTGTGTATTTTTTGTTTTTGCTCTTAATAATTGCAAAAGTACTCGAGTAGCATAAATTCCAATCCGTGAAGCTTTGCTCCATGAAAGATGCGTGTCTGGGAAAGAGCAATGAACCGACTCTTGACGCTAGGGGCTATGACTAGTCAGGCAGAGTGTTTAAATGTAAGGCGTCAACTACTCGGGGAAATTAATATCAATAAGAGAAGGAACACAGATTTACATCTATTGTAAAATACATAAATTTTCTTCGGGTGATTGTTTTCTTCATTAGATGCTATTCATCCGATATGTTTATAATGCAGGGCCAGTTTCGGATACGCGTAATAGGAACTTAGGGCTATGAGCCTATCTCCTACACTTAGGGGCTGGACCAGTCTGCAATGATACACTTGGAGTGCGACGCTTCAAGAATCACTCGGAATGCTCCATGAGGGCTAATGACCGAGTACTTGCGCCAATCGGGACACGGATGTCACCTTTACCTTAGTACGCCCCATAGGGGCTAATAACCGACCTCCGGCACCAGTCGGGGCTCGGGTACCACATTGCTAGGTAGGGTACGCCCCATGAGAGTTGCTAGCCGAATCCTATGCTAATGCGAGATTCGGGTACCTTATTTGGTCATGACTCTGTTGGGTAGGGTACACCCCATGAGGGTCGTCAGTCGAATCCTATGCTAATGCGAGGTTTGGATACCTTATTCGGCTATAATTTTGCCAGGTTGGGTATGCTCCAAGAGGGTCGCCAGCTGAATCCTGCACTAGCGCAGCGTTCGGGTACCTATTTGGCCAAAACAAGAATAGAAGCCACTACTGGAGCTTTTAGTCGGAGGTAGCACCAAACCCGGAACCTACGGAGGTGCTCATTATTTTTCAAGACTGGAAGGCCCCAATCAGTTGATTTCTACTAGAAGATGAACTTCTTAAAGATTGCAACGAAGCTGAGTAAGTCAAGCGATAGAGCAAAAGCTTTATCATAGTCAGAGAAGACCGATATTATCAATGCGCATCCGGACTTCTCATGCATTGTGTCACACTAGAGGAGGACAAGCAGATCCTGTAATTTATCCACTCGGGCATCTGTGGCAACCATGCTGCATCCAGAACGTAAGTCGAAAAGGCTTGCAAACAAGGATTTCTTTGGCTGACTACGGTTACCGACGCCAATGACATTGTTCAGATATGCGAGGCTTGCTAATTTTGTGGGCTGCGCTGGGTATGTCAGTTCGGGCCGACTTATTTGGTAGTAGGCTAAAGATATGAGTTCTTAAATAGCATGCCCTATTGGGTCGCCCACTAGTTGCGTTAAAATCGCGATGCAGGTGCAATTTTCCAAGAACCGATTAAATAATCAGATATGTTTCATGCTAAGCCTATAGCCGGGTGTATACATTCGGGTATCTTGATTATTTTAAGGTATTGAGGATATATCCTTATAAGAATCAATAGCTGGCTCCATTAAAATTGGAGATGCAGGTATCTCTCAAGTACACCTCATCACACATTGGATTTACTTCATAGTGATACTCGGCTTACATGCTTAGCCAAAATTGCCTTGAGCAGAAATGCTTCCAGCTGACATGATGCTGAAAAGTCTAATTTCTGGGTAGTGTACTACTTGGAAAAGGCTAAAAGGTTAAAGATCTTTGACTTTATGTTTAATTGTTTTATAATTAAGCACAAAGTCAGGGGTTACACCTAATAGGTACTATTTATATTCTTCCATGAAGACCTTCATAGCCTCATTGCTAGCTGACATGAAGCGGGACTCGGGAGAAGAAGCACTCGGACAATGAGTACTCGGGAGCAAAGCACTCGGGAATCTTTTCACCGTGGAGGATGAGCACTCGGCATCAGCTGTGACTCACCTATGAAGGTCTCAGGGGCTACTGTGGAGGCTATGGGACCCGGGTACCTCAAGAAAGGCAATTACGACCACTCGGACAGAGGGTGGGCCGGCTCATGCAATTGGAGATAGAGTAGGACTCGGCTTCATATTACTTTGCATGACAAGAAAAGGGATATAATTCTAGCCGAACTCTCTATGTACTAATAAAGAAAGCCCTTGGTCGTATTTGACTGAGTTTTCTACCCTGTAACCCTCATCCCTCCAGTATATAAGGAGGGGTAGGGAGCCCCCTGGGGCAGAAGACATATCACAATCTCACCAGAGAAACTTCAAAGATAATACACAACAGCTGAAAGTAGAGTATTACTTCACCTCGAGGGCCTGAACCTGGATAAATCGTTTCGTGTTCCTTTGTAATCCATCAAGTTTAGGTCTTACGAGTAGCCCTATATTATTATTGCCGATATAAAACATCGACACGTACCGTAACTCAGGGACAAGGAAGCGCACTACATGTGGCTTGTCGATGTTCACTTGAGGGAACATGAGAACGTTGCGTGGGAGGCACTCAGGGGTGTTGAGCGACCAGAGCTCGTCGGAGGTGATCTTGTAGTCCTCCTTCCACTCCATGGCTCTCTGGCTCTGGTGTTTGTTCCGTTCTTCGAACTTGAGGGTGTAGCAGGTGACGGTGAAGCCAGTACCACGTTTGAGTGGCTGCAGGCCAAGTCCATCATGGCGGGTGACATTGATGAATTTGAGCTCACGGCCGGCATCAATGACGGACACACCACGGTAGAACCACAAGCATTCCCGAGTGCGAGGACTAGTCTCATCCAGAGGGAACAGAAGGAAAGAGACGATAGGGTTGTCATCATTGAACACGTCACAAAAGAGGATGCCTCGACATAGTTGATCCAGCACAGCTGGTTGTCGAAGGGGATCATGGTGTCGGTGTTCCAGGAGTAGAGCTGGCACATATCACGGGGGTTGCCATGGATGTAGATCGGCAGCTGCATGGTGTGCCAACTACTGTGAATTCCCCTTGGGCCGGTGGATGTGTGTGAGCGCAGCACACAGAGTTGAGCTTGGACCTTCACGGCGCTAAACCTGTAAAGGTTCAGCTCTACCACCGCAAACTCTTCCTCGCCTCGGCACAAGAGGCCCATGGATAGGATCATCAGCAAGCGGCACTTGGTTGTGTTTTGAGGAGGACGACATATGCGGGGGCCATCATTGTACAGCTCAGTACAAGGGGGGAGCACTTTAAACTGGGGCTGTGAGGAGGAAATGGCGGAGGTGTCATAGATGAACAAGTCCTGCACGTCAATAATCCTAGGGTTCTCGTCGATGGGGGAGGTGAGGCGAAACAGGATGAGGTGGCGATGGGTCGCCACGATGCTGAACGGCTCGATTTTGCGGGGACCTGGAAAGCCTGGCAACTGCACGTAGAGACGGGAGATGCCTGGGGGCTCGGCGAGGCAGAAGGCGACGTTAAAGGGCTTCTCTCGAGTGGTGAGGCCGGACGCCCTGATGGTCGCCTTCTCGTTGTCAGGGAAGGTCTTGTCATCGTCCCTGCGAAAGACGAAGCGGTCTAGCATCACCCAGTTGGGGAACGAGCGGGCGGCGGACATGGTGACCTTAAGACAGAAGATTGGGAAATTATGGCAATCGCTCACCGTGAGTACGAACTAGGGGAGTTGTAAGGTAAGGTGCCTTACCAAGGAAGAGAGAGGCG
The DNA here is from genome assembly GCA_003991445.1 of Oryza meyeriana var. granulata. NCBI lineage: Eukaryota > Viridiplantae > Streptophyta > Magnoliopsida > Poales > Poaceae > Oryza > Oryza meyeriana. Next base: position 143,126 of record RYFJ01000899.1, read on the forward strand.
GTGGCCGGCGCATACTGAAAAGGAGGAATCGGCAAGGACAAGGACGCCGATGCGGGGGCGGTGGTGGCGAGAGGCGTGTGGGAGCGGAAAGGGATTTAGGGTTGTGAGTTAGTGGGTACCGCGTTTATACGAGGCTCTTCGGTCAGAGCATCTCCAACAAAAAGTGGCTAAAATTAGGAGAATGCTTCGCGTCATACGTCCGATGGCATCGGATGCCAGCACCAGCACATATAGGAGCAACACTCTCACTTGCATGCATACATACATGCATACAACATTTTATTAAATTTCAAATGACCTTTTCTCCTAAACTATTTATTTGATTTGCGATCCGATTACACCGTTGTATCCGTTGCAATTAAATTTTTAAAAAATCTCAGTTGATTATATTTCGATGAAAGAAAAATATGTGTTTCAACCATTACAATTCAATGTTTCATACGGGAGAGCGGAATGTTTCAACAGGCATCTTTACTGTGTTTCACATTTTAACAAAGCAAGGGAAGCATCTAAAACATTTTTTCACCGAATGATAAAACGTATGAAAAAATTTTGTTGAAACATTTTTCATTGAGTAGTGAAACATCTGAAACATTTTTATACATAGGATGAAACACGTTCCGATAATTGCAAATTATCGGACGTCCGAGCCGTAGTCCTCCCCCTAAAATTAGAGTCCCAAAAAGACTGGACTGGGGGCAGCCAAAAAGAGATTGCACCCAAAAGTCAACTCTTCTCCAAGAGGTCTAAAATTAGAGTCCCATAAATTTTAAAATGTGTCATGTCATGATAGGTGGGCCTTTCCAACTAATTTTTGATGCATTCCCTTTTTTCCCGTCCGATCGCACGCGAGCGAGGAAATCATTTGCATCGGCATCGCGTGCGTGCGAGAGGAAAGCCCGATTTTTCCCGTCCAATTGCATGCGAGCGAGGAAGTCGATGACAGGAAGGCCGATCGATCTACATATCGTGCGTGTGATTGGAAGGCCGATTGCGATGCAGTGGCGCCTGGCCGGAGGAGCATCGCTTCCTTCTCTCTTCGTATCATCTCTCGTTTTTGCAACCAATCTTTCTTGGAGGCTTTGGATTTGGGGGAGATAGACAGATAGAGTTTGGACCACTTGATTTTGTTGTAGGAGACAGAAAGGGGAATGTCGGCTAGGGCGGCACGGCGTGGCTTGCAAAATGAGTCGTCCTCGCTCCTTATTTCAATGGCTACTAGATAAATCATTGTCCGACGATGATGACGAATTCATTTTGTCTGGAGCACAAATCTTGCATAGCCATTTATGCTCTGACAATGCACCAAAACATGGTGGGTCTATCGCTGGACATGAAGTAGTAGATCAAAACAGAGAAGCGCGACACTTGAGATTATACCAAGATCACTTCTCAGATGATCCTACCTACGGCTTAGCTTTATTCAGGCGCAAGTTTGGATTATGTCAATTTTATTTGGTTCATTTTTGTTGTAGTTGTTAATATGTATGACTCATTAGTCGTGTGTACGTAGGAATAGAATGAGCCGGGCTCTGTTTCTATGCATAAAGAATGCAGTTGAGGATCATGATGACTATTCTATACAGAAGAGAAATGCAGCTAGTATTCTTGGGTTAAGTTATTTGCAAAAGGTCACTGCTGCAATCCATCAGTTAGCTTATGGTATAGCAACAGATGCTTTAGATGAACATCTTGGTATTGAAGAAAGTACTGCTATAGAGAGTCTAAGAAGGTTTGTGAAAGCTGTTGTTGAAGTATTTGAAGATGAGTATTTGAGATCACCCAATGAGAACGATACAGCTCGATTGCTTGCACTTGAGGAGGACAGAGGTTTCCCCGGAATGCTAGGCTCCATAGACTGCATGCTTGGAAGTGGAAGAATTGCCCTACGGCATGGCATGGTCAGTACCAAGGCCATGTGCACGAGCCTACAATCATTTTAGAAGCCGTTGCTTCTAGGGATCTCTGGATTTAGCACGCCTTTTTTTGGTTTACCTAGGTCTCACAATGATATCAATGTGCTTCATCGATCCCCGCTATTTACAAAGTTAGCTGAAGGTGAAGCTCCTAAAGTAAATTATAGCATAAATGGTCATGATTATACAATGGGATATTATCTTACAGATGGCATATACTCATCTTAGGCCACATTTGTGAAGACCATACCAGAACCAGGGCAATAAGAGGAAATATTTTGCCAAAGCACAGGAAGCAGTAAGGAAGGATGTCGAATGAGCCTTTGGGGTTTTACAAGCTCGTTTCGCAATTGTTCGTGGGCCAGCTCGATTGTGAAATGAAAAGACACTAGGATACATCATGAAAGCTTGTGTAATCATGCACAATATGATTATTGAAGACGAGGGAGAAGTGGATAGTGAAGAACGGTTCCCAGAGGGGGGAGAAAATGTTAGAGTATCCCATGTGAAATACCTAATCTTGATGAAACTTGTTCACATGCTCTTGAATAGTCTTCCAACGATGCATAAGAGAATTCTGGCTACGATCTGATGTGAATGTCTTGTTTTCATGGAAGTAATCATAAATTCTCTTCTAATATGCAGATCGAGTTTGATTTCTAGATAGCACTGAATCTAAACTTATATTCAACCATGCTGACATAAGTAGCAAATCTTCCTTCTCATTAAAATTCTTTGATCTTTTCTGATTTGTTCTAATTGAGGGAGTACTCTCCACAATGGGTGAATATTGCTCGTCAGGCTGGCTACTCAGTCCATCCCAATCAAGGGAATTGTTGCCCTCATTCATCAGATTAGTGAAGTATCTTTCTCCTTCCATTATCAATAGAACCTACAAAAATACTAGGACATTAACATGACTTGCATTTCAGTTGTTATATTCGCAACCAAGATCTCTTTACAGATGTAGGCCGTAAGATTAATTTAACTAGGCACGTAGGACATATGACCCTAGAGCATAAAGTGTTTGTTGCTGATATTATGAGTTAGTCTTACCCTTTGTATTCTAGTATATTGTACTTCAATTTTTCTTCAATTATACTAAGGAAGATAATGAATAAATATACTTTCAAACTTCTACTACTATATATGCAACACAACTACACAAGTATACAATTTCAGTGAAGAACAGGGAGCATTTTGTGCAAATAATGTAATGGTAGTGGACTAGTGGTAGCTGCACTGTCTTCAGCACTATGCAGTGGTGAAAATTGTGCGTGTGCATTTTGCACCCAAACAAAAACCATGAGGTCAGGAAAACACAAAAGCATAGCTTCTGCCAGCCCTTCCACTCAACAACCAACAATATAAAGTACGAGAAACTAATCAATCTCATCTCAACAAGAACTAGAAGCTGCCTCACACTCTACAATACATAAATTAGGATATATGACCTATCAATTGCAGAACAATTTTATATGACCTACAATTTAATGGATGAACATGGCTGGAAGCTAACAGAGTCAGTCATTTGAACAGTGGGTAAAAAGATTAGAATTCAGACATGACACAATGTAAAAGGATGCAGCAACTAGTGGAATCGCTAAATATTCAGGGGCTTGTTGCCCTCAAAAACAAGACCGTCGAAGCAGAACATGAATGCAGTACCTAGCGAAGATAGGAGAGAGCGCCTGGACGGAGGCGCCCTAGTCGGAGGCGGCAGCCGTGGACAGTGTCACACCCTGCCCTGGCACCACTTACAGTGACACAAAAGAAGATGCGCCGCAGGAGATCGGCATGAACCAACTCTGCCACACCCTGAAAATCGCCTTAATTCAAAATTATTATGGGTAAATGGAAATACAAGAAATCACTAGAAAAAGTTGTTTGTGAAAGTGTTTAAATAAAATTTTGAAAATTTCCAATATTAAAAATTCCCAAGCTAAAACCTGAGTAATACTTGAATGCTTTTATATTCCCTGGATTTTGTCGGAATATTTTAAGCATTCAAGTATTTTTAATAATGGACTTTCTTTTTGTTTCATGGTGGTTTTTACTTCTGGTATATTCCCCATGGTCTAATAAACTCTTTGAAATTTTCTCGGATTTTTCGGAGTTCTAGAATTAATTTTAATGTTACAAAGAACATTTCAGTACTTAAATATATGGAAAACAAAATCCTTTTCTTTTTCTAAGTTCGGGTCATTCCTGCTTCAACCCTTTGACATCTCTCTGTTCCTCTCAAACACCGGTTCCTCTTCTCTTTTTATGTTTTGCATCGTTCTCGAACCTTTGAATTCCTAGAAAAGTCTAATTCGGAAAATCTCCTCGAAATCCAAAATCGGAGTTCTCGGATCTATTCATTTTCGAAACCCTAAAATCCCTTTGAACTCCCAATTTGAGATTCTCGGTATTCGAAATATCCTTTTCCTTTTTGAAATAAACCCCTGATATTTCCATGAAATTCTTTTCTGTCAAAATAAATCCAAATCCCCGGATATTCTAAATGTTTCCACGGAATTTCCAATCTCCATAAATATCCCCATTTGTCTAATCCCTAAATAATCCGAAATATTATAAAATTCTCGATATTCCAACTTGCAATCTCCACAAATTATTTTTTGTTCTCGAATCCCCAAAATATTCCTATATTTTGGATGTTTATTTATTCCCAAAATATTCCAATATTCCGAATGTCCCAAAATCCTTTTTATTCCAAAAAAATCCCAGATATTCCCATAGTGTATTCCAATATACCGTATAGAAAATATTCTAAATATTTCCAAAAATTATTGTTAATCCTATGATTCTCTCCAATTTTCCAAATTTAGGAAATTTCCAGAAAAATCCATGTTCTTTTCCTTATTTCTCCTTTTCTTTTTCCCCCCTCTTTCTTTTTTCTTCCTTCCTCCTTCTTCCTCCTCCTTCCTTCCTTTTCTCCTCAGCTCCCCAAGACCGAGCCGCCCCTGCAGCCCGGCCCGCCCTGGTCCCCGGCCTGCGACGCGCCGCGCCGCCCTGGCTCGACCCGCGCCGCCTCTGCTTCCTAGCCGCCGCCACAAATCCCGGGCCACGCCGCCAAAACCGCCCCACGCCCCTAGCTCCCTGTCCCTCCCCTATAAATAGTTGCTACCGCCGTCTCCTTGCCCCCTCTTGCCCTAGCCTCTCCGCCGCGTTGCCCTAGCCGCCTCTACTCCCCTAGCCGCTGCCCTCGCCGCTGCTCTGCTTTTCTGCCGCCGCCGCTGGAATCCAAGCCATTGCCGCCGTTTTGTGCCGCTGCTGCTACCGTCGCCGTCGTCATCTTCGCCTGTCGCTGGTGAGTGCCGTGCCCAGCCGAGACCGCTCACCATCCTCTCCTCCCTCTCCGGCGTCTTTGTCCCTCTCGGCATCCCCATCTCCTCGCTGCCAGCGTCGTCATCCCCGTCCCGACGCCACCCCGGTCTTGTCGTCGTTTCACCGATGCTCCACCTCGCCATCGCCGGTCGTCGCCACCGTCGCCTCTGCCTTGCCATGCCACACTGCGTCGCGCCGGGGTCGCGCCATGAGCGCACGGCCGCTACACCCCGGCCCCGAGCCGCTGGCACATGGGCCCCGTCGGTTTCCCCTCTTCTGTGTAGGACCCATGGACCCCACCAATGCTTCCCCTCCTGTGGCTGACACGTGGGTCTAGAGTTTAGATTCCCAGCCGATATCGGCCGTCGGATCACCCCCAATCAATCTGAACCCTTGAATCTTTGTAAAGACCCCGAGTCCATCTCATCCGTCCGATCTCCTGAGATCGAATCCCGACCGTTGGATCTCTTTAATAAACCCTGTGGTCATGTCAGCCCTAAAAGCCACATCATCTAAAGACATCAACTGCCACCTCATCGCCAGCTTAGCCCTAGTTGTCATGTGGAAGTACACCTCAGCCAACCCACCTCTCCTCTCTTCCCTCTGGTTCCTAGACCTAGTCCATGGTGGACCAAGCCACTGATAGTGAGTCCCACTCCTTTATTCATTCAAAAATAATTTTTTTAATAATTAAATTTCAAGGGAATATTTTTGAGAATATTTCTTTTCGGATTTTCTCTTAATTCGAACTTCTAAAGGCCATAACTTTTTCATCCGAACTCTGATTTGACCCTTCTTCTTTCTAAATTCATCTAAAATCATGATCTACATATTTATGTACTATTTATTTGATGTTTCTTAGTGTTTTTTCTCGTTTTGCGTACAGTTGAGTCATTTCGTTGTTCCGGAAGGTCACGAAGTTCGAGGAAGAGTTCGAAAGATCGTCTGAAGACTTTTTTATTGCAAGACAAGTCACACGACAATCCCCTTGAGCATGTTTATCCTAATTATTAAAACTATTTTATTTTAACATTATTGAATGCAATGTTTTGGAATGTCATTATTTCAGGTATTTATTATAAATCCAATATTCCTTAATTATGACCATTTTGCTATTGATACATGTACCTGATACCCTGGGTAATTAATACGGACTAGCTGGATGTTTAATTAATGATCTAGCTAAAATAAATAGGTTCTGCTTAGCCATGCCTAGAAACATTAGCATCATTTTATGTAGGGAAACTATTCCTCGACTTATGGATAATTAATGATTAATGCATATCTTTTCACGACGGTTGGTCGTGGCTGGTTAATTAAATGTGCCAACTAAAACTTGACTGATGGTGAGTTGTGAGCACATGGAATAGTGATATTGCTAGTGGTGCTCATGACAATTAAAGACCAGTTCGCGAGCTACTTGTTGCAAAGCAATACCCGTACTTACCACAAGCTAGAATGGGTAATTGTTTGACTGGACGTGTGGCACGTTCAATAGAAGGCACCAGGGTATGTTTGTGGCTGTTATAAGTCCACACATGGCAATCGTCAATAAGTCTATGGTTTTGGGCGTCGAGCCGTCTTGCAGGAAGGCATTGATCACCCCTACCGGAGACCGGAGGCTTGGCGGGAGGCACTTCTGTGGGGCAAGTTACATGAAAGGTCTTGTCACGGTTTCCCCCTTTACAGTACCATGGCGGTATTTTGGGGCATAGCGACATGTGTGGAACCGTGTCTTATGGGTAAATTGGTACAACTTTGGCCAGAGTAAAATTGTTGGAATAGCCGTTTATCGATGTTTTGTATCAACAATAATAATATGGGGCTACTCGTGAGACCTAAACTTGATGGATTGTAAAGGAACACGAAACAATTTATCCTGGTTTAGGCCCTCGATGTGAGGTAATAACCTACTTCCAGCTGTTGTGTATTGCTTTTGAGGTTTCTTTGGTGAGATTTTGTTCTGCCCTAGGGGGCTCTTTGCCTCTCCTTATACACCGAGGAGGCAAAGTTACAAGGTAGGAATCCCAGTCGAACTTGACCAAGGGATTTTTTCTAGGAATACAACATACCCGACTAGGACTATATCCTTTTTCTTATCATACAAGGTAATATGCACTGAGTCCTGTTGCATCCCTAATTACAGGGTTGGCCTATCCTCTGTCCGAGTGGCCAAAAAACTTCTCATGAAGTACCCGGGCCGATGGCCTCCACAGTAGCCCCTGAGACCTTTATAGTTGTGTCATAGCCGATGCCGAGTGCTTATCCTCCTTGGTGAAGATTTCCCGAGTGCCTTGCTCCCGAGTACTCATTGCCCGAGTGCTTCTTCCAGTCCCGCTTCATATCAGCTGGTAACGAGGCTATGAAGGGCTTTATAGAAAAATATGAATAGTATGCGCCGAATAAGCGCACCTATTAGGTGTAGCCCCTGGCTTTGTGCTTAATTGTGAAACAATTAAACATAAAGTCAAAAATCTTTAACCTTTAAGTCTTTTCCTAGTGGTATATTTCTCAGAAATTGGACTCTTCAGTGTCATATCAGCTGGAAACATTTTTTGCTGAAGGCAATCTAGCTAAGCATGTAAGCTGAGTACCATTTCATAGATTTTAACCCAATATGTGATAAGGTGTTCTTGAGAGATACCTGCATCCCCAAATTTAATGGAGACCAGCTATTGATCCTTATAAGGATGTATCCTCAATACCTGTCAAATAATTCAGATACCTGAATACATTTGTCCAGCAATTAGGCTTAACATAAAGCATATCGGATTATTTTGATTAGTTTATGTAATATAGCATCTGTACTGTGATTTTAACACAGTCAGCGGCCGGCCCAAGCCTGCTCACTTGGCGCAAGCCTTATAAAATAGCAGGAGAGAGAAAAGATTCCTCTTTCTCCCCCAATCCGCCAAATCGCTTCAGCTTCCGAAACTGTGCCCAAACTTTGCGTTTCTCTGCTCTGCTAGGGTTCGCTGTAGCTCACGGTCCTAGCCAGAGATTCGCCAAGAATTGCCTCTCAGCGTCAATTCCCAGTAGCCAAAAGCTTCTCCGCCCAGCTCCTCATCTCTAGCGATGCCGAGAGCCCCTTTCGATATCCCAGACATGTCATCTGGATCCTAGCCGGTGTCAGACTACAGCTCCACGAAGCTGATGATTTAGGAGAAGAGGATGATTCTGTTGCCCAAGGAGATCATTAACTAGCGCCCCGCCGTCGGTGAGTCAGTCCCCAATCCAGGCCCGGGCGAGACCGTGGTCTTTATTTCTTTTTTTGATCGCGGTCTTTCTCTGCCATCTTCTGATTTCCTCTGCCGTCTTCTTGATTTCTATCAAATTGAGCTCGTCAACCTTAACCCCAATTCCATCCTTCAGATTTCTATTTTTGTAACCCTCTGTGAGGCCTTCCTGAGAATTAGTCCTCATTTCAATCTCTTCCAGTATCTCTTCCACATCAAACCACAGCCCTCAAAATCCAAGATTTAGACGATAGGAGGAGCGGGCCTTCAACTCCACAATGAGATGAAGAAGGCTTATCTCCATGTCCCCCTGAAGACTTCTCTCAAGGGATGGCATCGGGAGTGGTTCTATTGCTCAAATCTCGAGCCCTCCCTACCCCCTTTCACGGGAAATCCACCATCTGTCCTAGAGAGCTGGACTTCAGTGCCGTTGCAAGATGAAATTGGCCAGGTATACAAGTTACTGGAGAAGATTAGCGCGCTGAAGGGCACAGGGCTGACCAGTCCCTGGGTGGCCAGGTGCTTCTTGAATCGCCGAACCCAGCCTTTGAAGGCCAGAAGCCACCTTGGGTTCGACTACTAGGGAAAAATGATCCATCTCGAGAATATCCTGACTCTGTCGACAAGAACAAAGTTACCGATACATTTCTCGGTTTCTTCGTCAACGAAGTCATGAAGACTGAAGACAAGGAAAGAGCGCCCAAGCCATACTGCGAGGGCAGGCCCCGGCCAAAGGTAATAAATGATGCTGTAGTCATCTTGATATCCATCTGTGACGAGCGATATGAATGTCGTTCCCATCTTGCAATGTATGATATCTGGGTGTTTGTAGGAATGTGAAAAATTTGATTCTGACTCTCAAGGCCAGTCGGCCAGTGGGGCCAAGAAACGCCCGGCCAGCCCCTCGGTAGCCCAACCCAGCCCCAAGAGGGTTGGGAAAAGACTAGCGATAGACCAGGCCAAAAAGAACGATATGCCAAGCAAAGCATCTAGTGGTCTAATGATCAAGGATTCCAGCAGCACCATCCCTAGGCCATCCAGCCCCAGGACCACACCGCCGAGTGCAGCTCTGTGTTAAGTACAACACCGACTTGGCCAAGCTCTCCACCTCCAACTGCCGAGCCCATGAGCCCGACAGTCGGCAGCTCTCCGCTGCCGAGCAGGTTGTCAAGCCCGTCGCCGACTACCCCCACCCCTAGCACACAGGGGTGGAGGTTTAAAACTTCCAAGAGGTACGAAAAATCTTCAGTCTTCAAAACAGCTTGAATAAACTTGTTATATCTTGTCTGTTGAATATTCCTGCGGGAAGCCAAGTGACGCTGACCACATGGGAGCAGCACCACCAACCCCTGTAGCAGATCTTGTCTCGACTGAGGCTGAGCCAGTCGCGCCACAAGCCGAGCCAGAAATCGTCCTAGCCCTTGAAGCTGAGTTGATCCACCCGGCTGGGCCACCAGCGTCGCCCAGTTGGGACATCGCAGTTGAAGCCCCCGTCCCTGAGGTCGCCCAAGAGCCCGCGCCGCCAATTGATCTGAGGCCCAGGACTCCATCGCCTCCGTTATCGTCATCTTCTAATGAAGATGATCTCCCCAGGCTCGAGGCTCCCCCTGCAAACATCCCTCGGATGTTCCATTGGGTTACTCCAGAGGGGGAAGCAGAGAGCTTCGAGCATGATGGGCAGGTGGCCCAGAGAGAAAGGATTAACCTAATGTACGCTGCTATCGCTGCGTCAAAGGGGATTCAGGTATGCAGCTAATCTTGTTGTGTTTGCTGATTGGTAGTTCTTCAAGACTTTGCACTTTTGTTGCTTGTTTTGCTTGACTTGAATACTCCCTGAGCAGAAAGTGGTCGATCGGTCGGAGAAGATGGGCCGAGTTCTGTCCAAGCTCGCCCCTCAGCTTACCCAACTCCACCAGCTTTAGACTACCAAGGAAGACCTGGAGAGATCCAGCAAGGAGAGGAAGGAGGGGCTGAAGGGATCAGTAGACAAGCTCCGAGACGAGAACTGGGCTCAGGCATGTACTATCAGGAGTAAGTTCCCCTTTTGCCCGAGTGACCTTAGATAAATCTTTCTATGTTGCTGATCGTTGACTCTGTTCGGCTGTAGCTCTTGAGACAAACCTTAATAACCAGTCCCTGGAAATTGAATGCCTGAGGAAGGAGCTGAAAGAGCTCGAGAAGGCGAAGTCCAAGGTGGACACCGACTATGCGAGTAAGTCTTATGACTGTCTGTGTACTCGGTTGGCCTATTTGTCCTGATATTTTTGATGTCTTTGTCTCTGTGTGAGCAGTCTTCAAAGCCAACTCGCAGATCCAGTTTGGCGCCTTCGCAGAAGAAATCAAGGTGATCAAGGAATCATGGCAAATCATTGTCGATTCTGTGAAGACCTTATTGGATATCATGCAGCCGACCCTGGCCAGGCCCAGCTCCAGCTCAATTGCCCAGGTGGTGCAGCGTCTCGAGGAAGCCCCAGGGGTCCTAAAGAAGTACTCGGACGAGCATGTTGCTGTAAGGATTGCCTAGGCACTAGCCATGACCAAGTCTCTCTACCCTCGGTTAGATATCAAGGCGATTGGTGAAGGCTTTACTGAGGGCACCACCCCGGAGAAGGGCTTGGAGCTGATTAGCCAGGTGAGGTCGACTGCTGAAGCCATAGCTGAAGATCTGCCAATGTAAACAAGAACTATTATGTAGTTGGTGTTCATCAAAAACAATATGTGAATATTGTAAATACTTTTGCTGTTTGTCGTTAAGTCTTGTCGAGTACTTGCTTCCTCTGAGCCATCATTAGCTTTACCCGACTAGATAGTTTACGCCGAGTGGGTTGAGATTAACTTAATTAAAAACGTTGACCTCTCAAGATTATACTCAGGAAAACTTATTGTAGTTGTTGTAAAGCTTCATGACTTAGATAAAACAAGCTCGGACTTTATTAACGACAACAGACATGTATTAACATGTAGCCCCCGACTCACTGCTCGGTTGGAACAAGCGACGTAGTGAGTCAGAGTAACTAACTTTATTTATATGTATAAAAGGAGTACAAAATTCAAGTATAGAAAGGACGTAGCTGTTCTATGTTCCATGAGTTGTTGATTAGGACGCCGTCTTCTATCTTCAGTCGGTAGGCACCCGGACGTGTCACCTCAGCGATAATGAACGACCCCTCCCAAAAGGAAGATAATTTATGCCTGTCTTTGGTGGTTTAGATTTTTCTCAAAATGAGATCACCCACCAAAAAGGCGTGGCCACGAACATTCCGACTATGATAACGACACAGGTCTTGAAGATACCTTGCTGACTGGATAGTTGTGATGTCCCTTACTTCCTCCAACTGATCTAGTTCGACCAGTCGGTTTTCAGTTGATTTTGCATCTGAGTGGGCCCGAACTCATGGTGAGCCGAACTCCAACTCGGTTGGTAACATAGCCTCAGCACCATAGACTAGGAAGAAAGGGGATTATCCTGTTGCCCGACTAACCGTAGTTCTTAAAGATCAGAGAACAGATGGAAGCTCTTGCACCCACTGCCTTGCATATGGTTATAGTTGGTCGAACATCCTAGTCTTGATACCTTGTAAGACCATGCCATTGGCACGCTCAACCTGCCCATTGTTTCGTGGATGTGCCACAGAAGCATAACAGATCTTGATGCCGAAGTCGTCACAAAAATCTTGAAAGACGCTGCTAGGGAACTGAGTGCCATTGTCCGTTATAATGTGGTTGGGAATTCCAAATCGATATACAATACTCATGATAAGTCTTTTGCCCTTGCCGCTGTTATGGTAGCAACAGGTTTTGCCTCAATCCACTTTGTGAATTTGTCCACTGCGACGTACAAGTGTGTAAACCCTCCTGGTGCTTTTTTGAACAGCCCGACCATGTCAAGCCCCCAAACTGCAAAGGGCCTAGAGATTGTAATTGTTTGTAGTTCTTGGGCTAGAAGATGTGTTTGCCGTGCAAAGAACTGACATCCCTCGCATGTCCGAACTATGTCTTTGGCGTCTGTAACCGTAGTTGGCCAGAAGAACCCTTCTCTGTAAGCCTTTCCGACTAACGTACTTGATACAGTATGGTTGCCACAGATGCCCGAGTGGATGGACTGCATTATCTGCTTGTCCTCCTCAGGTGTGACGCAGCGCATGAAGACTTCGGATGCACTTTGATGATAGAGATCTTCTCCGACTACAAGGAAACACTTACTTCCACGTTTGATTCGCTTGGCCTCACTGCGATCTTCTGGGAGCTCATCTTCCAAGAGGAACCTGATAATCGGAGTCCGCCAATCTTGAGAGATAATTAGCACTTCATTTGTTGCCGGGGTAGCTTCAGCTCCCGACTGCGCAAGCATAGGCTTCTTCTTGACTGACGGTTCCAATAATTGCTCGACAAAAACTCCAGTCGGGACCATTTATCGTTTGGATCCCATGTTGGCTAGCTTGTCTGCAGCTTCATTGTATTGGCGCAGCACATGTGTAATCTCCAGCCCGTCTGTCGGCGAAATGGGACAGGGGGTCCCACATGCCCTAGGGACGCGTGGGTCTTCGGCCACGTCAGCTCCTCCAGGGTCCACAATCTACACCGGTGACAGCCGACTACGGTTACTTCCCTCTAAGTACATGGAGCCCGGGCACCGTTCGGTCCCGGGTACCCCGTTCCCCGGGTACGTCCCTCGGGCCCGGGAACCGCGGTCTCGACCCCGATCCTGGGCGCTGAGGCCGGTGGCCGATTGACCGGTGGCCGATTGACCGGGTGCCGATCGCCCCCAGGCGCCGACTGCCGTGCTCCCGGGTGCCGACTGGGTGACTCGGCCACGGGTGTCGACTGAGTGACTCAGCCTAACTCGGCGACTCAAGGGACTCGGCGGAGCAGTCCCCAACTACCTACATTAATGACGAGGCGACAGGGCCTGTCGCCCCTGTCGCCTGCTTTGCCACGCATGGACGTCCCAGGACGGCCCCCCGTGGACACCCGACTGTGCTGTCAGAAGCCTTTTGACTTCGGTAGTGAGAGCAAGTAGCAAGACGACCAGACGACTCATCACATCCCTTCACATCCCGTCACATCCTCACGTCCCGAAGACTAGGCTGCCCGCAGCCGACCTACCCCGGCGTGGGCGCAGCAGGTGGCAGTAGGCGGAGACGTGTGACAAGACAGCGCTTCCTCTCTCCCCATGTACTGGCACTGTGGACTCCCCTGATTCTATAAAGGAGGATCCAAGCCACCGAGAGGGACAGGCCGAACTGGACAGGAGCTTTCCCCGTCTTCTGGCTCTCTGGCTCGCGCGCTAGCTACTGTTCTTCTTCTCCGGCTCTGGCCGCGAGCTAGGTTCACCCTGTAACCACATTCATCCACCACAGATAGCAACCACACAGGAGTAGGGTATTACGCCTCCGAGTGGCCCGAACCTGTCTAAATCTTCCTGTCCCTTGTGCGCAATTCGTCCAACCATCTATCTTCTTCCACACTGACACCGACTTCGCCTGAGAACTACTCCCCTGGCCGAATCTCAAAGGGAGGTCTCCTGACTTCCCGTCGTCGAGGTTTCATCCTCCGACACCGTCAAACTTGTTTTCTAGCTTTCGTACCTCCTGACAGTAAGCCACCATGTTGTCGTCCAGACACGTCCAATCTTTCATGACCTGGTTCACCACGAGTTGAGAATCCCTACGCACTACCAGTCAGCGAATGCCAAGTGATATAGCGATGTGAAGCCCGTGGATGAGTGCCTCATACTCGGCGACGTTGTGGGACGCTGAAAAGTGTATCTGAAGGACGTATTTCAGTTTTTCTCCGGTGGGTGATGTCAGGACGACGCCAGCCTCTACTCCACCAATCCGCAGAGAGCCGTCAAAGTACATTGTATAGTATTCAAGCTTGTCCGTTTGTGTAGCCGCCTGACCTCTGTCCACTCGACTACGAAGTCGACAAGTGCCTGTGACTTGATTGCTGTCCAAGGTTGAAAAACAAAATCAAACACCATCAGCTCGAGCGCCCATTTCGCGATTCTGTCAGTGGCCTCACGATTGTGTAGGACGTCCCTGAGTGGATAAGATGTGATGATTATAACTTGATGCGACTGGAAATAGTGTACCAACTTCCGGACAGTTATAAGTAAACCATAGAGTAGCTTCTGGACTTGGGGATATCTTATCTTGGAATCCGCTAGGACTTCGCTGATGAAGTAGACTGGCCTTTGTACTTTTTGTATATGCCTAGGCTTTGCCCGCTCTATGACCAACACCGTGTTGACTACCTGAAAGGTGGCCGCCAGATACAGCATGAGTGGTTCTTGGGGCATAGGTGATGCCAACACGGGTGGTGATGTGAGAAACTTCTTGAAGTCTTCAAAGGCTTGTTGGGCTTTCTTCAGTAATTTGAAAAAGGGCATGCCCCGTTCACCAAGTTGGGATATGAATCGGCTGAGTGCCGCCATGTAGCCAGTCGGCTTCTGTACGTCTTTCTGGTTAGTCGGGGGTGCCATGTTCATGATAGCGTTGACTTTCTCTGGATTAGCCTTGATGCCTCGCTGTGATATAATGAAGCCGAGTAATTTTCCTGAAGGTACTCCGAAGACGCACATTTCCGGGTTCAGCTTCATCTTGAATCTCCGAAGGCTTTGAAAAATTTCTTCTAAGTCAGCAATGAGGTCTTCCTTGACTTTGGTCTTGATTACCACGTCATCGACATACGCCTCCACGTTGCGCCCGACTTGAGTGTGAAGACACCGTTGGATAGCACGTTGATACGTTGCGCCAGTGTTTTTCAACCCAAACGGCATAGTGACGTAGTAGCATGGACTGAATAGCGTGATAAAAGTAGTCTTTAGACAATCCTCCTCCATTAGGCTGATTTGATGATATCCCGAGTAACAGTCGAGAAAACTGGGCAACTTGCATCCCGCAATGGAGTCGACCACCTAATCTATCCTGGGTTGACCAAATGGATCCTTGGGGCATGCCTTGTTTAAGTTGGTGTAATCGACGCACATGTGCCATTTACCGTTCTTCCTCTGGACCAGAACTGGTTTTGCCAGCCAATCCTGGTGACAGACCTCTTTGATGATCCCGACTGCAAGGAGTTTGGTTATCTCCCCCCGAATAGCATCTTTGCGGTCTTGTGCGAAGCGCCGCAGTCATTGTTTAATTGGTTTGGTGTCCGGCTTGACGTTGAGGGAATGCTCGATCACCTTCCTTGGTACACCAGGCATGTCGGAAGGTTTTCAAACAAATATATCCTTGTTTGTCTGGAGGAAGGTGACGAGCGCGTCTTCCTATTTGGGGTCGAGTCCGGTCCCAACAAGCGCAGTCTAGGTGGGGTCGGAAGGGTCCAGGGGGATCTTCTTTGTACCTGAATCCACCGAAATTCTCGACTTAGCTGCTTTCCTCGCCGGAACGTGAAGGTCCTCGTTTGTAGGTGTTGCCGCTAATCGGATATTATTTCGTCCGACTGTTGCCTCTTGAGATTGGGCCAACTCGCAGCTCTCCTTGTCGCAGGTGAAGGCTTGCTTAACATCATTGTGCAAGGAAAGTACTCCTGCTGGTCCTGGCATCTTGAGCACCATGTATGTATAATGAGGCATCGCCATGAACTTGGCTAGTGTAGGCCGTTCGAGTATGATGTGATACGCGGTCTCGAAGTCGGCAACCTCGAAGCAGATGTTCTTGTCGATGCTTTGCACCGGCAATAATACTATGGGGCTACTCGGCGACCCGGAATTCGGTGGATTGCAGAGGAACACGGGAAAATTATACTGGTTCAGGCCCTCGATGTGAGGTAATACCCTACGTCCAGTTGAGGTGTTATTCCTCTGAGGTGGTTTTACGATCAATGATCTGGTGTGCCCTCATGGGGCGCCCTGCCTCCCTTTATATACTAGGGGACAGGGGTACATGGTAAGGATCCCAGTCAGATACGACCAAGGGATTTCCTTATTAGAGATAGAATCCTATCCGACTAAGGCCATGTTTCCTTATTGTACAAGACACAGCCTGCCGGGTGCTATCTTATCTCTAATTACATGATCTGGCCCATCCTCTATCCGAGTGGCCCATGTGCTGGTAATGAGGTACCCGGGGCCCATGGCTCCCACAGTAGCCCCTGAGACCTTCATAGTTGAGTCACAGCTGATGCCGAGTGCTCATCCTCCACGGTGAAGGTTACCCGAGTGCGATGCTCCCGAGTACTCTTTGTCCGAGAAAGTCTTCCCGAGTCCTGCTTCATGTCAGCTGGCAACGAGGCTATGAAGGGCTTCATGTAAATATATGGAATAGTGTGCGCCGAATAGGCGCACCTATTAGGTGTAGCCCCCGACTTTGTGCTTAATTGTGAAGACAATTAAACATAAAGTCAAAGATCTTTAACCTGGAAGTCTTTCCCGAGTAGATTACTACTGGTATATGACTCTTCGGTATCATGTCAACCGGAATATAGTTTATAGTCTTGCCGAGTAGGAGACTACTCGTATATAGGACTCTTCGACTTTATGTCAGTCGGAATATAGTTTATAGTCTTTTCCGAGTGGCGTCCCACTCAAAAGCTAGACTCTTCCGCATCATGTCAGCGGGAATGGATATTTATAGTCTCTCCCGAGTAGTGCACTACTCGAAAATTAGACTCTTCAGCGTCATGTCGGCTGGAATAATGTTGCTCATGGCAACTGATGGCCATGCATGTAGGCCGAGTACCACTTTATGAAAATAAATCCATGACGTGGTCAGGTGTTCCCGAGAAAGATACCTGCGTCTCCAATTTTAATGAAGACCAGCTTATGATCCTTGTAAGGATATATCCTCGAGACCTGGTGGATAAAACAGATACCCAAACACATATGTTTAGCAGTAAGGCTTTCATGAAGCATATCTGTTTACCTCATCGATCCCTGTGAGTAGCACCAGCGCTATAATTTCAACTCAGCCTGCGGGCGGCCCACATGGAGCATGCTACTGTAGGAACTCATGTCTTGTCGGCCCAATACCAACTGTGCAGGCCTGGGCCCATCTAGTCGGTTCAGGCTATAAAAGAATGGGGAGAGAGAAAAAGATTCCATCGTCTTCCCCAAAGCAGCCAATCTCTTCGTCTTCCACCTTCGCGCCTAGCTTTTCGCCTCCCGCCCGGCTAGGGTTAACAGCAGCTGTTCCCCACCCGGACTCGGGCGATTTCAATCCTCTTCGTTTATTCCAAGCCCCCGATCCGCTTTCCCCCAAATCTCAACACCTCCAGTCATGCCGAAGGCGACGAATCCTGTGGGTGCGCCAGGGAGTTCTTGGCCGATCTCGGATTGCGGCTCGGTGAAGCTGAGACGGTTGGAGAGCGAGCTGAAGTTGCCCAGCCAAGAAGTGATCCGTTGGCGGTCGGCGAGGGATGAGTCGAGCCCCAACCCCCGGCCTGGTGAAACGGTAGTTTTCGCCTCTTTCTTTGATCGGGGCTTGTGTCTTCCGTTGTCTGATTTCTTCCGCCGCATCCTTGATTTCTACGGGCTAGAGTTGGTGTATTTAAACCCCAACTCGATCCTTTAGATCTCCAGATTCGTTACTCTTTGCGAGTGCTTTCTGGGTGTTGAGCCCCATTTCATCCTCTTCTGACACTTGTTCCTTGTCAAGCCCCAGCCTTCCAAGAGTAATATCAGTGTGATTGAGGGGGCTGGTCTTCAACTAAGGAGTGATGGGAAGAAAACATATATCGATTTGCCCTTGAAATCTTCTCTGAAGGGCTGGCACAAGGAGTGGTTTTACTGTGCCGATCTAGCTCCTTCCTTGCGCCCGTTTACTGGTATGCCGCCGGCGGTGTTGCCAAGCAGGTCTTCGGAGCCAACCTTTGAAGAACTGGGCCAAGCGCATATATTGCTGACGAAGATAGATGACCTCAAGAGGGCCGGCTTGACGGGGCCCTGGGTGGCTCGTCGTTTCCTGACGAGGCGCGTCCAGCCGCTGAAGTTGAGAAGCGCTTTTGGCTGGGCCTTCAAAGGTAAACACGATCCCGACCGGGTGAGCAGCGAGACGGCGGACAAGGGGGCAGTGACCGACACCTTGTTTGGCTACTTCTCTGAAGGGGTCGTTGCCACCGAAGATGATAACCGCCGAGTTGCCGCCTATAGCTTCATCCGGCCGCGGACCTAGGTAACCTTCTACCTTCTTCTGTGGTGAACGCCCGTGGAACGGTGACTGTTCAACCTTGCGTGATGGTATCTTGTCGACTTGCTTGTAGTGGCATGAGGAATTTGATGAAGACTCTCGTCCATTGTCTGCGGTCGCATCGAGGAAGAGGCCGAGGAGTCCCTCTGATGCCCAACCCGACTCTAAGAGAGTGGGGAAGAAGCCGATTTTATATCGGGGCGAGGGGGCCATGACAGCGCGCGCCGTGAGTGGCGGCTTGAAGATAAAGGACACCGCTGCCACAACGCCCACGCGGTCGAGTCCCAGGCTGAGATCAGCGGGCTTGGGCTCGACGTTGTCGTACTCAGCAACAGCGCCGCCAAGGGGCCAACCAGAGCAGAGGCCGATTGGGGCGAAGGAACCCGAACCAACCATACCGGAGCCGAGGCCGACTCAGGCCGGTATGCCTCTGCCATCGATGACACCGACCGGAGCGAGTGCCGATGCTAGCGCTTCGCCGGGGAGCAGGCAGGCTGGCAGGAAGCTGAAGTTCTCCAAGAGGTGCGCTACTCCGAGCCTTCTGTAGTCGTTGTATGTTAAAATACAATCCTGATGTCTTGCTTCGTTGTGCAGGAAGCGGGCCGATATCGACCTCAAAAAGGTTGACCCGTCTGCGCCACTTGATGAGTCCACCCCAGCCTGACCATCCTGATGAGTCCTGGTCGAGATGGCTCCCCACCTCACGGAATTGCAACAACTCCGGGCATTGAAGGCCGAGATGGAGGCGCGTCACACGAGGAGGGAGGCCTGGCTGAAGAGCGGCGCTGATCAGCTCAGGACTGAGACATGGGCCCTAGCCGAGAAGATCAGAGGTAAAATCCTCAAGCATATCTTCCCGACTGGACCGTTGATGTATTCATCTAGCTACGTCGATCCCGATGCTCGGGTGGTGTCACGACTGTATGATCGAGCTCTTGGCTAATCTGTGGTGCAGACCTCGAAGCGGAGTTAAAGACCCGAGCGGAGAGGGAGTCGCAGCTGAAGGAGGCCGAAGAAGCCAAGGCCGAGCTTGAAAGGGTCAAGGCCGACCTGACAAAGGCCAACACCGGGCTTGACCGGGAGAAGTCCGAGTTGGAGAAGGCCGTCGTCAAGCTCGGTAAGGAGAAGGCCGAACTGGAGAAGACCGTGGCCGGGTGGGAGGCCGACTACGAAAGTAAGTCCTCAACCCGACTGTGATCTCAGCCAATACATTAGTCACCCTGTGTATAGCCAAATCTGACAAGCTTACTTGCCGGCCGATCTGGGCAGGCATGAGAGCCAACGTCCAGGCCCAGTACCGGTTCTACACGGAGGAGATAAGGTGTGGGAGCCATGGGCCCCGGATACCTCATTACCAGCACATGGGCCACTCGGATAGAGGATGGGCCAGATCATGTAATTAGAGATAAGATAGCACCCGGCAGGCTGTATCTTGTACAATAAGGAAACATGGCCTTAGTCGGATAGGATTCTATCTCTAATAAGGAAATCCCTTGGTCGTATCCGACTGGGATCCTTACCATGTACCCCTGTCCCCTAGTATATAAAGGGAGGCAGGGTGCCCCATGAGGGCACACCAGATCATTGATCGTAAAACCACCTCAGAGGAATAACATCTCAACTGGACGTAGGGTATTACCTCACATCGATGGCCTGAACCAGTATAATTTTCCCGTGTTCCTCTGCAATCCACCGAATTCCGGGTCGCCGAGTAGCCCCATAGTATTATTGCCGGTGCAAAGCATCGACAGTTGGCGCGCCAGGTAGGGGCCCGGCGAATTCTTCATCAACAGATTCGATGGATCCCATCAATGGAGTCAAGGGCGACAAGTTCTCCAATGGAGACACCATCACCTTCGGGAGCCTTGATTTCGTCGCCGATCAACTCGGCAACCTTTCCTTAGCTGAGGCAGATCCGATCTTGCCAGCTGAGGAGCTAGCCGGCGTTGCGCCAGTCGGCCCCAGGGACGTCGCCATCTCCTTCGATGATCTACTACGACAGTCCCTCACATCGCCGGACATCGGGACAACTCTCTCCTTCGGCGTCCGACTCGCGCTAGGCCCTGAGCCAGCGCGGGTTAGGCCGAGAGGGGGAGAGATCGTCAATCTCCCTTACGGACTCGGCGACGCTGTGCATCTACAACCTGCACAGCAGACCCAACCTCCAGCGATTCAGTTTGGACACGGTCATGCACCGTTTCAGATTGGATCTAGGGAGGTCGGAGTCGTCCTAACTCCGATAAACTACTCGGAGTCCGACACTAAGTCGGATGGTGGTTCGAGCATCAACTCGGACTCCACCTTGGCAAGCTTCCTCCTCCCCCGCGAGATCTTCATGGCTTCAACGCCACCCTCCGACTGCAAGAGGAGCAGCAAGAGGAGGCGCGCCGACTGCAGGAGGAGCAGCAAGAGGAGGCCAACCGACAAGCTCGCAATGACGGGCTTCGACAGGCTGGGCGAGCCGCCCAGCAGCGAATCCTCCAAACCAAAGTCGGCGACCACGATGTCTTCGTCACGCCACAACAGAACGTCGTGGCCGCCGCAACTCTGCTGGACACGCTCCAGCTTGGGCCGGATCGTCAGGCCACACCAACTATCGCCAAGATCAAGGTGATGATTACTGCTGCCGCCTGCCAGCAGCAAGAACAATCAGGCAACACTCACATACCGACCCATCGAACGGTCAACGCTTCCAGCGGCGGAGTCATCTGCATCAGCACGACGACGGGCGGCCGGCTCCACCCGGCAGCACGAAGAGTCCCGCCAACAACACTCGGCAATACCAACTACGACAACCGGCGGCGTCACCAATACGACCGCCGACCCAATCAAGACCTCCGATTGCGATTACAACGCGATCTTCGCCACACCCTAAGGGCCCGGCGCGAAGAACGCGAAGAGGATGAACGCCGCCGACTGGAGGATGAACACGAGCGCTTCGGTCTCCACTACGAGCGGCTACACCGCCAAAACCGAAGCCCAAGTCCTCACGACAATGAAGGCATTCCAGCCTTTACTCAGGAGTTACAGGACGTCCGCTGGCCAGTCGGCTTTAAGCCTACCGGAATCGAAAAGTACGACGGCAGACAACCTGGAGTCCTGGCTTACGTTTACGTCCTAGCAGTTCAAGCTGCTGGGGGCGACAGCAGAGCCATGGCTAACTACCTCCTAGTCGCATTATCCGACTCGGCGAGGACATGGCTGACAGGCTCCCAAGGCGGTCGATCGGTTCCTGGGGACAACTCAGGGAGCGTTCATCGCTAACTTCCAGGGACCTACGAGAGACCGGCTTTCCGAGCACGACCTTTACCAGCTGCATCAGAAAAAGAACGAGTCTCTACGAGAATTCATCAAAAGGTTTTCCGAGAAGCGCAACCAAATCCCAAGCATCAAAGACGAGGTCGTCATCGCCGCCTTCCGCAAGGGAGTAAAGACGCCCCGCTCATCGCGAAGTTCACTCGGAAGCCACCATCCACTGTCCGGACTCTCTTCGACATGGCTAACAATATCGCCGACTCGGCTGAAGCCGTCGCAGAGGCCTTCGACGAGAAGAAGGAGCCCCGACAAAAAGACAACAGGGCGAAAGCCGACAACGAGCCGCCTCAGAACAAGCCTGGCAGCCGCAAGCGGAATTCGGACAACGAGGTGGCCAACATGGAGCGCAGTCGATCGCGGCCCCAGCGGAACAACGACTATCAGAAAGTCATGAGCGGGCCTTGCCCCTTTCACCCCAAGGGCCGGCACGCGGCAGGACTGCCACATGCAAGAAGTTTGCCTCCGAGCAAGCTTCATCGTCTGGCGCGACAAGACAAGGACAAGCCAGACTCCGGTCCGGCTGATGATTTCCAGGACCCCCAAGCCGAACTCAACCATATCTTTGGGGGCCACTCGCGTACGAATCCAAGCGCAAGCAGAAGCTATCAGCACGGGACATTAACGCGGTCTCCACAACGGATACCCCCAATACCTGCCTGGTCAGAGATGGCCATCACCTTCAACCGCGCAGATCACCAGATCGGGTTTCCACCCGGGACGATACCCACTCATCCTAGACGCCGGTCGTCAGAAATATCAGGCTGAAGAAACCCTCATCGACGGAGGCAGTGGCTCAACATCCTGTTGCCAAGACTTTGGACGAGATGAGAATTCCTCGTTCAGAGCTACGGCCGAGCACCGCGCCCTTCCATGGATAACCCCGGCTTGTCATCAACCCCACTCGGGCAGATAACCTTGCGGTGACCTTCGGCACGCGGGAACAACTTCCGTACAGAAAACATCTCCTTTGAGGTCGCCGACTTCGAGACCGCGTATCACGCGATACTCGGACGACCGGCCCTCGCCAAATTCATGGCGATACCGCACTACACGTACATGGTGCTGAAGATGCCTGGCCAGCAGGAGTCCTCTCCTCCGCAGCGACGCTAAGCAAGCCTTCACGCTGCGACAAGGAGAGCTACGAGCTGGCTCAAACACAAGAAGCGGCAGTCGGGCGCGTCAGCATCCGGCAGCCGCGACATCTGAAGTCGATCAAGATTCTAGTTCCGGCGCAAAAAAGCAGCGAAGTCCGGAATTTCGGCGGACTCTGACACGAAGAAGATCCCCCTGGACCCTCCCGACCCTCAAGACTGCCTTAGTCGGGACCGGACTCGACCCCAAATAGGAAGACGCGCTCGTCACTTCCTCCAAGCCAACAAAGATATCTTCGCATGGAAACCGTCCGACATGCCGGGCGTACCAAGGGAGGTGATCGAGCACGCCCTACACGTAAAGCCAGACGCCAAGCCGGTCAAGCAACGGCTGCGGCGCTTCGCTCAAGACCAAGGACGCTATCCGGGAGGAAATCACCAAGCTCCTCGCAGCCGGCTTCATCAAGGAAGTCTACCACCCGGACTGGCTGGCCAACCCAGTCCTGGTCCCGGAAGAAAAACGGTAAATGGCGCATGTGCGTCGACTACACCGACCTCAACAAAGCGTGCCCAAGGACCCATTTGTCTTCCCAGGAAGATCAGGTGGTTGACTCCACGGCGGGGTGCGACCTACTCAGTTTCTTGACTGTTACTCGGGATATCATCAAATTAGCTTGAGGGAACAAGACTGTTTTAAAAAACATCTTTCATCACGCCGTTTGGAGCGTATTGCTATATCACAATGCCGTTCGGTCTGAAAAACGCAGGCGCAACCTACCAAAGGGCTATTCAGCGGTGTCTGCACACCCAGATCGGGCGCAACGTGGAAGCCTACGTCGACGACGTGGTGATCAAGTCCAAGTCCAGAAAAGACCTCATTGCCGACTTGGAAGAAACCTTCCAAAACCTTCGAAGATTCAAGATGAAGTTGAACCCGGACAAGTGCGCCTTCGGGGTGCCGTCTGGGAAGTTACTCGGCTTCATCGTCTCGCACCGCGGCATCGAGGCTAACCCGAAAAAAGTCAACGCCATCAAGAGCATGGCGCCCCCGACCAACCTTAAAGACGTCCAGAAGCTGACAGGCTACATGGCGGCACTCAGTCGGTTTATCTCCCGACTGGGCGAACGGGGCATGCCCTTCTTCAAGCTCCTCAAAAAGGCGGACACCTTTCAGTGGACCCCGGAAGCCCAGCGAGCCTTCGAAGACTTCAAAGAATTCCTCACACCACCCCCCGTGCTGGCGTCACCCCTGCCCCAGGAACCACTAATGCTTTATCTGGCGGCAACAACACAGGTAGTCAGCACGGTGCTGGTAGTGGAGCGATCCAAACAGGGTCATCTTCAGAAAATACAACGGCCAATCTATTTTGTCAGCGAGGTCCTTGCCGACTCCAAAACAAGATACCCGCAGGTCCAGAAGCTGCTATACGGCCTACTCATCACAGTCCGAAAGCTGGTGCACTACTTTCAAGCACATCAAGTCCGACTGGAATCTTTGTCGAGCAACTTATGGAGCCATCAGTCAAGAAGAAACCGGCACAAGAGCAGTCGGGAGGCGAGCCTACCCCGACCACCGATGAAGTGCTGCACATATGTCAAGACTGGAGGGGTCCTGTTCTCAAATTCCTCCTGGACGACGAACTCCCAGAAGATCGCAGTCAAGCCGAGCAGATCAAGCGTCGAAGCAAAAGCTTCCTGCTAGTCGGAGAAGACCTGTACCAAAGGAGCGCATCCGGTGTCCTCATGCGCTGTGTCACCGCCGAGGAAGTCAAGCAGATCCTGCAGTCAATCCACTCGGGCATATGTGGCAACCACGCTGCATCCAGGACGTTAGTCGAAAAAGCTTACCGGCAGGGATTCTTCTGGCCCACCGCAGTCACAGACGCCAAAGACATCGTTCGCAAGTGCGAGGGTTGCCAGTTCTTCGCAAGACAGACAAATCTCCCCGCCCAGGAACTCCAGACTATCCCCATCTCCTGGCCATTCGCAGTATGGGGGCTCGACATGGTTGGGCCATTCAAGAAAGCGCCAGGAGGGTTCACGCATTTATTCGTCGCAGTGGATAAATTCACCAAGTGGATTGAGGCTAAACCCGTCGCAACAATCACAGCGGCACGAGCAAAGGACTTCATCCTGAGTATACTATACCGGTTTGGGGTCCCTAACCGCATCATAACCGACAACGGCACTCAGTTCGCGGCGGGCCTATTCCAAGATTTCTGCGACGACTTCGGCATCAAGATCTGCTATGCATCTGTGGCACATCCGCGGAGCAACGTTCAGGTTGAGCGAGCCAACGGCATGGTCCTACAAGGCATCAAGGCCAGGATATACGACCGACTACAACCATACGCGGGTCGGTGGGTACAAGAACTACCATCCGTTCTCTGGTCTCTCAGAACCACGGTTAGTCGGGCAACAGGGCAATCCCCTTTCTTCCTGGTCTACGGCACCGAGGCCATGCTACCGACAGAGATACAGTTCGGCTCTCCGCGAGTCCGGGCTTACTCCGAGGACGACTCCAACGGCACCCGACTGATCGAATTAGAATCAGCTGGAAGAAGCAAGAGACGCCGCAACAATCCAGTCGGCAAGGTATCTTCAAGGCCTGCGTCGCTACCACAATCGCAATGTCCATGGCCGCGCCTTTTTGGTCGGGGATCTCGTTCTAAGGAAGATACAAACCACCAAGGACAGGCACAAACTATCCCCCATCTGGGAAGGGCCGTTCATTATAGCCGAGGTCACGCGGCCAGGCGCCTACCGACTGAAGACCAAAGACGGTGTCCTCATCACCAACTCATGGAATATTGAACAGCTACGTCCTTTCTATACCTGAGTTTTACATTTTCCATGTGTACAGTTTTTCCTGACTCACTACGCCGCTTGTTCCAATCGAGTAGTGAGTCGGGGGCTGCATGTATATATGTGTTCTGTCAATAACATACAAGCTTATTTCACCCCGGTTATGAAGCCTTGCCACGACTGATGCGTTCGCCCGAGTATAGCATCTTACTCCGAACGTTTTTTATCAAGTTCTATCGAATTAACTCGGTGCATCCTACATGGTCGGGCAAAGCTAATGACAACCGAATAATAAGTTTGGCGGCACGACACATATATTTACACATGATCGTATATGAAAGCATATATATACACCGACTACAAAATGTATTGCCTTTACAGACCCAGGTCTCGGGTAATCGCTTCAGCAGTCGGCTTCGCCTGGGAGATCAGCTCCAGCGCTTCCTCGGGCGTCGTCTCCTCGGAAAATCCCTCCCCGATGGCCCCAATGTCCGCCCTCAGGTAGATGGACTTGGTCATTGCTAGGGTCTGGGCCACGCCGGCGGCAACCCGCTCGTCTGAGTACCTTTTCAGGGCACTCGGCGCGTCCTCGAGACGCCCCATTATCTGAGGAATTCTGCTACAGCTGGTCCCCACTGGGCGAGGATCTACAAGGTCAAGGAGCCCTTTCACGGACCCGACAAGGGCCTCCCGCGACTCCCTGATTGACCTTATGTCGATGCTTTGCACCGGCAATAATACTATGGGGCTACTCGGCGACCCGGAATTCGGTGGATTGCAGAGGAACACGGGAAAATTATACTGGTTCAGGCCCTCGATGTGAGGTAATACCCTACGTCCAGTTGAGGTGTTATTCCTCTGAGGTGGTTTTACGATCAATGATCTGGTGTGCCCTCATGGGGCGCCCTGCCTCCCTTTATATACTAGGGGACAGGGGTACATGGTAATGATCCCAGTCAGAAACGACCAAGGGATTTCCTTATTAGAGATAGAATCCTATCCGACTAAGGCCATGTTTCCTTATTGTACAAGACACAGCCTGCCGGGTGCTATCTTATCTCTAATTACATGATCTGGCCCATCCTCTATCCGAGTGGCCCATGTGCTGGTAATGAGGTACCCGGGGCCCATGGCTCCCACAGTAAGCCCCTGAGACCTTGCATAGTTGAGTCACAAGCTATGCCGAGAGCTCATCCTCCACGGTGAAGGTTACCCCAAGTGCGATGCTCCCGAGTACTCTTTGTCCGAGTAAGTCTTCCCGAGTCCTCGCTTCATGTCAGCTGGCAACGAGGCTATGAAGGGCTTCATGTAAATATATGAATAGTGTGCGCCGAATAGGCGCACCTATTAGGTGTAGCCCCGACTTTGTGCTAATTGTGAAGACAATTAAACATAAAATAAGTCAAAGATCTTTAACGTGGAAGTTCTTTCCCGAGTAGAGGGACTTACTACTGGTATATGACTCTTCGGTATCATGTTTCAACAACCGGGAATATAGTTTATAGTCTTGCGAGTAGGAGACTACTCGTATATAGGACTCTTCGATTTTATGTCAGTCGAATATAGTTTATAGTCTTTCGAGTGGCGTCCCACTCAAAAAGCTAGACTCTTCCACATCATGTCAGCGGGAATGGATATTTATAGTCTCTCCCGAGTAGTGCACGGTACTCGAAATTGACTCTTCAGTGTCATGTCGGCTGGAATAATGTTGCTCAAGGCAACTGATGGCCATGCATGTAGGCCGAGTACCACTTTATGAAAAATAATCCATGACGTGGTTCAGGTGTTCCGAGAAAGATACCTGCGTCTCTAATTTTAATGAAGACCAGCTTATGATCCTTGTAAGGATATATCCTCGAGTACCTGTGGATAAAACAGATACCCAAACAATATATGTTTAGCAGTAAGGCTTTTCATGAAGCCTTATCTGTTTACCTCATCGATCCCTGTGAGTAGCACCAGCGCTATAATTTTCAACTCAACTCCCTGCCTGCGGGCGGCCCACATGGAGCATGCTACTGTAGGAACTCATGTCTTGTCGGCCCAATACGAACTGTGCAGGCCTGGGCCCATCTAGTCGGTTCAGGCTATAAAGGATGGGGAGAGAGAAAAAGATTCCATCGTCTCGTCCCCAACAGCAGCCAATCTCTTCGTCTTCCACCTTCTGAATTCGCGCCTAGCTTTTCGCCTCCCGCCCGCCCGCTAGGGTTAACAGTAGCTGTTCCCCCGGCACCCGGACTCGGGCGATTCATTCCTCTGTCTTCGTTTATATTCAAGCCCCCAATCCGCTTTCCCCAAATCTCAACACCTCCATCATGCCGAAGGCGACGAATCCTGCGGTGCGCCAAGGAGTTCTTGGCCGATCTTGGATTGTTGCGGCTCGGTGAAGCTGAGACGCTGGAGAGCGAGCTGAAGTTGCCCAGCCAAGAAGTAATTTGCCGTTGGAGGTCGGCGAGGGATGAGTCGAGGCCCCAACCCGCCTGCGTGAAACGGTAGTTTTAATCGCCTCTTTTCTTTGATCGGGGCTTGTGTCTTCTGTCGTCTGATTTCTTCCGCCGCAGCAATCCTTGATTTCTAACGGGCTAGAGTTGGCTGCATTTAAACCCCAACTCGATCCTTCAGATCTCCATATTCCTCGTCTACTCTTCTGCGAGTGCTTTCTTGGGTGTTGAGCCCCATTTCATCCTCTTCCGACACTTGTTCCATGTCAAGCCCCAGCCTTCCAAGAGTAATATCAGTGTGATTGGGGGGGCTGGTCTTCAACTAAGGAGTGATGGGAAGAAAACATATATCGATTTGCCCTTGAGATCTTCTCTGAAGGGGCTGGCACAAGGAGTGGTTTTACTGCGCCGATCTATGCTCCTTCCTTGCGCCCGTTTACTGGTATCGGCCGCCGGCGGTGTTGCCAAGCTGGTCTTCGGAGCCAACCCTTTGAAGAATTGGGCCA